>CM060876.1:19137574-19612355 GCA_030737845.1 Acorus calamus
ACTTTATGGAGACAACCCTAAGCTTACCAAATGCTTGAACCATGATCTCCCTTTAAGGCCCTCAGCATCCAATAATCCTCTCTCCCCAAGCATCAGGCGATCATTTAAAGACGATCTCTTCAGTTCAACGGAGTCCTCTGTGTTCTTATGATCTTGCAACTCCTGCATTTGATTGCAATATATTATTACATAATGAATAACCTAGACGTAAATGTAGGAAGAAATTTGTCAGAATCTCATTTGACCTTTTAATTATTTGGTAGGAGGACATGCTGATGCAATGCAGATGCAAGATAACAAGACATAGAAATGGTAATTCATTCACCATTCTCGGTTGTCAGATAAACTAAATAAACCACATAGTAAATTGGTCCACAAAGAAAAGACATTCATTTCTACTTCAACAACAAACCACTGAAAGTATGTCAGAATGTGTAAGATTATCCAGAGAGTTTTGTTTGGCACCTTCTTCTCATGTTCAACTTCATTGGCAGCACTAGCAAGTTCTTGAATTGAATTGTTCAAAGGTTGTAAGGACACTCCCATCTTCAACAAGGTACTTAAAATGCTTGTATGTTCCTGCACGAAAATACGAATATGGATTACAGTTGTTGCACAATGAATTTATGAATGCAATTATGAGCCAATCTGAATAAATAAAATCACAATTACAATCAACCTCCAAGCATGACATCCTACATTTGTGTGAAAAATGTCAAATGACAAATGACAAATTACTACTTTAAAACTTACTAGACAAATGGAGATGAGCTACACAGTCATCTGAAATCTGGTTTCAGAAAGAAAAAGAGCCTATGCAACTCCAGTAGTTTATGGCTCAATTAATTCTCTATTTAAAAGAACATCCTATATTAGCTAAATCAATAAATAAATAAAAAAGTTTAAGAAATAAGACCCACAATGTTTATCAAACTGCATTCTTCATCTGGTTTCAGAAAGAAAAAGAGCTGTAAATCAATTAATTCTCTATTTAAAAGAACATCCTATTTAGCTAAATCAATAGATAAAAAAAAGTTTAAGAACACAATGTTTAGCAAACTGCATTCTTCATCTGTAAATCAAATGAATTCTATAGGAACACATGTAAGATCAATCAACTGTCAATATCGACTGAGGGACTGTTTACTGTACCAAAAAGCTTTGTTCCATCAATTTGGACTGACCTAACTGAAGGGCTGACTGGAAAACCAATGACAATGAGTGAAAAAACAAAGGGCACATTCACTACTGATTAACCTGGTGGATTGCTGATCACATACAAATGTTAAAACAATCAAATTTGCAATGCCTATAACAAGTTCCATATGCAAAATGAATCTATAACACTTTACCCGCAATTGAGCCACATAAGAGAGGTGGTTGAAAGGTAGGACAGGATCATCTGCAAGGTGGAGAGCTAGAAGACCCCATATATCTGCAACTGAGACAAAAAATAAATTCAGTCAGCTTAAAAACATTAAAGTAAGACAGAGAAAATCCACATCTTTACAGTCATAGCAGGTTATAACAGAACAGAGATCTTACCAGCAACATGACGTCGAAACAACGGGTCTCCATGCACTTTCATCCACTCATAAGAGTCAAATGCAGTATGATAGACAGGAAAAGCTGAAAGAAAAAAGTTTGTATCACAGGATTAAAAGGAGAAATGATAAAAGAGTTGTTCCTGTCAAATAATAAGAATTTTTATAAATTGCAATTGCCATCAAAGGGCAAATCTGCCCATGTTCATTCTTAAACGCACACCTTCTCCATAGTACAAATCGATAGATGGAATTCCAGCATGGTGCAGAAAAGCGGAGAAATCAGAATCAGCTCTTCCTAACCTTTCAATCTGCATCCATATAGTCAAGTGACATTTTGTGAACTCAGAATTGGATATATATGATGAACAGCAATCAGCCAATGCATGAAGCCTACATACTGGGAAAGTTTTAGACACCTTACACTGATGCCTCCACTTTTAGAAACCCAAGTCTGATAAACAGTCATGCCTTCTGAATCTGGATCCTTTACCTGAAAACCCATTCATTTTATTAATATCGGGTAATAACAGAAAATTCTTTAATCATCTCCACATTTTTTCTGCCTACAAGAGAGATTTGGAATGCAGGACCACAGCCATACTATTCAATCTCATGTAGAATTTATCAATTTAAGTTTAGCAGATATCCCTCAAAAACCACAAAACAAACCATTTTTGAAACCAGTTTTCTCTTCACTGCGTAATCACAACTCATTCAGATTTAAAATTGCACCATGTACATATAACCTCTTTTTAAGGAAATAGACTCATAAATTACTAACAACTCAAAAGGACAAAATATGAGTTCCTCAGCCTTCTTCTACCTTCTTTGTAACATCAACCAAGAGACTGTCTAGTTGTGGAGTTGCACTGGCAAAGAAACCAGGACCCTGTACTGCACAGTCCACATTGAGATATGCCACAGCATTTGAACCCAAACTCACAAGGTTCTCCTCAACCCATTCAGTAGATCCAATCTGAAAACACACACGTATAAAGGCACATGAGATATAAATGTTTCACCCTTGCTCTTCAGCCCTGATTGAACAAGTGTCAGATAAATTAATGTATTCAGTCTAGTTACACTTGCAGCAGCAAAGACCAAGTACATTCAAAGTTTTAGATAGTGCCAGGGGAGTAGGTTAGACGTCATCAAGTGGCGGAGCCAGGATTTTTATAGGGCGGGGGCCTAATGTGATTTATGTAAATATTTTCTAAAGTTATATCATTATATTATTTTTTTATATTTCAATAGCATAAATTAAAAAATGAATATGTATAAAATGATATAAAGACATTCACATAAGATATATCACTGAATAATTATAAAAAATAATTATCATATTTTAAAACAATATGTCAATTTCGTATCAATGATTCACAAAAAAAAATGTCAAAACATAAATTTAATAAGCAATATTACCTTTAAATTTGACATTGACAAGGTTTCATATTCTAAAATGTTGAATGATTTTATCATTGTCAATGCTATCAAAAAATCATTATCAATATATGTGATCATGCAATCATTCACTCATTTGTCTCCCATTCAATTAAGCAGCTTAGTCTTCACAATATGCATTGCAGAAAACACTCCTTCAACAGTGGTTGTGGCTACAAATAAGATCAATGCCAATTAAAAGAAGGGTGAGGGCACGCCACACACGTGGATGGTCCAGATGGATCATGGGTGGTTGTTTATTTTATTTTATTTTTTTGAGTGGTGGGTTGTTGTTGTTTAGGGAATTTCATACATAGGTCATGGGCCATAGTAAATCAATTTATCACTAAAAATAAAGAGTGTTGTTACACAATTTTTTTTTTAAACCCCAATTCCAGTCTCTATGTGTCGATAGAAAAACACCGACACATTTACTCACATTAATGAGGTATATACATTGATATAAATTTTTTACATTTTTTATAAATGCATTTCATTTGAGTGTATGTTTCATTTTTTATAAAAGAACATATTTATTAGATGAGACATAATATTTTTAAAAAATTCAAAACACGTGTAGACATAATATTTTTAAAAAATTAAAACATGTGTAGGGATATATGTAACATTATACAAAAATAAAAGGATTTTAGAAATTAAAAAAAACCGGGGGGTCCATGCCCCCTTGGTCCCAACTCCCAAGGTGGCTCCGCCACTGGACGTCATGGGTCATACTGTACATTTTACTAGTCCGTCCTATTCCAACTTAAGCGAAACTTCTTATGCAGCAATACCAACTCAATCTCTTCATAAACAACATGTGATTACATTATAATACAAAGACACACCAAAACCAAGTATTCAAGCATTACCTACCATTCCAAACTCTTCTGCATCCCAACTACACAAGACAATGGTCCTCCTCGGCTTCCACCCCGACTGCATCAAAACACTCAAACGCTTGGCGATCTCAAGAAGCACAGCCGTCCCACTGTTGGGATCAACCGCCCCGTAGGTCCACGCATCCCTGTGGTTCCCGAGGATTACATATCGATCAGGCTCTTCTTGTCCCCTTATCACCCCAAACACATTCTGTATCGTTGCCATCTTCCTATCTTCCTTCGAAAATCAACACAACAGAGGGGGAAAAAACAGCCACTAAATCAACAATTTGAAAACAATGCAGATTGAGACTGAGTAAAAATAACCCGCATTCATTATATATGAAACCCAAAATTCCTGAATAGCAAACAAAACACTGTCTTTTCCCTTGCAATGCATTAGTGGCCCATATTTGCATATATTATCACTCATTAGTTTTCACATTGGCAATGGGCAACCAATTCTTTTCAATTACAACAATGTAACAGTGGCCCCCTGCTGTCATAATGCATGAAAAAAAGTCCCTAATCAGTGCCATTTGGAAAAAAAATCAATGCCACTAAATCAACATTTCAAAAAACACTGTGGATTCAAACTGAGATAAATCAACCCACTTTCCATTATAAATGCTACCTAAAAATCCACAATAGCAAAAAAAAAAAATTTGCCTTTTCCCTTACAATACAGTAGTAGCCCATATTTTCATATTTTTGTTTTTCACATTTGCAAAGGGCTTCAATTACCACAAACACACTTTTTTCCCCTTACAATGTGAAGAAAGCCCATATTTTCGTATTTTACCACACATTGTTTTTTGCATTTGCAATGGACAACCACTCTTTTCAATTACAACAAAAAAGCTTTTTTTCTTTTCTTACAATGTAACAGTGACCCATATTTTCATATTTCATTAACACATTGTTTTTCACATTTGTAATGGGCGACAAATTCATTTCACAAGCACACTGTTCTTTTTCTTACAATGTAATAGTGGCCCATATTTTCATATTTTAAAACACATTGTTTGCCACATTTTCAATGACCTGCTTTCATGAAAAAAGTCCCTAATTCTAGTGACATTCATCATAAATGTAACCACATATAGGAGATTGACGCGTAATTTTACCCGGTATGTGAAGTTCAAGATGACCGGCCCGCTCCCAACCCGCCCACCTCCGATCCTCAGCTGTGGGCCCCACCATTCCTCTGGCACCTCCGGCCCGCGGAGCTCCCTCAAAATCACCTCCGCCGTGTCCACCGACACAGGCATCGACGGAATCCTCGGGAACCTCTCCTTCACCTCCTCGTCCTCCAATCTCAGCCGTTCATCCCCAACCCTCGCCGCCCACCCCGGCGTCAACGGGTCCCCGAGACCCATCATCACCGTCCCCCTCTCCACCCCGGCCCGCACCGTCTCTTCCGTGAACATCACCACCGCCTCCGCCCCCCTCTCCGCCGCCGCCTCAACAACCCGCCCCCTCGGACCCCCTCCCCTCCTCACTACAACCACCTTCCCCCTTATTCTCACCCCCAACTCCTCCAGCCTCTCATAGTCCTCCTCCCTCCCCTGGTTCACATATACAGCCTCGGCGAAGGCGTCGCCGGAGGGGGAGTAGGCATGGTAGGCCGGGAAGACGGCGTCCGCCGTCGGATGCTCGGAGAGGGGGAGGGATCGGACGGTGCCGTTGGGGAGGTGGAGAGCGAGAGAAGCGTGAGCAGGGTAGGAGAGGAGGGGCTGGTAGGGTTTGACGAGGGTTTCGATCCCGGGGAGGTCGAGGTGGCGGAGGACGTACTGGGCGGTTGGGGCTGCAGAGGGGGTTCCGGCGAGGTGGGGGTGGAGGGTGAGGCGGCGGAGGTGGGCGGAGATGGTGGAGGCGGACGTGGAGGAGAGTGAGGGGTGAATGAACAGATTACGGTAGTGGTTGGGGGTGTTTTGGGGATTTCGGGGGGAGGAGGGGTGAGGGTTGGTGTGGAGGGTGTGGTAGTAGTAGAAGAGGAAGGAGAGGAGGACGAGGAGGATGAGGAGGGAGGGCTTGGTGGGGTTTTGGGAGGAGGGAGAGGGCATTTTCGGAAAGGTGAAAGTTTTTTTTTGCAGTGGTGGTGGTGGACGTGAAGAGCTGGTTGGTTCGAGAGAGTGATGACAATGACAAAGAAGTGTCGAGGAGAATGTTTTTGGGTGATTACGGATTTGCCCTCGCTTTCGAGATAATAATGGTAATAATGGGCCGGGCATCTCTAAAAAGGCATGCATCTCTAAAAAGGCATCATTCGACAGCGCACCCTCGTCATAGTCCAACTTTTGAGTATATATGCTTTATATTTTTTTATAAAAATATACATATACCTGTATATTATTGAATCGCAGATATTAATATTTTTATATAAGAATCATGTTATGTGCATACTACAGTAAACTTAAAAATGATGTTGCAACATATTATAAAGATGTAAAATAGACTTAGCCATGCCCACTTGTCAAGAAAGTTGTCAAATTGTGTTGTTGAATATTACTTTTTTTGTTAAATACACAAAATCACTGCACACCTTGTGCATCTTATAAATCTGGAAAGATTTGTAATTAAAACTCCTGACTCAAAATAAATTGTTTCATCGCTTGAGTATATATATGTATAATATATTTTTATAAAAATATATATATTTATTAGATGATAATATTTTTTAAAAAAAATTACATTACATGTACATTATAATAAAGGAAAAAATATACTTAACTCTCTAAAATCTTCTTGAAATCACAAAAAGTCATTCACACAAATCATCATAGGTTCCCATAATATGTATATCGTTAACGAATTTAGTCCATTGGTCAAGAGTATATTGAAATAAGTTATAAAAAACTTATTAAAATTGGATTCAGTCCCTACAAATTTTTATAAAATCATATTTAGTTATTTTGTAAGATAAAAATACCCCTGATATTTTTAAACATCCCATCTCCTGATATGTCATTCTCATCTGTAAAAAAAATCCATTGAACCTCATTTAATCTACAAAATTTAGTCATTTTTCAACATTTTCATCTCAATCTTGTTACAAAGACTAAACAAAAAAAATTACAGTTTCATCAACTCCATTAAAAATCAGCAAAGAAAACAATTTAAAAACTAAATCAAATTCTATAATACATTCTTAACTCAAAATTACTAACAAAAAGGGTATAACACATTGATTATAAAACTATAATTTATTTAATAAAATTTAAATAAATCAGTAAATATTTTTAGATAATCACATTGATTTTTGTGATTTTAAGAAGATTTCAATGAGGTAAGACGATTTTTAAACACACGTGAACTTTTTTCGATTTTTATAAGTTTTGAGGAAGTTATATCGACTTTTTCTAACAAAGAAAATAAATTTTAAAATGGTATAACAGTAATTTACCATGCATAGTTAGGGTCAACCACACATCTGATTAGTTATATAGACTAAAATAAATATTGTTTAATAGAGGATTTATTAATTTTACAGCCATTTTTTTGAATAAGTTTTTATAAAACTTGATAGTTTTTTCTCTATAATAAAATTACAAATGGTACGGCAATTCGGCAAAATATTAAAAAAATGTAAGTCTTTCGTGCAATACGGGATCAGACCGGCCATGCCAAGGAAATTGTCAGATACAGTTGTTGAATATTATTATTTTTTTATTAAACACGAATCTTGATGAGAATGGGATCAGAAATTTTCCTGGTGTACATAACAAAGAAAATACAATTTGGTCACATAGAGATCGGTATTTATTTAGGTTTTATATTTGAAAAGAATATTTTAAAATAATAAATTATTAATATAAAATTCTGCTATTATTTTAATGTTCAAACATTTGTTTATTTTTATATAAAAAATAATTTTTAAATACTGGTATATGCATAGTGACTGGCCAAGTGGCCAACGCAACACTGCAACACAACATCACAGCCCATAACTTTTGCGGCCCATAGTTTTTGGATTTTTTTTTTTTTTTTTAGCGCTGAAACACATGCCCTGCAGTCCGTATACAACTCTATAGTGCGTTATGACGTGGTCATCATAGTATATATATAATTTTATCATAGTATATAATTTAATTTTTTATATTTTTTATCATAAAAAAAATATTAATGTATCTCAATATATATTTCATTTCATATAACAGCATGCACTTCAAAGAATGAATGTATGATCTAAAAAAAATAGAATAAAAATAATGGTGCGTTTGCCGGGAGTCGAACCCGGGTCTATTGCTTGGAAGGCAATTATCCTAACCGTTGGACTACAAACGCTAGTTATGTTGAACAAATAAATAGATATTAAATCTGCTCTTTAATAATCATAAAATGTGATGCACCTCGAATAATCATCTACATTATAGAAAAATGTCACTACTATAGACATTATGAAAAAACAGAGAAAATTTTATCAAACTCCCTCTAAACTTAGCTAAATCGGTTTTAATCCCTATAAAATCCTTAAATCACTATAGATCTCTATCTTATTAAGAAATTGTTGTTTTAGTCTCTGTCGTCACCCCCAACTAATCAGATATTTAGTTAATCATAACTAGACATGTGAGATTACCTTAATATCCATCTCTTCATCTAACATTTCTCTCATTATTTCTCTCATAAGCCTCTCACGCCCAAAATGAATTCCACGCAAACACTGGTGCCTCTCCAAAGCTTGTCGAAGTTACGAGGCTATTTTTGAAAATTCAATTTCAATGCCATTTTAGTTATAAAAAGGACATATTTCAATTTTTACACTTACTCATAAATTTATTTGAATATGATTTCTAATATTTGGTTAGTTGGACGAAATATTTCATAGAATAAGCTTTCTTTTTTTATGGAAATTTTAACTCGGGGACTAAATGCATTAACTATACAACAGAACATAGGGACCTATGGTGATTTAAATATTTTATAGGGATTAAAATCAATTTAACTAAGTTTACAGGGAGTTATATTGAATTTTCCCAAAAAAAAATACAACTAAACAGGGGAGCTGTTACACATAATATAGCCCAAAATGAAGTTACATATACTTCGTTAGTCATCCAGTGATGTATATATCTCCTTATGTGAGGTATATACCTCGTTAAATTTTATATATTTATTAAAAATGAATTCATTCAACTCAAAATGGACCGATATATATTTTCATCAAAGTATACACCTTGTTAGATGATGTGTAATATTTAAAAAAAAGTAAAACATGTGTAAATAGTCTGCGAGACTGCATTTCATATTATTCCTAGCTCTATTTGTTCTCAACCATCAAAATCTTTATCCATAAACCAAAGAATGGAATATAATTGTTACAAAAAAACCCCTGTGACAGGTTGGTAGATGTGTCCCCCTCTCCAACGAACTAACAAAGTCACTGGTTTTTTTCCCCTTCGCATTATCACAAAACACTTTAAGCACCCATTCCCACTCACAACAAAAATCCAACATTGAATTTGGAATCAATGAATATAAAGGGAGAGAAAAAAAAATCAATTTTACCCAAAACACTGAATCCAGTGAACTAAAAAAAAAAAAATCGGATTTACCTAAAATCACCAGACATCAAGCCTCCTCGTCGCACAAACACCACGGATCTACAGAATCAAAGAGAAAGCTAGGACAGAGAGCTCGTCTAGCCTCGCGAGCCGACACGCGTTGCTCGTCCCACAGGTGCTCATCGTGAGCCACCAGGCAGACCCGGAATTCAGTGATCCTGAATGAGCCAACAACAGCTTCTTTGAACTGTATTTGTTCCTAACTCATCAGGTAAAGTATGCTTTGAACTGTATTTTTTCCCTAACTCATCAGGTAAAAACGTGTGTGTTATAATCAAATAATGAAATAATGAAAATCATTGTATTCCTCTTAGGATTTATGCACTTTATATATACAGTTACACAAGAGTTATACGTTCAATACACGATATATAAAATGATATAACACATATAATCAAACAGTGCAAAAACCATTGATAAAGATTTTAAAGCTCTACGAGCAAAAAGCTGAGATGAAGAAATGTTGAACATCATTCTTGAAGCAAAGTTGAGTGAAAAATCATTTATACCAAAAAATGAATGAAAAAGAAGAGATAATCGATTTTACCCAAATTCTCTCGATGACAAGCCTCGTAGTCGCACAGGCCCAATCCGGAGAGAGAAATGACGTTCATGATGACATCATCTGAACAGAGTGTCGACACGAGATAATTAGATTACATGAAGGATCTAGTCGAACGATCGAACATTTTTCGTGAAGAGGATGTCAGAGGTTAAGCACAAACAGTCGGAGGAAGGGGAGGAGGTGGTCACGACCAAACGCCAGGTCTGGTCGGTCGACCTTATTACTCGGGAAAGGGTAGTCTAAGACACGACTAGACGTCAGGTCTGGTCGGTCGACCTTACTCCTCGCAGATGTACGCGGAAACATAACGCCTAGGCAGACACACCAAAGGATACCAAGTAGACGGAGAAAAGATCAAAAGACCACTAACGTCCGTAACCGCCACGTTGACATTGGTAAGACCCACTACCACCAGTGGAGGTATACATGAATAATCAAGGTTGCCGACATGGAGGGTGTTTTACGGATTGATGAACGTTTTCCTGAAAAAAAGGCCACTGTAGTGGCATCAGTTATTCAAGGTCGTGCATTTTTTTTTTCCATTGAAATTAGTTCGTTAGACTTTTGATCCCTTGGGGAAAGTTTAAGAATGTATAGGCAACCTATAAAGAAGTTGCGAGACATCACTTTTACGGCAATGAGAGTCGGGATGACAACTTAGTCATTTACGACAGCCGGGCATGGTCTTTCTTTTAGCTCAACCCTATTCTTGTTTAAGTTTATTTATTCCACCTAAAAACCCTTACCTAAATTCGTTTGAAGTTTAAAATCCCAAATTATAAATTTAATTGTAGGGGGGAATATCCACCTCAGTTTAGCACTGTCTATGGGATACCTGAAAACAAAAGGCCGGTGTACGCAATGTTTGATCCATAAAACATTCATACGGAGGGGCAGCAGGAGGGAGACGCCCTCCCTACTGACGCAGCAAATGGTTCCAGTCTTGTATGCTTCGTTTGAGCTATGTACTTACATTAACGAAATATATATTTTGAAATTTTTTTTTATAAATGCATCAATGCGATTCATGGGAGTAGATGTTTCATTTTTTATAAAAACATGTAACTCAATAAATGATATATATACTATTTAAAAAAAATGTATTTGGGCTGAATTTGGGTTGGAAAAGAGACTGTATATAAGCAAAAAAATCATGGCTTATACAAAATAAAATAGTATTTTTTGATGCATGCCCTTCAAAAATATATTATTTATTTTTATATCATTAAATTTATTCAATTTATTTTAATACAAATGAAGGGTTTAGAAATTATGTATATTTACTACTCTAATTAAGATTCATCATATTTTAAATATATTTCTAATAAATCCATTAAAGTTAAAGAGAAAGACCAGATTACCCTTTATTTCTTTTTTCATATTTTACTCATAAAGCATAATACTTATTTTTGTACCATTAAATAATTATATTTACTTTTAAACCATTAAAAACCATCCTATTTTTCTAAATATTTCTATTAGAATCATTAAAATCAAATAGAAAGACCAAAATACCCTTTTTTTCATATTTTTCTAATAAGATACAATATTTAATTTTATACTATTAAATAACTATATTGATTTCTAAATCAATCTAAAATTTACGAATATAATATATATAATTGTATTTAATTTTATCTATTACTTATTTATTAAAAGGATTATGTGACCCAGTATTTTCATTTCCCCTTTTATCATTTAAACAATTGATAAATTACTAGTATCTATTAATTTAAATTTTAAAATATATAATAGATAACTACATGATTGATATACATTGATTATAAGTATTTTCATTTCCCTTTTTATCATTTAATAATTTATTTAATTACTAAATTTTAAATTATTCAATTATATAGTCTTATCTAATAAGATTTATGATCAATAATTTAAATTTTTAAAATTTTAAATTATTCAATGATACAGTCTTATCTAATAAGATTATTAAAAAAATTAAATTTTAAATTATTCAATGATACAATCTTATGTAATAAGATTATTTAAATTTTTAAAATTTTAAATTATTCAATGATATAGTCTTATCTAATAAGATTATGATTACTAAATAAATTTATTTAAATTTAAAATTATTCAATGATATCTGATCTAATAAGATTATGATTTATTTAATTAATAATAATAATAATAATCTATTACTTCTATTATGTATTTCTATTTTGTGATCCAATATTTCATTAAATTTTTTTTGAAAACTTAATTTAAATAATCCATACAAATTTGGAGCAAACATCAACATTGTTATGTATTAATTTGATTTACCTTTTTAGTTATCTAATCTAATAAGATAATCTGATATCAATTTGATTTAAATTTTAAAATTATTCAATGATACATAAGATTTGAATAATATTATTTGTTAGATATCTATATTATTTCGAATTGATAGATGCACTTACTTTTTATTAGTATTAATATTTTTAGTATTCTTCTACCTTAAAAATATTGATGAGTCTTTATTTATTATATTAATTAATTAGTATTTGATACAATAAATCAGTGTGTCCAATGTTTTTCTTCTTTTAATGAGAACTTATGATTGATATTTCATTTATTATATATACGCATGTTATTATCTTTGTACATATTAAATAAAATAGATAACATTTTACATTGTTTTCATAAACCCATTATATATCGATGATGTTTTATATAAATTTATGTAATATCATTATTTTTATTTATATATATTTTTGTGAATGCTGTACCACGTGCTTTGGCACGTGCATGAAAACTAGTATAAATAAATAAATATATTTTAAAATCGAAAGACATCATGGTGTTCCTTTTGGATTTTAATTCAATAAAAATAATTAAATAATAACAATTGTAAATATTACATTGTCAATTTGTCATATATGCTTATATGCCTATTAGTTAGAGATTAACTGTAATTAAGTTTAATTTTGATTATAACAAGTGATATAATGATAAATATTCACATTTATAAATATTTGAATATTATATATATATATTATATGTTATTTGCAAGAATACAAAAATAAATATCATGTTTTTTTATTGGTATACCTAAAAAAACAAATAAAATATTAAAAAAAATATTATTCAATTATTTTTTGTCAATCAAATATTAGAATACACGTGTTTTCAATTTTAAAAAATAGTAAACACCATCTATATATGTTTTAATAAAAAACATATATGTATAGTGACAAAAAAAATTCTAAGAGTTTGACCGAAAAATTATACTTAAAAAAGTCTCATTTCTCAATTTTAGAAACACAAAAGTTATTTGATGTAATTAAATATTTAATATCTCTATTTTTTACAAAACAACAATCTTTAAAGGAAAATAAATCTTTTACATTTTTTTATATCAAAATATACGTGTATTGTTTATCATTTCTCATTGTGTAACTAATATGTAATTTAAATCAAACACAAATGATATTAGCATTCTAAATCTTTATTCACATTTTTTATTTTTTTGACATTTATATATTTTTATATTTTTGATATATAATTTTAAAAAATGTGTGGCCTTGAATTTATAAGTAAATTTTAAGGTTTCAACCCATTCCGTGCTAGGCGAGTGGTGGTGCGACACGCTTATCGATCTTTCAAAACTCGCACACAAAGTTCCAGAACCGCCCAACCCCCCGCCGCCTCCTCCTCCAAATAAAAATCGAAAACGACGAAAACAAGACCTTTCAAAAAAGCGAACAGAATCCCCAAGTAAAAATGAGTTTTCAGACCTTGATTTCTCGCTTGAGCTCCTCATCAAAGGAAGTTCACAGGCTCCTTCTCCTCCTCTGCCGATCCTCTTCTCCCACCCTTCGCAGCCAAAGCTCCCGCATCTCCAGACATCTGTATCCGAAGCGGACACCGACTATCGGCGGAGAAGGCTATCCCTTCGACTGGTCTATATTGCCCCTCGCCGTCGCGGCCTCCGCCGGATTCGGCATCGCATTGGATCTCCAGAGCGATCCGGCCGCCTGTGATTCTGGTCATGAGGGAAGGTGAGGATTCGTGGTTGGTTTGATTGGTTTTCGGTGAACTGTCTTTTGAAAATTTAGGGATTTTTGGTGCAGCGAAAGTGGTGGTAGAGTTGGGGGGAAAGACAGTACGGAACTTGTCGTGAGGGGTCTTCACAAGGAGGTCCCGAGAGAGCTCATCGAGGAATTGAAGGCCGTCTGTGAAGTGAGGCTTGCGTTTGCACTACGTTTTTTGTTGGTGTTTTTTATGTCATCTGAAGAAAGAATCGTGTTTTGTTGATTATTGGTTGTTTTTCTTTTGTTGTATTGATTTTGGTTTCCAGACCAATATGACTTTGGATCACGAGGAGAGGTACTTCCATGGGAAGCCGCAGAACAGCTTCCACAGCGCTGTTAATATCCCTGATGTGGTCGTCTTCCCCAGGTGAAATGCGGGTCTATTATTTACATATATATTGTATTGCTTCTACGTGTTGATTATCTGAAAATTCTGAACTCCAAATTAACAGGCTCCAAACACTGTTTTGAGATTTAATTGATTATGCTTTTGGCGGTTGACTTTTGTTTGTAAACAGATGGTAAAATCGATCTTTTTGAAAGTGCTGGGAGGGAGATTTTTAAAATATCTATTTTCCAAGACCAAATAAGGACCATGTAGCTTTCTTTTTCTATTGTAATGTGCTAATGCGATGTGCCTGAGAACCTGGGAGAGTGGCGCGTAAACCACATAGGCACACTTAATGATGCCCACGCATGCACAATCTCACTGGTCTCGTGCATACATCACACATGTAGATCTTGTATCTGATGTTTATAATATTATTCTAAGCCAGCATCATAGGTTAACATTGAAATCACCAAACATAAAATTATCGGAAGACTTTGATGATACAATCTGAACAATTTTGATTTAGGAATGAAATAACCAGCTTTATAGAAATTCATGCATCTATTATCGCGCACATAAATTTTGCATTTGGTGTCTCTAATGGTATTCTAAGCCAGCATTGTAGGTTAACATTGAAATCACCAAATATTAAATCATCAGAAGACTTTGATGATGGAATATGAACAATTAAATATAAGAATGAAATAGCCAGCTTTATAGAATATCATCTATATAGTAATGAAATTTTCCACTGCTGATTGTTTGTTACCCTCTTCAACTAAGCAGAAGATGGGAAATCTTCTCGGGCTTTCTTGTTCTCATTACTTGTACAGTAGAATCTTCAAGTTTCTTTTTGTGGTAATTTTTAATATTTATGCATTTATTCAGGTCAGAAGATGAGGTATCCCAGATTGTTACATCATGCAACAAGCATAAGGTTCACGGTCATTCTTTCATTTAAAAGAAAATATGGTAGTCATTCTTTAGACAGGAATCTATCAAAATATGCTTATTGGGATTATTTTATTTTTTTTATTGTGAAGGCAGATTCCGATTGTACCATATGGAGGGGCTACATCAATTGAGGGGCACACCTTGGCTCCTCAAGGTGGTGTTTGCATTGACATGACGCTGATGAATGTATGCCATTGCATGTTCATTGCGTATATCTGACTGTAGTCACTGAAGAAATTTACTTTAGCATTTCATCATCTACTTTAATATTGCAATGCACTACATGGAAATTATATGACATCATGAAATGCTTCTCTACACTGAACTGTTTTGAGTGCAGAAGGTTAAAGAATTGCATGTTGAGGACATGGATGTAGTTGTTGAGCCAGGGATTGGATGGATCGAGCTTAATGAGTATTTGAAGCCTTATGGTCTTTTCTTTCCACTTGATCCAGGTCAGTCATTTAGACCATTTCTTATCTTTTTTTGTTTTAGGATTTTTACCTCCTTAATTAAATGCAGGTGATGGAAGAGATGGTGGTAGGATAGGAAATCATTCCCCTGCATCTAACTCGTGTACTCTCATGTTAATGATTGACAACATCCACATCATGCCACTTTGATAATATTCCCCCTTATTGGCGGCCATCACTTGATTTTCATTTTAATATTCTTTAGTATTGATTTTTTTTAAAGATATGTCATCTCAAAGATGATCTTCATACACATAGAGCTTTTTGGTGCATGAATTAATTAACACATGATGGCATGACCACACTTATCTGTCTATTTTTCTGGCTATGTATCCACTTGTTATGTGCTGGATTTTTAATTGCTCTTTCTAATGTTAAGAAATGTATCTTATCTGACATCAGGGCCTGGTGCTACAATTGGAGGCATGTGTGCGACCCGCTGCTCTGGTTCTTTAGCTGTAAGGTATCACAATCGTAACTTCCCACCAACTATTCTGTGGGATCCTTGCAAGGATAGATTTGTAGAGTACAAACGTGAAAGAATTTGTACTACATTCTCAGTTCAATCAATTTTAACTAACAAAGAAAAAAAAAAGGAACTCGAGCAATTTGCTGTAAATTTATTCTAGGCATATTTTGAGTTCAGATGGAGACTTTAGTGATTCAGTTGTCAGTTTGTAGGTACGGAACTATGCGGGATAATGTCATTAATCTCAAGGTTTGATCTTCATCTATTAATTCAACCTAGGACTTTGTTGCAACTTTCTTGACGTCATAATTGTTGCAGGCTGTCTTAGCAAATGGAGATGTTATCAAGACAGGTTCTCGCGCCAGAAAGAGTGCTGCCGGGTCTGTAATTTAATTCATGAAAGTTTGATAATGATGCCTTGATTTGTGAATTTTGATCTTTCATACTTAGATTGTTAGATGGGATGTGTTTACTTTCTGCTTGTTTTTGTGCTTGTTCTTTCCTTATGCTAAACCTGATTGAATGTAGAATTTGCTTACACGACTAACAATTCTTAGTTCGTAAATCCCTTAGATATGATTTGGCTCGCGTGATGATTGGAAGTGAAGGCACCTTGGGTATAATAACAGAAGTGACCTTGCGGCTCTATAAACTCCCACAGCATTCAGTGGTATGCTCTGTGTTTGACTTCATCATACTAGATCACTATTTTTTAATTATATTTCGAATCAGTTTAGTACATTCCATCGAGGATTGCATGAGAAGCTACGTTTGAAACTTCTACCTAACGTATAGATTAGACGACACATAACTTGAAGGAGATATGTTTTGCACTTGGAAAAAGATGCTACGATTTGTCATGGTCTATTACACTGCACAATGTTAATTGGCCCTCATTTGCTGTGTTTTGTATTCATTCCCTTTTTTCATATATAAAAAAAGACACTCTTCCAGACCATATCAGTGAAGAGATTTGAGTTGGATCACCCTAATTCCAGGTCTCACATTTTGGAGTTTTCACAATTATGAATAGACCCTTATTTTCTATGTGCTGTATTCATTCCTTTTTATTTTGTAAATGCACTCTTCTAGACAATACCAGTGAATAGATTTGAGTGGGATCACTCTATTTGCAGGTTTCACATTTTGAACACAATTATGTATACTTCTTAAAAAGTAATAGAATATGTTGTTTGTACTGAAAGTGAGAATAATATCTATTTTATTGCAATATACATGTAGAACAAGGATATACGAATGAAACGATTGATTGATTGTTAATGTAATTTGCTTCTTGTACTTTGGGGATGGAATTTTTTCCGCATAATCTAATCATTAAATTTACTTAGTTTTTACCACGCTTTGGTTTTCATTGTGCTATTCTGCTTAGTGTTGATTACATTCTGAGCTGATTTATGCATTTCAATGTTCATCAGATGAAGGTCATTTGATTTGCACAGCACAATTTTTTCATGGATTACATGTAACCTCTGTTTGGTGGAAGCTAGAATATGACAGTAGCATATAACTTACATTTGCTATATACATATATTCCAACTTTTTCTGCTTCTTGAAATGCTTGGCCTAGTTGTTTCAGTCATTTGTTGTATGCATCCCTATGATGTGAAGTTGTGTCTTATGTGTCTAAATGTTATTCCAGGTTGCAATGTGCAACTTTCAAACGATTAAGGATGCTGCTGATGTTGCTATTGCCACTATGCTATCTGGGATACAGGTGATCAACTTGGAAGCATATTTTCCTGTGTATTCATTGAGTTACATAGCAATAAAATTCTAACTGTGTGTCCATTCTTGGTTCTTTTTACTGTCGTAGTAGCCCTCCTTTTTATGCCAAATGACCAACTGTTTCCTTAATCTCCCTCTCCTGTGTGTGAATGTTATTTGAGTTTCCCTTGAATCTTCTGTTGCATGTGTGGTTCAATTAGATGCAACCAATGTACTCCAAGAGATGGATCGATTGCACTCCATATTTCTTGAGTTCTCTTTCTCTATTATGCAAAAAGTAAATATGCCTTTTCCAATTAATAGTAGCTCTTTTTGTCCTTTTCTTTTGATAGGAATGCCTGTAATTTGTGGTCATCCCAACTGTTTAATGTCTCATGTGATGTAATGATTTTGTATAGGATTTCTCCTACTGTCATTTCCTGGGGGTGACATTTATATGAAAAATCACTTTAATTCCTGATTTTCACTATATTTTAGGTGTCAAGGGTTGAGCTGATGGACGAGGTTCAGATAAAAGCAATAAATATTGCAAATGGAAAGAATTTGCCTGAGGTTCCAACATTGATGTTTGAATTTATTGGCACAGGTGGGGCAAAAGCATCCCCCCTTTTCTCAATTTTGTATGTATTTTTACCTTGACTTTTTTCAAACCTAATATCCTCATAATTAGAAATTTGTTTGCTATTCTTCCATGTAGATTCAATATTTTTTGGATATATTATCTGCTATTAGAACAAATACTTGTAGGGTTCAATATATGACCTATACATGAAGTTGATGGACTCAAGCACTATTTGTCAAGTTGAAGTTCTACATTGATCTTCATGAATATACGCAAATTATGATGAATGCTTTTCATGCTTCATTGGTATATCTGGCTTTGATGCTTCACTTTTATATTTCAAACTCGTATTTTCTTAGATTTGGAATGTATGCAGGGCTTACCTTCATTTTACTTCTTCTTGAAGGCCCTTTAACCTTTAGTAATTCTTCATTTACTAATAACTTCATGGAATTTGAAATGTTTGGAAATATTTGAAGTGCTTGATGGCCCCATATATCCTCTTTTTATTGAATAGCTTCTCAACCATATCTTTTGTATATCATTGCAGAGGCATATTCACGCGAACAGACATTGCTTGTTCAAAAGATAGTTTCTGAGCACAAAGGTTCTGATTTTGTTTTTGTTGAAGAACCTGAGGCTAAAAAGGAACTGTGGAAGGTTATAATCTAACTCTACCACTTCTCATTGCCTTTGTCCTTATTCAGGTCAATAATAAACTCTATTATTTCATTATTTGATGAATTTTCAATGATGAGGAACTCCAATATAAGTTTGTAAAATCATGAATGTACAAAATCACCCAACAGCCCATGCATCAGGAGGCCCAGACCCCCCCCCCCCCCCGGGGGTCTGTTATCTGAATTTGAGAACTGTCGGGAGCAAACACATGGCTTTAGCCAAAGAGCAACCCCATGTGGGTTGATCATCTTGGTGATTGCTGTAATTTGAAGTTCAATCTATTTTAGGCATAATCTGAATTTGCAGCATTGATGTTGCTTCCCTTTGTCCTGGAAAAAAAATTCTTTGAACAAACCACTTTTATTATCGTTTTCAACCTGCAGATGCTAAGAAGATTTCCTTTGGGTGTAGATAAGGAAGGAGGCACTCTGGGCTTGTTTTGCTATGCAACCAGACTCTGAAGCTATGATTACAGTAGGTGTCTCATTGAGTTTCCACTCTAACTATTTCCTAAACTCTTATCTTTAATAGGTGTAGGTAGGTGGGCATTATTCTGAAATGACATATCTTGTTAATAGTGACAAAATATTTGTTTAACTGTTGAGGAAGATGACCTGATTTTTTTTTTAACAAATAAGATGTGCACCATTATTCTATTTCTTGTTTAACTATCTATGTCCGGGCTCCCTCTATATCTATGGTGGAGACATCACCAATACTATTTTCTTTAGCAGAAAACAGTACAAACCCTTTCTTGTGGCACCGAGTCTCATGCGCTGAGTCCAACGGCAACATATGTGCATGTCTTTCTTACATTGATTATGTTGGAGCATAGATGGCTGAATAATTAATTAGTTAGTTAGATGGATGCCATTTTTATGAACTTTCAAATTTAGCCATTTTTGTGATACTTTTTTTTTGAGAGAGAAATGTAGGTTTAAGGTCAGAGACAATATGTACATAAGGCCATTTTTGTGAAATTGGCAATCTTGATTCATATTTAAATTAATTACATCTTTTTCTCTTTTTTTTGCAGGATGTGTGTGTCCCCTTGTCACGACTTGGAGAATGCATATCAAGATCTAAACAACTGCTTGATGCATCACCATTAGTGTGGTATGTGGTCTTTGCTTTAGTTGTGTTACTTGTGTACCATTTATTATGACAATGCGATAGGATCAAATTAGCATTTTTTTCCCGTAGTTTCCATATTGATGAGATTCAGGGTTTATTTTATCTATTCAGTTGTTTTTCACTCTTAAGTGGGCTATCAAACAAATTGATATCTTTCTTGCATATATTTTTTCTTTAATTATCAGCACAGTCCTTGCTCATGCTGGCGATGGGAATTTCCACACCGTGATTCTGTTTGATTCGAAGAATGAAGATCAGCGCAGGGAAGCAGAGAGACTGAATCATTTCATGGTTCACACGGCTTTGGAAATGGAAGGTAAATGCATTTTGGCAGAAACTGTAATATTGGCCATACTTTTATGGTTTTACTCATTTATATACTCTTAAACCTTGGTGAAGAAACATATGTACTTGCTTTTGAATCTCTAACTGTCACCCTCTCTTTTTCATAACTGTATAGGAACATGCACAGGAGAGCATGGTGTTGGAACTGGGAAAATGAAGGTATGTCACTCCATCTTATCATGTATATAAAGAAGAAAAAAAAAACCTCAGTTACCCTCTCATGAAATTGCCACGCCTTATGCCAAATATGAGACATTATATGCAAGGAAAATGTAATTGACATGCATGACAGGAAAAAAACATGTTGGCATGAAAATCTCAGTTGTATATATAAAAAAAACACTCCAATATCATATTTTGCATGGGTTGTGTTCACCTTTTAAGAGACCGAGTTCCTTGTGACCGTGAAGCAATCTAACTATATCAGGTCGTAGCAGTGTAAAATAAATGCCAACTGTTCAGTGAATCAATGATGCTGTGGACTCACAAGTAATCAGAGTGGGATTTTTTTTTGTATTTTCAGTACCTTGAGAAAGAACTCGGCATTGAGGCATTGAGGACAATGAAAAGAATAAAGGTGGCTTTGGATCCCAATGATATTATGAATCCAGGGAAGCTGATTCCTCCCCATGTTTGCTTCTAAATTCAAGGTACCACTTACCTTTGTTCAAATACTCATCTGAATAAAGGAATTTAGGGAACCTGGTCACTCCACATGTTTGCTAATCAACCTGGCTTACCTTCATCTGCCCAGCGATACTATATTTGTCTGCTTCATGGAGAACATCATGATGCATCAGGATTCAGGAAGCTACCAGAATAGTGAGAAAAAGAACTATTATGGTGCTGTTATAATATTTGAGTTATTTCCTACTCATTAAGTAAAATAATACAGCTGAACTTTATTGAGTTGTGAACCTGATGCCATCTTTTCTAATGTATATGTAGTTTGGAAATGCTTTGAAGAATGTTACATGCAGTCCTTTTTGTGGTCACTGGATGCTTTATTTTTTTCTTCTGAAGTATATAAGAAATATAATAAATAAAGTACATGCATCAATAAATTGTATGTGGGACAAATAAAAGATTACATATTTCAACTGAGGAAGAATGTATCACGTAAGAAAAATGGAGCTGTAATTAGGATTTACATGAGCAATTTTGTTTACATTAAAATGGGCTGTGTCAGTGCCAAAATGTTTTATTTATATGAGCAGTTTTATTCTTTTATTAAATTTTCCTGATTGTGCACTAAAATGAATCATAAAAATGAGAATCCGAACCGTTACATACTCATGGTATATGGAGAGGCCTCTTGTTTGGATAGCAGAATATAAGTGGAATGATGCGGGGTGAATAAGTTCAAAAAAGCATGTTTGTTTGTAAGGAATAAATGTGTATAATTATGTTAAAATATGTGTGTAAGTTGATATTGATATTTCAAGTCTTCTATGTGGTGTTTGGGTAGAGGAATATGTGAGAATAAAGGAGAATAAACAAAAAAATGTGTTTGGATAGAGAGAATAAGTAGGTATAGCTATGTAGAATTATGTGAGAATAAATTGATATTTGTATTCTAGGTCTCTTCTGAAATTGTGCTATTTATTCACTGGTATTAGAGGATCCATTTGTCATATCACATGTTATCACTTCTTATATATTGATTGGGTTTTTCACGTTTTATTCACATTTTATTTTTCATCAATCAAACAACTCAACCTTTATTATCATATTTTTCAATAAGAATAACAAAAAACATTATCAAATAGAAAATCACTTATTTTATAGATTAAGTTATCTATTTCTGGAATAAGTATAAATTTTATAATAATTTGTCTTTACACAAATGAGCACACATGGAATTATGTTAATCCGTTCAATGTATTCTATTATGATAAGAGATTCACATGTTAAAAGTTCACATATCTTTATCTACTGTTCATTTATAATTAACTAAACAATAAAAAAAACTTATTATTAGTTTTTGACTGAGAATAATTAAATCACAATCTGACATAAAAATGACTTATTCGGTTGATATATTTATCTATATTTAAATAATTATTTATTCTATAACAATTTATGTCGCTACTGAAACAAGATGATAAAACTTTGCTTGAGACTGTTTTTCATGGACCCGTGATGATCCGTGATGTAAGCTGGGCCCGTCTATCCCCACCAAACAATTTTCTAATCCCACCGATAAAAAAAAAAAAAAAAACGGTGTTTGGCTGTTCCCACCGATTCAGTTCGATCGAATTCGGTCGCCATTTCAAGTTTTGGGCGACCGTAATGGATCGTCATTTCAGGTTTTGGGCGACCGTAATGGGTCGAACAGGGTTAAAAATTATATCTACTTATTATTTGTAAACAAATAAATTTTTGGATTTATCCATCATATTCTACATTTATTCTTTTATCCAAACAACAGCTAAGGGACTGAAAAAAATGTAAGTAGATATACTTTCAATTAATTCAATTTTTTATAGAAAAATATCTTATTAGACAAATATATATCATTTTTAAGATTCGTTTGAATTCATAGTTAAGATGATTCTTTGTTTGAAAACAAAAAAATGTACCAGTTGATCCAAACATTATATTTAACTTTTGAAATTTGTCTGTAACTTATGTAAAAAAATTGTTCTTATATTCTACATTTAAGAATAATGATTTATTCTCCCTACATTACAACTCAGACTTGGAGTGATATGAAAGATTCAAGGAGGATACACGTCGTAGGATTATGTTTTCAAGAAAAAAATTATAAACTTTATTACAAATCCTGTTCGACCAGATTCGGTCGCGCGAAACCTGAAATGGCGATCAAATCCGGTCGAACTGGTCGGATCGGTGGGGATAGCAAAACACCGAGTTTTTTTTTTTTTTAATTGATTGGTGGGGTAAGAAAATCGATGGGTGGGGCTAGACGGGCCCATGTAAGCTCTTTTAGTTTAAACTCAAATTGATGGTGATGTTTTCCGGCTCCTGTCTCATTCCCTGGTGGTAGCTATATTTTTCAGTTGTTATGTTCTGTAATGTGGCAGCCTGTTAATTGATGGATTCTAATATATTTGTCTTCAAGTATATCTTTACAAAGATGAAGTATGTAATCAAATTATGATACGACCCGGACCCGATTACACGTATAATATATCCGACCCGATTTGGACCCGACCCAGTGGATCCGAACAAACAAACGGGTCAGGTCCGGGTCCACCCTACCCCGACCCATTGGACCTCCGACCCGATTGTTTTATTAATATATGCTTATATATTATAAGACTATTAGTATTAGTTGATACATAATTTTATTTCTTATTTAACTTATGTTTGTATCCATAAATTCATAAATCATAATCATAATTATAACATTTTTGCAACTTGCAAGAACTTGATTGTTTAATATGTAATAAACTTAGTAATGTATTGTCGTCGGTTTGTTTTGGACAATTAACTTATTAGCTTTTGAATTTGTATAATTAATTAGTTTGTTGCATGATTTATGTTTATTATTTTAGTTAATATGTTAGTGTTTATTGTTTTGAATGTTGTTTAGGTTAATATTGTTTTGAATGTTTGTATGATTAGTTATCTTTATTGTTTAGGTTAATATGTTTTTTTATGTTAGTGGTTATTGTTTTGAATATTGTTTAATAATTCATTTACTTCTTTTGAATCGTATAAGATTATGTTCAAACATAATCTCATTAATAATAATGTTTTATTACAAAAATTTTCAAATAGAATGATAAAACAAACAAATACATGAGCTCTTTTTCTTTTTTTTTTTTGCCAACCATCCGGGTTGGGTCGGGGTCCGGGTCCACATTTCCCCGGACCCGTTAGGTCTTGCCACATGTCGGGTTCGAGTCCACCCCAACTCGACCCGGACCCGATCCGTTGACAGGGCTAAATCAAATGACTCAATGCATACTTTCTTTGAGTATATATTCAATGCATTGAAGAAATTACAAGAATGTATGTAATAAAAAAAGTTGAACAATCTCATGATCATTTATGCATGTTACTTGTATTCCTTGAATCTAACTCGTCCAAAGTGTGCGAGTACAATCTATTTATTGATTTGGATGCCTTATTTGAGATGATTTTGCTTTTTGAAAAGCTAAAATCTCAAAATCGTACAGGCAAACGAGTTGGATTCCGGTGGAATAAAAAACTGGATTCATTTTAATTTCTCTCTCGAAATCCGTGTTTCAAAAAGCTCAGAAAATGTGATTTTCGGTCGAAATCGATTTTTTGAATTGAAAAACAACTTTCTCTACTAAACATTAAACCCTTTTCAAATATTGATTTCTAAATTAAAAAAAAAAACATTCCAAAAAAGTCAAGGCCTAAAATCATATTAAAAAACAACTTTATTCCAAAATCTATTTTTCAATATGTGTTTCCAAACGAGTGTGGAGGTTAATTATAAGAATTATAAAAGTAATTCCCACAATTTATAGGACTGTAAAGTCAGGGACAGTCCTTGTTTTACTTCTCATTTGGAGACTGGAGTACTGTATAGTTCAAGTCTACACTACGTCTAATGAATACGGTTTCACAAAAATAAAATCAAATACACACAAAATTAAGTGCACGTTATGTTGTAAAAAAAATCGTATATTTATCTAATGAAACATAATTATAAAAAAACCTTCACAATAGGGAAATTGATTTTGAGTATTTTTTAATCCTTTATTTTGTTTTATCTTGAATTCCTCAACTTTTTTAGCATGTGAAAATACCCTTAAATTAGCCATTATATTTTAAAAAATCCTTTAGTCTAAATCCATATATGTAGGTTATATAACAAGATACAAGTTATCGATAACAGTGTATTCGATTTAACATCATATATGAATATATAACAATGAAGAAACAGGATGGACAACGGAATATAAAAGAAGTACCTAGAAAAAATATTTTTGTTAATTCGAAGAAACTAGGGTAAAAAAAAAACACTTGTAATTAACAAAACCCCCTCCCCTTCCAAAGAAAAAATAAACATTAGATCCAATTTGATAACTAGGAGAATTCCTTATTCATAAGAATCTTATTATGATAAATTATATATATATATATATATTTTCTAAAATGTGTAAGATGAAAGATTTTAAAAGTTATTTTTCTACGAAGACCTTGAAAACAAACAACAAATACTCACAAAAAAGTCCAAACATCAGTCCAAAACCCACCCACCCAAGCAATCCAAAGCAAACCACGTAAAACCATAAAAAGATCCGCCAAAACAACCCACGACACCCACCCCTTCAAAAACCCCCACTCTGATCCACACCACCAAAAGGACCACCGAAAAAATGGAGTCCACAAATCCGGACCGTCCGATCGAGATCGAGAACTGCAGGGACGTCCTCCGCGTCTACAGCGACGGCTCCATCTCCCGCTCCGCCCGTCCCAGCTTCAACGTCCCCGTCTCCGACGACGGCTCCGTTCATCACAAGGACCTCCTCTTCGACCCCTCCCACGACCTCCGCCTCCGCCTCTACCTCCCCCAATCGGACGGTCAGAAGAAGCTCCCGATCTTCTACTACTTCCACGGCGGCGGCTTCTGCATCGGCTCGCGCGAGTGGCCGAACTTCCACAACTACTGCCTCCGACTCGCCTCCGCCCTCCCCGCCGTCGTCGTCGCCCCCGACTACCGCCTCGCGCCGGAGCACCGCCTCCCCGCCGCGTTCGACGACGCGTTCGCTTCGCTCGAGTGGCTGGGGACGGCGGCGGCGGAGGAGGAGATGGGGGAGGTGGCGGATTTCGGGAGGGTGTTCGTCTCGGGAGACTCCGCCGGGGGGAGCATCGCTCATCACCTGGCGGTGAGGGTCGGGGGGAGGGGGGTGTTCGGGGCGGCCCGAATTAGGGGGTTCGTGCTGCTGATGCCGTTCTTCGGAGGGGAGACGCACTCGGTTTCCGAGGCGGAGTGCCCCGTTGATGCCTTCTTGAATCTCCAGCTCAACAACAGGTATGTTGCTCCTCTTATCACCGGTTTCCCGCTAATCAAATTCCATCCCAAATCCGAGTTAATTGTTTCATATAAATCAATTCCGATCGATTTTAAAAACTTAAAATCATCTCGTTTTATTTTAATTAATAGTAAAGGTGCAATTTAAATGGATTGGATCGGATTAGAGATTTGTGCAAATCCAACTCATAAATTTGAATGCCCAATCCGAGCATGAACTTAACTTGACCCCAACCCGACTTCAACCCACGGATTTGGGTTGGGCCCGAATTTGAGTAAAGTAATAAGGGTTTAAGGAAAAAACATGAATATTTAATGTCATCATCTTAGAATCATTTTAGAAGAAAAGCTTATAATTCAAATATTCAACTTCTTTAGATGAGATGTTCAAAGTCTCAACCTAAACTCGCTCACATATCGGGTTGAGTCAGTTTTAATCTACTTGAGTTGCACCCTTACTCAACGGAGTTAAAAATACCAAATTTTCAAACATTTTATAATACTTTTTATTCCTTTTAATTTTATAAATTAAATACTTATCTTTAACTCATTACGTAAAATATATAATATTATTTAATGCATATTTAAATATTTTATCAATCATAATAACAGTGATATATGATATGTTATTTATACATCATATCAATTTAAATTGGGTGTGACCAGGTAGAGTGTTTTTTATACTTGGATACCAAATTTGCCTCGTATCTGCAACTGGACTTGTAATACTCGGATCTGACACCTAAAAATCAAATCTCTCCCATATGATCGGTTCAGGACTGATTTCTCATTTACTTATATCATTGCCATCCTACACGGCTATGGGCCATATCAATCCACCCGTCATCTTAACAACTAATGTTTTAGATTTTGAATAACTTGTTCTCAAATCTTCAGCTCCCGTTTGGTTTGATCCGAGAATAAATATGAAATAAGTGAAAATTAGTTGAAATGGTTTCAAAATAAGTGTTTGAAAGACTGGAATAAATGAAAAACTCTATATCAGAATTAATTGATATAAATTGATATATGGATTATAGCCAATTCATGGAATTAAGTTGTTTCAGGTTATTCAACTCAAAAGAATATGTGTACATATTGTCAATGGGCACACTGTTAAATCAATTGTCATCACCTCTTATAAATAACTGTCAAACCAACTATCATTATTTTTTCACCTTTTATAGATTATTTTCTACACCTTATTCACATTTTATCAAAACAATAAAAACTTTATTATCACGTTTTTCAACGGAAATAATTCAAAATACAATCAGACAGCAAATTCTTTATTTATAAACTTTAGAATAACTTAATTCTCTGTCCAAACGAGGGCTAAATGAGAACCCTATTTCATTCATAGAGAATATATGATGATCTGATCCCCTCATAATGTAGATATTTTATTTTATTATACTTGTGTTTCAATAAACAATTTAGAAAAAGCAAATATTTTTCATAAAAAAAGGAAAATGTTTCCAACCTCATTTTCAGTTTATACGTGTTTTATTTTTTTATAAAATAAAATATCTCATTGATTGATGCACATATTTTTATGAAAAATACAACACATATGTTCTAATGAAATAATGTATGAATCTATTTATAAAAAATATAAAAAAATTATAATATTGGGCCTCCTCTTTGAAACCCATCTCATCATGGGCTTCTTTATTCCCCCCAAGGTACTGGAGGCTCTCTCTCCCACTCGGGGCCACCAGGGACCACCCGTACTCGAACCCGTTCGGACCGGAGAGCCCGAGCCTGGAACCGCTGGAGCTGGCGCCGATGCTGGTGGTGGTCGGGGGGCGGGACCTCCTGCGTGACCGGGCCGCGGATTACTCGAAGAAACTCAAAGAGTTGGGGAAGGAGACGGAACTGGCCGATTTCGATGGGATGCAGCACGGCTTCTTCACCATCGACCCCTGCTCCGCCCAGGCCGAGGAGCTCATGCGCGTCCTCCGCGGTTTCATCGCCAAACACGCCGGTTGAGTCCCGGCATGGTTTTTATGGTTTGGGTCATCGGTTCAAATTGTAATTGAACTGTGAAATCATCATCGTGATATGATAAATATGTTAATTGTAATTGTTGTCAAATAAATTTATAAAAAATGCGAAACATTTTGTAAATGTTTTTTCATGAATATTAATCCCGTTTGGGTTAGCCGCAAACTATTTCGGGATATATTACTGTTCTATTGTTAATAACTGCATAGTCTGCATGTTTCAGTGAAACAAATCATTTTCCATTTGAGCGGATTTAACGCATATCCAAATGTTTTCTTGGCGTCTGCGTTTATACTGTCCACACATTGTTTGCATGTTAATTTTTTTGTGTTTGAGAAGCCTAAAAAATAACACTTCTCTAACGCGCATTTGCCTTTTCAAACATAGAATTCTCGGCCACATATCTAAACGGTCCCTTAGTTATTCTGGTTTTTATTTTTTTCGTTAATCATGGATAAATTATGAATAAATGATGGATAAGATGCATATCAAGATTTGTAAAATGTAAAAAAATGAACTAACGTGTAGGTGTCCTAACTCCTAAGTTACAAGTGATTTGAGATGTAGTATTCCTTTTTTATCAATAGAATAGATTATGTGAAATAATTGTTAAGAAATATCAAGTTTGAGCTAGTCATCCTACACATTGGAAACAGAAATCCAGGACACTGATAAAGAAATGCAGGAAGCATCACAGGTGTTGGGATTATGTCTCGATCCGGTGTATCACATCGGATGGTCATGATGAAACCATATTAAGTTGGACATCTAATGAGTATAATATTATTTAAGATTTGATCTTAATTAATATTTAAAGTGAATCTCCTAAAATAGGAAACAATATTTGTTTGTTAATTAAGAGAGTGAATATCTCCTAATTAATGGAAACAATATTTGTTTGTTAATTAGGAGAGCGAATATCTCCTAATTAATGGAAACAATATTTGTTTGTTAATTGAGAGATTACTTGGGAAGAAGTTATTTATCTCTATAAATATCTTCTAGGGTTTCATGGCATGACAAGGCAATGTATACAATGTAGAGATCCTAAGGGAATGTTGAGAGGTTCTAAGAGATGGTAACTCCATGGGAGAGTTTGTGAGTCTCTTAATGTATCTCAACTATCAAAGTGGATTCTCTGTTTTTGCCCCGTGGATGTAGGCCTAGGCCGAACCACGTATATCTTGTCTTCTTCGTGTGATGTGATGTTTCGTTCTTGTGTTCGATCTCGTGTTTGTTGGTGGCTTCCGCGGATCGCCTTCCCAACAGTGGTATCAGAGCTCCGGGTTTCGACCTAGGAGGACGAGATTTGAAGAACGAGGATCAATGACGACACGGGTCAATGAATTCATATCATCGACGAATGTATTGTTGGAAATTCCAACAACGGTGTGTCGTACATGGTTTCACGCGAAAAAAAAAATCATGCAAGGTTGCATGGAGCTCTCGGTGTGGAAGCGGCACATCTAATTAGGTGTGCAATGATAATACCAATTTGTTGCGGGTCCAAGATCCACCGAGAAGAAGACGTGCAGAGACGCTCGGGGTGCAAAGTTCACAGTGACACGCGGAGGCACGTGGACGAATCACGTGAAGCGTGGGTGCGGAGTTTGTACAGAAGAAGGTGGAACAAGTACAACACGGTCTAAGGCGTTCTGAACCGGGTATGGGAGGAGCAGCCCCATGTGGTTCGGTTAAAAGAGCGAATCCAATCATCTCGCTAGCGCGGTGTGGCATGTTCAAGGTGGAGGTAAGATCCAGATCTTCTTCAGAGATTCACGAGGAGCGTGGAATAGATGCATGTGAAATCAAGTCATGGCATTAACTTGAGGATGCGCGATTACTGAGTCTGACTCAGGAGTTGATCCATGATAAGCCGAGCGCAGGCTTATGGATCCAACAAAATTGGGCGGTGCAGACGTCCGGAGGAAGAAGTTCCTAAAATCCATTCAAGGTGGAGTTCTGCGGAGCGGGTCTAGTGCACAAAAAGACTCGTGATGGCGACTTGAAGACTGGTGAAGCTCAAGGAAGTCGAAGACCACTTGATTGCAGGTGGAGGTGCATGGTTGCTCGCGTGGTCGTGCTTCAAGGACGACATGGAGCAAGGTGGAGACATCAACGGAAATCTTCTAAGGGGTTCGAGGAAGTCCGAGCGTACCAGATACGAGCCAAGGTGGAGATTTGTTGGGATTATGTCTCGATCCGGTGTATCACATCGGATGGTCATGATGAAACCATATTAAGTTGGGCATCTAATGAGTAGAATATTATTTAAGATTTGATCTTAATTAATATTTAAAGTGAATCTCCTAAAATAGGAAACAATATTTGTTTGTTAATTAAGAGAGTGAATATCTCCTAATTAATGGAAACAATATTTGTTTGTTAATTAGGAGAGCGAATATCTCCTAATTAATGGAAACAATATTTGTTTGTTAATTGAGAGATTACTTGGGAAGAAGTTATTTATCTCTATAAATATCTTCTAGGGTTTCATGGCATGACAAGGCAATGTATACAATGTAGAGATCCTAAGGGAAGGTTGAGAGGTTCTAAGAGATGATAACTCCATGGGAGAGTTTGTGAGTCTCTTAATGTATCTCAACTATCAAAGTGGATTCTCTGTTTTTGCCCCGTGGATGTAGGCCTAGGCCGAACCACGTATATCTTGTCTTCTTCGTGTGATGTGATGTTTCGTTCTTGTGTTCGATCTCGTGTTTGTTGGTGACTTCTGCGATGGCCTTCTCAACAACAGGTACTGAAGGCGTCAGAGTATGGATTGGATAGAGTTGTTTTTTTTTTTGATTGGTAATTGAGAACCATGTATTACTTTGATTTGGAAATGTACAAATTTACACAATGAAGAAGAGATTTAAAAGAGAGGCAGAGAGGCCACCAAAGGCTGGATAGAGTTGTTGAAGAGAAGGAAAAGCTGATAATGGAATTCATATAATGTACATTTGAAGCAGATTTAATTGAGTGAGGTTGGAAAAACAGATTTCATGTACATGTTTTTAATAAATGCTGTGGGGAATTACTGCTTGAAATCTAAGAATTCAGAATTCTTTTGAGTAACCTTCCCCTACACTGTGAACTCCATGACCAACCAAAATATCTAAAGGTGGTCCTTCCAAATGTTTTTTTAATTATAAATCATTCTAAGGGCCCTCAAAAGAAAAGCAGTGTTGTATATTGGGGGGACCGTTCATTATGTTTTGAGTTTTGTTATGGTCTTATGGATGTGTGAAGTTTCATAGAAAGTAAGTATATTGTCCCTGATGAAAAGGTAGTAGTTGGAATGGATAACCATTTGAGTTGTAAAGCCAAATTAGCCTTTATATCTTGTCCAATGAAAGAGACCATTAGGGACCCATTGAAGAGCACTTTTTTTTAGGAGATTGAGTAGCCGTTGATCATGTAATTTAAAGTACAAATTTCATTGTATGACAGATTGAAAAGTAGATTTTGGAATAAAGCTGCTTTTTAAGATGATTTTAGACCTTTGACATTTTTAGATGCTTTTTTTTTAATTCAGGAATCAATATTTGAAAGGAATTTAATGTTTGTTAGAAAAAGTTGCTTTTCAATTCAAAAAATCGATTCCGATCAAAAATCGTTCTTTTTGAAATTTTAAAAACACGGATTTCGAGAGAGAAATTAAAAGGAATCCAGCTTTTGATTCCGCCGGAATCCGACCCGTTTGGTTGCGCGTTTGGGCGGAATCCGCTTTTTGAAAAAGCGGAATCCGCCCAACGCGGAACCAAACGGACCCTTAATCCGCTTGATCAGGGTCTAGATGAGTGATGAAAATGAAATGTAATGGAGAGATATATAAATGCAATCTTTAAAGAAAAATGTGAGGGACAGCTTGTTTTACAGCCACATCACAATTCACATGTTTTAATGGAGAGAATTTTTGTAATTATGAGTCAAAATGTGTGAAACTTAACTAATATGTCAATGTTTGGTGTGTTATTGGACTATTGATGACCATGTCACAGGGCCTATAAAGCCCTTGAGCTCCAAAAACAACTCATGGCCTTCAATTCAAGAAAGATTAATTGAGTAGATACTCTCATGATCTATCTCCATTTTCATTTAATTACAACTTTAATTTATATATTATATATTATAACTTATATATTATAGATTTATTTTTTAAAAACAGTAGACATGCTTGTTTTAACTATTAAAAAACATAAAATTATTAGCAGTGAATTTTATTAGATAAATTTAAAAGTATTTTTATATTATACAATTGTAAAAAATGTCATTTATTAATAAAAAAATAACGGATATTTTTATCATTAAAAAATGGATAAATGTGTTATTAATAAAAAAAAATTTAAGAGTGTGAATGTTTATTTAAAATAAAAATGATCATAAATATAATATCCAAAAATCCTTTTACCTCAGCTTCCATCCACTAAATTTTAAAATTAAGTTAAAAACCATAATATCCTGACAAAATTTTACCAAACATATCCCAGACATTGTATAATCCAACATGGATGGATATGGTGGAAATCATTAATAAACACAACAATTCACTCTTTTGTCAGTACCGATTTGTCTATACGAGGTTATATTGAGACTCCCTCGACGAAAACAAAGAGAGTGTAAAAACAAATTATATATATAAAAAAATCCATAAAGAACGTACAGCAATGACCGCCAACCGTTCGAAACCCCCACCACTACCATTTCATCTCCCCCAAAAACACACACAAAAAAAGAAAGAAAAGCGAAACCCTAATTTTTCATTTTCAATTCGACTCTTTAGGGTTTCGCCCCTCCAATTCCCCCCTCCCTCCTTTTCAATTAGAGAGGAGGGGGAAGAACTTTCGATCCTCCATCCCCAATTCACAGAATTTGATGTTTTCGGACCTCCGATGGACTCCGAATTCCCTCCGCTGCCGCCTGCGCCTCCTCCGAATCAGTGCACCCGCAACTTCTGTTGCTCCCCGCCCCGTCAAACGGACCGTTCGGTGAAGCGGAAGCTCGATGAGGACGCCCTCCGGTTCCATCAGCCACCGTCGGTCGCGCGAGTCGAGGCGGAGGACGAGGTCTCCGCCCTCCGCGAGGCGGTGACGAGGCAGCAGCAGACGATACAGGACCTGTACGCGGAGCTCGACGAGGAGAGGTCCGCCGCGTCGACTGCCGCGAACGAGGCCATGTCGATGATCCTCCGCCTGCAGAGGGAGAAGGCCGAGGCGCTGATGGATGCCCGGCAGTTCAGGCGGTACGCGGAGGAAAAGATGGCGCACGATCAGCAGGAGCTCCTCGCGTTGGAGGACCTGCTCTACAAGAGGGAGCAGGCGATCCACTCCCTGAGCTGCGAAATCCAGGCATACAAGCACCGTATGATGAGCTTCGGCGTCACGGAAATCAAGGCGGAGGGCGGGCTGTTCGACGACGAAGACGACCCTTTCGACTACCCGCCCCTGAAGTGCGATCCGGACGAGGCGGCGGGGGCGGCCGTCCCGGATCTCGAGAAGTACCCGTTCGGGGAGACGCCGCAGGACCGGGAGGAGTTGCGGGACCTCGAGCTTCGGATTTACGAGCTCGAGAGGTCGCCGAGCTTCGTCATGGAGAAGGGGGTCGTCGGGCAGTCACCGAAGCACGACCGGAAGTTCTCTGTGGAGAGCTTGAAAGGTGAGGATTGCGGAACAGATAGCGGGGATGAGGAGGCGAGCAGCGTCGATAGGGTTTGTACTGTGGATTTGGTGGAGGAGCCGTCGAAGCCGGCGATGGTGGTGTGTGAGGAGGAGGCGGTTAGGGGGGAGGGTGGAGGTGGTGGGGTAGGGGAGGAGGAAATCAAGAAGCTTTATATGAGGCTTCAGGCGCTGGAGGCGGATAGGGAGTCGATGAAGCAGGTGATTGTCTCGATGCGGACGGATAAGGCGCAGCTGATACTCCTGAGGGAGATTGCGCAGCAGCTATGTAGGGACATGCCGGAGAAACATCGGGTCGTGAAGAGGCCATCACCGGTGGGAGGATTCTCGCTAGTGGCACTATTTAAGGTATATTTACTTTTCCGGCTCTGTTTAGGAAAAGTTTGTGGAAGCCTGTGTGGTTGCTTGTCCAGATTTTACTGTGCCATTAGAGGGGTGGACATATGTAGATATAGAGTGCTGTTACTTACACATGGTCATTTATACAGCTCCTCATGCGGTGTTTTTGTTTTCCCTAACATGAGTCATTTTTTGTTTTTTACGTGGAGTACATACCATTCATTGAAGCATTTTTACTTATTATAAATGTGCATTCTTCATTACAAGAAGTGTACTCCTTAAGAGAAATCAAAATGTGTGAGGAGTGAGGACTGTAGAAAGGATTGGATATTTGTCCCTAACGTTATTCATAGGTATATGGTGATGAGCATGACCCATTTGGCATATTAGCTTACAGTTGATGCCATAACAATGCATGCGGTTGTCTGTTGTTAGTTGTTACCTTGCTGAGAAAAGAATTTTGAATAGGTTTCGTCTTTTTCTGCTTCTGTTTGTAGTAAATCTCGACATATATAATATGGCAGAGGACATAAATTAGTTCAAGGCATTTTTTTTACCCCTGTTTTTTTTTTAGGTTCCTGTTAATGTTCATCTTTCCAAAACACTGTAAGTTGGTGTTGCATTATTTTAGGGTCCATTGACTAACAGTCAATGAACATCCCAATGTGGTGTTCCAATTTGCCCCTTGCTCTGGTACATTGTCAAAATAACCTTTCGGGGTACATTGTTACTCATAGGTACACGCTATTAAGTTTCAGCTCATCATTATCTGCCACTGTGTTGTCAGCTGCCACCTTTACAATCACCTCTGATGGGTCTGGCATGGTCACTGTGGGCTGCTGTCTCCGTGCCACCAGCTCTTGAAGTTTTTCTCCTGGTGACAATGGTGAAATGATTTTTTTGGAAGAAAGTAGGAGGAATGAGTGGTCAAATGAGGAAGAAGCTAGGGCAAGCAAGACACAAATTGAATGCTACATCAGGATTTTCATTGACTGTTAGTCAAAGTACCCAAAAATAATGTAACACTAACTTCGGATTTGTTTGGGATGGAGAACATTGCCAGTGACCTAAAAAAATGCAGGGGTAAAAAAAATGAGAAATTAATTTCCCCTTTGGAATTTGTACTATCCTTTGGCGGCAAGTGCTTTTAGAGTATTTTGATTCATTTCTGCAGTTTTTGAGATAATTGATGAGATTGTAATCATGTCATTTCCATTATCTTCTATCTTACAATTGTAGTTTCCATGACTGACAAATTTTACTTTCCCTGATGGTTTTTCGTTATAAGTCAGCTCATTCTCTTTTCTTTTGTATTTGTACCAGTGGATTGGTTCTTTTATACTCTGGAGAAAGAAATCACAGAGAAGCAAGTAAGCAATTGTGTTGGAAGCCCATCGAAAAGACTTATTTTTATTACATGTTGTCTCATACTTATACATTTGTCCTAAATAATAACATCAGATATATGTTTGGAACATCGAACAACAATGTTGGACTGCTGCTTCTTTTGGAGAGGTCTCCACGTGTGAAGCAGTGGAGGTGTATTACAAGAAGGCAAGGGTGACTGTTTATTTTAATCTGCTGTTTGAGAAAGATCTTTTGAAATTTGCTTTCTCTTTTTGTAACACACCGCACTGATGGTGGTCTCTATGTTGTGCATCAAAATGCATTCTTTTGTGGAGTTCGTGTGGCTTTGTAATTTAAGGCTTGATTTTTTCAGCGTGATATGCTTTGTAACATCTTGCATGTAGCGTGGATTTGTGTAGGCGCATGGTACTTTGCACTTTAGAAAGTGACTTGAGGCATGCTTCCTCGTGTATAGTAATGTTTTCTCATCAACAAGATGGTTTGTTATTTCATTCCTATCAATTAGTGAAAAACATTAATGCAAAGGAGAGTGAGCACATTCTCGTTTTTTTCCCTATTTTTTATGAAATTCAATCTGAACATTATTATTATGACTGGCATCACAGATGCAATTTAGGATTATGTATCTTACGTTTTACATGTTTGCTATAGGAAACAAAAAATCTCTAGGCCTATTGCAATTTTTGACATGTGAAATTCTTTGCCACCTGTTCGCATGAAGTTCATTTTCTTTCATGTCGCACATTTCTTGTGGAGTAAGCTTAAAGACTAGTTTCCACTTTTTATCAAACAGTTATTGTTTTTACCTCATTCCGGCCTCTACATTACTTGAGGTGATAATGGATATATGTGAGATGACATTTTTTTTTTATAAAAAAAGGCAAGATAACATGTTAAAGCAGAGGATTAGTGGGGGCTTAAAATGTTGGGCCAAGTATGATGGTATTGTAGATGAAGGTGCTTAAAATGTGGGTAAACTGAAAGGTTCTTAAATTTCCACCAGATAAGAGATGAAAAATTCTTTTTTTTCAAGAATATGTGATTGAAACTTTAGGTTCATTAGGTTCTGAGGCATACAACTACTTGGTGTCTGGTAGGGGGATATTTGACGAAGACATCATTCTCATCATTGGAGCATGTGAATTTTGATCCTGTAGTAAGTTCATAATTTTATGCCACTATAAGATGCTGGAAGAAAGTGGCATTTGGTACGGATCGTTGTTTGAGCCTACTCAGTGTTTTTTCTTTTTATGTTTTCCTTCTGCTTCTTTTTGGCGGTTGATCTTCTATGCCAAAATTAATATTTTCTTTGTAAGGGTTTGCTTTGGAGGGACCTGAGAAATTTTTTTATTCTACCTATTCTCTGGTGGTATTTCTTTACCACAATGGACTAAATGTTGAATGCAAGGGCGTGACAGTTTAACCCCTGCACCTTTTTTCGATGCTGGAAATTCAGTCCCCTTCTTGCTGGTTTGCTTTAACCTGTTTTTTTTTTCCAATTTATTTTGAAATATTTGTGTCCATGTTTATGTAGTTCCTCAGGAATTGTCAGATGGTTTGGTTCAACAGATTATTAGAAATTTGTAACTGGATGTCTTTACCTTGGAAGCTTTTCTGTATCGTAAGAAACTGAGAGGCCTCATTTTCATTTTGAATATGTGTACAATAACTCACCCTTTTTAATTATGCTGGAAATTATTTACAGACTTGGTACTTGTCATGAAATTTGGCTTCTATCATGGGTTGAGGACTTTTTGCTTCTACAAGTGCTGGTCCCCTTTTTGCAGATTAACCTCCACAGCGATCCAAAGTGTTGGAACACAAAAAACGTCCTTCTCAACTGAAAACTGCAATATGAGATGAACAAGTTTTTCTTTGCGGGTGGTGGGACAGTTTTGTGCAGGTGCTAATGATTTTTTGTCAGGTAATACAAACACTTATTTGATGTATTTGAATAACATATTTAGTTGCTTTTTTTGGTTATCCAACTCCAGTGTGCAATTGTGCATAATTGATATTCATAGTTCAAAATCCAATTCAAGTACATAAGTTCTCAAATTCAGATTCCAGAAGCTGTAGGACCTAGCTTCAGAATCCAAATGCTTTAATCTTTATCTGGAGTAATATTACTGCCTGCATTTCAGGATATGAGAAGCTTAAATTCATGATGTTTTTTGTATTTACTGTTTTGCGATTGTTCTTACTGTAATTTCCAACTTGCATTAATTATATTGAGAATCTACCTTTGTTGGAAGGCAATTCTTGTGCAGTTGTAAATTATTGCATAGCAGGTCTCAGTTACTTTTCGAAGCTATTGGATTTTTGGGCATGTACAACAACCCGTATTATTCAGATAACAGGATAATCTCACATTTGATTTAGAACTTTATGCTCTCAATTTTTTTTTGGTGGGCAATTGTTTTTTTTAATTAAATTTGGTTGAATATCATTCTTGGTGAAGAGTGGGAACTTCTACAACCTGCCAGGAGGTCAGTGTTTTGTTCTCATATAATACTATTACACGTGGTTTTTAAGTCAGGGAATTGATTAATCTGGTCTTCATTTGACTGCATGGGATGTTGATGATATGTTGATGCTCTTTGTTTTGGTTCATAAAATTGCATAAAAGCTCCTTGCATTGGCCATGTTAATATTATCCCAAAATATGGTGTTCATCAGCCGCATTTCTATGTTATGACAAAGTATCCAATATGTACGAGCTGTGTTTTGTATTCTGGGTAACTATTCATGGATTGTCAGTGTTTGATGGGAGAGGTGGCCATGTTTTCACTCTAGGTCTGTAATTGCTGCTTGTATACTACTCTAACAATCTTTTTAGGTGGGTGGAAGGTTGTAACTTTGGATTGAATTGAATATGAAATAGTTCAATCAGGATTTCTTTTCACTTGTACAACTACCTCAGCAGGTCATTTTCCAGGAAAACATACTGTGGTCTTTTAATCTACCAAATGCATTTGCATAAAATTTCTTGCCGATTAACTTAAAAAAAAAAACTTATTAAGGATTAGTTGCACGTCTCCTCGCCTAGCGAGGTGGAAGGGATGCACACGTCCTTCATGGACGACCTGGGTTCAATCCTGGTATGTATACCCCTTTCGGGTTGAATAATATAGAATAATTTAATTTTAGAGGTTGATTAGAATCCATATATTATTCTCAAAAAATCAAAACATTCAAAACACTCATTTTGAGGCTATTCTAACTAATTCTCATTTGTTTTGTGCTTTATTCTCAAATCAAATGGAGATAAGAGATTTGCTTTTTGGAAAGAGAGAAAATGAGAGAGAAGGAAAGAGAGGAGAGGGTGGCAAGAGACGGAAGAGGGTGACAAGTGCAAGAGGCGGCGGGCAGATGAGATGGTGAAGGAATTTGACACGTGGATGATGGAGAGGCCGAAGAGGGGGGGGGGGGGGGGGGGGGATAAAGAGAGGTTAGAGCAACGAGGAGGAATTAGCCTTCTCCCTTCGCTGCCCCCTCTAGGCAGTCAGCCCTTTGTTTCCCCTCCCTGACCTCTCTCTTTTTCTGTCCCTCTTTCCTCCCCATCTTCGGCGTCCTTTGCTCACCACCGTCCTATCTGTCTGCTTTCACCCTCAAACCCCCCTCCATCTCTTCCCCCTCCTCTATTATCCCCACCAATCAAAAATGATATTTTTGGGTTGGTAGGGATAAAGATATCAGTGGTGAGAGCTCTTGACTAATGGAAATAAAAATTTGATTAGTGGGACTATCTGTTCCTATTTAATATACTAAATTTCATTTTAGTCATTTACCACATTTACATTCATTTGAAAATATCTCATTAACACATATTTTTCAAATAAGAGATATTCTTGAAAAGTTAAAAATAAAATTTAAAAGTAAGACCAAATGAATTGCTATTCCATTTATAATCTATTTTAAATTTTGGTTATACGAGAGATCTCATTTGATTGGTGATAAATTTTTTTTTCTTTGAGAAATTGTAGTCATTTTCAATTCCCAAAAGATTAAGATAAAACATATTAAATGAGGGTGAGAGAGTGATAGAGGAAAATATAAAGCAAAACAAAAACTTGCACAAAAAGTGGAGCCTTGCATCCCGCTACCTCAAAGGAAATGATAGAAAGGTTTCTATCCAAACCCCGGAGATAACTCCACTACACTGTGATTTGAAACACGTGATCACTAATTTGAATGTTAGAAACCTAGCAAACGCACATGCCCCAATCCTTGGTGCTTTGCAGCGGCACCTCCCACAAGTTCTCGAAATAATCCTTTGAAAATCACCACGTTTCTCATCCTCCGTATTGTTCAAGTGTCCGCCGGAATAACTAAAAACCAAATCAATCCTGTTTTGCTCCTATCATTCCTCTGTTTCATGCAATGATTGATTGGTGGTATTTCATAGTAGATTTTGATCAACCCTATATGAATTATGAAAGTGTCAAAATTCAATGGTGGTGGTGCAAAATGAAATTGTGCATACCATCAAGGGTGTGAATGTGCTAAAGTAAAAGTGAGGGAAAATGAAAATTTTTCATTCGACTATCTAAAAATCTAGTGTTTGTTTGCGCCAAACAATAGAGAGAAATTTTTTTTCATCATTTTCTCTTTTCAATTTTGTCTTATTAGAAAAAATGAAAAAAATGAAATAAGAATTTGAGATAAAATGATAAAAAAAATTTTTCCACCACATGCACAAATACCATGAAAGTTTATTAAAAAAAATCTTTTTTACATTTCATCACTTTCTCTTATATCCAAATTCTGTCACTTTTTTTCATTTTTCCCATCAAATTTGTGCACAGAGCCACAAACAACCCCCCCCCCCCCCCCCAAATATTATGAGAATCTAATTAAAAAAAAACACTTTTAATTAGTTTTTCTTTAATTATATGTTGTTTTTTTAATAAATAAATATTTTCTGGCATTCCTAAAAACACATCTCATGAAACTTTACTTTTCATGAACCCCATTAATGGTAGCCAGTCTGGAATCCTGCCACGAGTCCCAAATGACCCTCAACCGTCCATCCCATATCATGTGAACAGGCCCCTAACATCCGGAGAGAGAGAGAGAGAGAGTGAGAGACATGGCAACCCTTCTAGGCCAGCTTTTATTCCCGCCACCGCCGTCGGCGATCGTCGCCGCTATGTCGGCGATCAGCTTGGTGTCCCTGGCGAACGCCGGCGCGTCCGAGGTGAGGGGGAGGCACCTCCAGTATTCCAAGTTCTGGGACTCGCAGCCAAACAAGGTCGGGATAAAGATATCCAGCCGGGCCGGGATGTTCGCCCTCTACGCGCCCGCCGCCATCGCCGGTCTCGTCTCCTTCGGTTTTCCGGCCGTCGCGGCGTCTCCGAGGGGTTGGTTGCTCAGTCTGGCTCTCAGCGTCCACTTAGAGGGTCTTTGAGGTAATTGTTGTTCATTACTTGTAAAATCTTGAAATTATGGTTAATGAGGTTCATATTTTATAGAACCATGTTACGATGGGTCGATTTTAGAGTCTAAAATGTGTTCTCATTAGCCCCTTTCGCTCTATAGTTCTATAAATGATAATATTCAATTCATCAGAGTATTAACATACTTCATTAGATAAGGTATATGTTTTTAGAAAAATAAAATACGGAGTGATATGTGATTTGAAATGTTAAAATGAACTGAGTGTAACATTTTTTTTAATTTTATAACATATGTTGTTGGGGTTCAATGAGCTTGTTACACGCAATTCGCCTGGACAATCCATATATCTTTATAGCCATTCAGCAAGGTATATACCTCATTCAATGAGTTATATAATTCTTTAATAAATTTTTATACATTTAGTCAATGGTATATGCAATACATGATGGATATATACACAGTGGCAGAGCCAGAAAGTTTTATAAAAATCCAATATATATTATATCTCTTATGTAAAATTAATTTTAAACAAAGATATTCATAAAAATCTATCATAACACTTAGGAAAATTATATTTGGAATCATCCAATCATGTGTTCATTCCTGAATATGTCAATTAAAATTTTTAATTCCACATAATCTATCTGAATTGGATTATTGAGAAAGAGAAATTCTCATGCATTTTCAACCAAAATTATCAATGACTCTTAATAGTATACATATGATACATAATAAAGAGTTGATATATAAAATACAGGGAATGAATAACAATATACGAGTGATCAACAACATATAAATAATGTATAATTGTGTGTAAAAAGTATTTCATGCGATAAGCGATGAAAAAGGAGATGGAAGAACTTAAAAATATAATAATTACTTAAGGGTGTTATGATATACTAAAAAGTTTGAGAGACGTAAACAAAATAAAAAGTTTTTTTTAAAATATTTAAATTTATTTTCCCAAGAATTTTTGTTATAATTCAATAAATATATCCATATTAAACTCAGATACTCAACTGTTATTGTTTGTTTACCATAAAAAAAAGTGTTGTCACACACAATTTTTATTCTAGCCCCACTTTCAGTCCTATATGCATCGATAGAAAATTATCGAAGCATATACTCACTTTAGCGAGTATATGCTTCGATAAATTTTTTTTTCACATTTTCTATAAATGCATTCATGTAATTCATTAGATTACATGCTTCATTTTTTTATAAAAATATGTATCTCATTAGATGAGTTATAATATTTTTAAAAAATTCAAAATACTTGTAGACTGAATTTAGAGCTGAAAAAAAAACTGTGTCTCTATGTCTCTATACTGTTTCAAAAGTATGTGCTCAGTAAATGTCTTGTGTATATACTCACTTTGTCTCTACATGGCTCCGAACCCCTTTACTACCATTTTTCTTTTTTTCTTTTTGGTGCGTACCATTTTTCTTTTTTATGTGATTTGAAATCTATGTTTTTGCATGAATATTATTCTTCTTATTGATTTGATGTAAATGTTAATTGGGGTGATGCTGAAGTCAATCAAGATACAAGATAATGATAATCACCTTCTAAACTTATAAATTGTGATTCATACCCTACCAGTAGGAGTAATTGAAACTGTCGAAACCCAAGATTCTTAAGCGAAGAGAGGTACCTCTACCAACCTGTTAAAAGGTGATCAAAACTATTTTTAGTTCTATCTATGTTTTTTTTTTATTCATTCTCAAATGGTAGACTTTTTGGTGGGTAATCAACAAGTAGGTCGCAGAAGAAAAACATGTACTAATTTTTTCAGTATTTTGATGTAGAGTGAGCCAGTCAGAAAGGTTATCTAATCCACTTTCTAATTATATAGCATGAACACATGCTTAGCACTGAATTGGTGACTCAAAATGATCTAGATTGAATAAAATTTAGGGGCCAGATCCCGCATTCATTTAGTAGACCACAACCTTCCCTTCCATGCATCCATCCCAATCCCTGGGTTGGAGTTCTAGCTACAGAATGAGTGATCGAGTGCCATTCAGATTCTCGAATGCAATGTTAGTTTTTGTTGACCGTAAGATTGGTAATTTTGATTTACGAGGAGGTGAATTCCATGCCTTAATCTTCCACTGACAGATCTACACCCTCCTTGAGTTAACCCATCATTTTATACTGAGTTTAGACCCATTACAGTAAGCTCCTTCTCAATGTCCAACCGACAACTCCATGAATTCCATATCTAGTTAGAGATTATAACTGAAATGATCAATTTGAATCATCAATGTTATTTTAAACGCATAACTGTCTATAGTATAACAAGTATATGTCTGCGGTCTGCCTGGTCACGCTTGATAATACTGTCAGGACCATATACATTGTTCTATTTTCAACCTCTTTTGCTTCCAACCTAAACCATATCAACTCTGAAATGAGAGTTCCTCAAATGAAAAGCAGGTGGATGAGTATTTTCAATCCAATGGGCATGCACGCTGCCGGTTCCCTCTTTTACTCTGTGGTTGAAAGGATGAATAGAATTATTTGAAACATTGACCGTCCAATTCTGAAATCTCAAATACTCAACTACACTGGCATCCAATATCATTCTTTTAGATTATCTACTTCAACCCTGGTAGTTAGATTTTTTGCTAAAAGTATAAATGTACTAGCAATCCATCATGAGCATTTACTATGTAGAATCATATATGGTTAGTGTTCTGTTTTCATCTCAGTGGAATTACTACTTTAAGATGACCAAAGATGTTTAAATCATTGATCAAGTTGCCATCTACATTTCTAATTTTTTTTATTGCTTTTTTTTTGTTGGTTAAATCTTCTTCAATTCTCTCCTAGGTAAGACTTGAATCTAGGACTCTTGGTGTAGTGGGGTAAATGTACGAACCTGCTAAAAGGTGGCATGGTGAAACAATTTGAATGTACATTTGTAAATCTTGTTTGATACATTTTGTTATAGGTACTCTTTGTGCACCAATACAGTGGAGCGATGATCCTCGACTCGGTCATTCCAATCTCTCTCAGCTATTTCTTAAGCACCGTGACCGCGATCTACGCACAATATCTAACCCAAGGCCTGCCCGAACCTGAGGTGGATCTAAAGTATGCAGGCATCAGTGGCAACTTCTATCATCACCTCATCCTTTCAAAGCTCAGAAACAAGGATGATAAGGGATACAAGATCCCAAAAGGTGGTCTCTTTGGGCTTGTGATTTGCCCTCACTACCTCTTTGAGATCATTGACTTTGTGGGTATCTCTTGCATCTCTCAGACATTATATGTTCTCTCATTCACTTTGGGAACTGTTCTGTATTTGATGGGGAGGAGCTATGTCACAAGGAGGTGGTACCTCTCCAAGTTCCCAAATTTCCCTAAAAATGTGAAGGCTCTGATACCCTTTGTTTTTTAGATGTACAGGTTCAAGGCATTATTGAATGAATGTTGGATGGTCAGGTTCAAGGCATTATTGGATGAATGTTAGGTGGTCAGTTATTTTGATTGGCATCATTTGTGAGAAGCTATGTAAAAAACTGTTTTCTTACTAATGCATATTGTTTAATGTGATTAATGCATCTTGAAAATATGAGATGTTCTGGTGTGTACTAATTTATTGAAGATTTGTATCTTCACTGTCTATTTAGACCTTCCCAGATATTGGAGTTTTTTTTAATTATTTTTTAGAAGACCTTAATTGAAATGAAGTGCAGATGATTATACACACAACGTGGAGCCAACACTAACCCAAACCATATAGACTTGTGCATCAAACCGTTCTCAAAGCTTCGCGGGGATAATTTGTTGGAAAAAATTTGGTTAGTTAAGTTACAGAACAGTACTATACAAGACAATATTTCAATGTAACATGTGGTCGCACATTCAGAAGGTCGGTATTTTATTTTTAAAAAATTATCCTTTGAATGTCGTTAGAATGGAATTCGAATGTTGTTCAAAGTACGTTTCCATAATGCTCTTATTTTTTTTAACTTTGAACTACGGCAGTTATTCCTTTCGAATGGAATCAGGCCATTCTAACGATCCATTATGAAAGATAAAAAAGCTACACATATGGCAAATTGATAGTACATGCGGACATGCGGGGTTCGATCGTAAAATAGCATATGCAACCACACTTAACTCACTGGTTATAGACAATAGTAAAATAGCATATGCAACCACACTTAACTCACTGGTTATAGACAATACACAGGTTATAAACAATACACGATAATAGAAACTATATGTTATCATGTATAAAAAATATACTTCTTGTACTTGTACAAAATAACTATTACCAATAACCAAGTAAATAAGAAAGCATACGGACAGATGAAGACCTAGGCTAGAAATGAACTCTATGCCCTGATACTTTTAATAGCCTCGCACTGAGGCTCACGGTTTTTGGTAAAAATCTCCTATGATACAATGGTCAAATGCATTGTTATGTTAAAAAGGTTGTTCACAGCATCCTTTGAAGGATTCAGTTATCACATCTGGTACAACCTCCTGCGAAAAATCCAAACCCAATGGTATTTTTGGTAAATAAAATATTTTTTAATCATTTTTCATGACTGAACCAAACACTAAAAAATTGAATCTAGGAAGGAATCTATTGTCCGAATCAAACATTCTAATAGAATTTAGATTCTTGATAAAATAATTCATCATGTTAAAAAAAATCCTGCTAAAGAGAATCCATCCATTCAAAACACATTCAAAACAATGACAATCACAAGGGTGATCGCCTACAGTCTTAACAGTCCCCACCGGGAAAAAAAAATTACAATGTACCAAACGGGACCTAAAGTAATTAAAAAAACAATTTCCTTCGATTAAACGGGAAAGAGATGTTGGGCAGTACAATGAATCAATTTTCAGTCCAATAAATATTCAGATCAAAACTCTCAGTAACACACAAATTCAACTGTTGACAACTTGCATCAGATATAGTAAAACCAGAACTAAGTTTCGAGGGGAGACACATTCAAACCTTCCTCGCCCGCGTCCGCTGCTTTGTCGCGTGCTGCACCACCTTCTCCTCCACCGGAAGCCCCTTCCGCCGCCTCACCGTGTCAATGAGCCTCCTCGCCATGTTTGGCGGAACGCTCGACCCATCACCAAACTCCTCCATCTCCTCCTCTGTCTTCGGCACAAAGAAAGGGTCCTGCAGGTAAGCATGTCAATTTTCTGGAAGATAAATGTATTTACTCCATATCCGTATTCAAAAAATTAGAAACTACTAGGGGTGCAACTTGGGCGGGTTGAACCCGACCCAACCCGACCCAACTCGGTTCATGGGCGGGTTTGGGTTGGGGTTTTTCTCTGTCGGGTTCAACCCGACCCGAACCCGAACCAATCCGAACCCAATTTGGGTCGGGTTTGGTTGGGGGGTTCAACCCGTGGGCTCAACCCAAACCCGACCCCCCAGGTTAACAAATGTTATGCTGCCATAACAACATACCTATATCTAAAACCCTAAATTCCTAAAACACAATAAACAATTACACAAATTAGAGTATCACTATGTTTGTTGTGTTTGGGTTAATTATTATAGATATTCACTTTTAATTATTTGTATATAAAGTTTAATTAATAATTAATTAGAGTTTGTTTTGTTGTTTATTAAATATTTTGTATGATATTTTAGGTGTTAAACCCGACCCGAACCCGGCCCGAACCTCGCCGAACCCGACTTGAGCCCGAATTCAACCCGAACCCGACCCAAACCCGACCGAACCCGAATTCAACCCGAACCCGCGGGTTGAGGTCGGGTTCGGGTTGAGGCAGGGCTCAGGTTCGGGTTGGACTCTCTGCAATGCGGGTTAAAGTTGAACTCGACCCGAACCCGACTCAACCCGCCCGAGTTGCACCCCTAGAAACTACCATATATTCAAATATCTAGAGTGTGAATATGAATCAATTTATCCACTCCAAAAAATATATTAATCCAACATATATAATGGAAATTGTGTATTGCATACTGTTCAAATTCAAATATCTCCCTGATTGAATGTAATCTTGAAAATTTATATAGCATATTTGTATTTAAATTCTCTCGTCTTTTCAATGTCACTTGATCACCCAAATTATTATCAATATTTTAAACATCGATTCTCTGAAATAATATATCCACATTCTGTCCGAACAACCAAAATATCAGAATTCGAACAACCGAAATATCATATTTCAAATATTAACACATGTACCTTTAGCGTTAGAAAATGCGTTTGAGCATGATTTTGGTTTTTAAAAAAGTGAAAGCGCATACGTGTTTTCAAACGCTTCCAGAAAATCGAGCTTAATTAAAAAGTTTGTTGTAGCTTTTAATACAAAAATTATGTTTTTTAAAAAGGGCAGAATGTGTCATAATAATCGAGTTTATTTCAGCTATTTTATTCAAAATCTTAGTTTTCTAATGTGTTTTCAAATGCTACCTAAGACATGATAAATATATTAAGGTATAGGATATGTTGACAGGCTTACCTGTGGAAGCGTCTCCCAGTGAGAGAGCACGAGCAGTGCGCTTGCGGCCCCCGATGTCGACGCCCTCAGCTCGTCCACGAACCCGAAGCTCTCCGACACCGGTACATACGCCTGCACGGAAAACAAAGCGGAGCCCTCCTGCATCTCGTCCTTCAAGACCTGCGCCCGACGCCTCGAAAGCACGCTGAACATCGAACCCAGTTCTTCGACAGGCGCGCTGAGCTCGCAGTAATACATGGCTTCGACGAGCCGGGGCTTCCTCTGAAGCACGGTCGCCCGACACGCTTCTTTGACGGCCATCATGACCTGTCCGTACTGATCGATCTGATCAGACGACGCATCGGACTGTGTGACGTAGGCCTCCACGCAGAAACCCAGACCCCACATCGGTTCATCGCACAGGGGACCTGCCGCCGTCGCCAACTGGAAACCTGAGACAATGCTGCTCACGAGGCTCTCCGCTTCCCGATTTACAGGCTGTGCCTCAGTTTCCGCGACATCGAGGAATCCTAGCCGTTCGGACACATGCGAAGAACCCCGCACGAGCACGCCAACATCACCACCACCACTGATCACCGGCTTGAGAAGCACGTTTGGGCCAACCTGGCCCGGCCCGAGCGCCCAAATCCGCCTGAGGAACCGAAGCCACAGACTTCTGTACTTTTCGAGCTTGTCCTTATCGGCAATGCCTTTGCTCGCGCGCTCGATTTCGCTCTCTATAGCATCCATGACGCGCTTTTTCAATACCGATACGAGATCATCACCTTCTACACCTCCAATTCTCTTCCCCGATTTCGCCTCCACAATCTCACCGAGCAATTCACCGCTTTCATCGAGAACCTTCGCTAGTGAATCCGGGAGTTTCATAACACGCACTCGAACAACGCATCTACCGTTCGGGGTCGTCTTTTCGATGCAGTCGAAAACTGCATTACTGGATAACACTTTCATGTTCTCCAGTGGTTCCAAATCATCTCCTTCGATGGTCTCTTTATACGACACCAACGGAGGCGAGACTTCCAAGCTCACCTTCGCGAACCGGTCCTTCAAATCCTTCACGCACCTCTCGAGATGGACCTCCCCCGCGGCCGCCAAAACATGCTCCCCTCTTGACGACACGGTCACCTCCACAAACGGGTCTGCGCGGTTCAGAAGCCTGAGCCCCTTCATCAGCGCACCCATGTCTGCTGGATCGGACGGTTCAATTGCCACGCGAAGCGTGGGCGCGACCTGGAACGCCATGCTTGAGAAGGGTGGGCAGCTCTTCGTCGATGAGAGTGTCGCGCTCTTCAATATGTGCTGCCCGAGGCCACGGATCGCCACGATGTTGCCCGCCTCGGCAGATGCGACCGGCTTCAGCTTCGGCCCCATCATGAGGTAGATCGACTGGAGCTCCGCCTCCTGCAAGTGCTTCTGGGTCGTCGATTCCGGTCTCAACGGATCGTACAAGGCGGAGAGAACAAACACCCTCTGACCCACATTGAAAACCCCGCTGAAGATCCTCGCGAAGGCGAGGAAACACTCATCGGATTCTCCGACTTCATCACCAAATTGATGATCGGGTATATCTTTCAGTGAAACCGCAAACATCTTGGAAACAAAAGCCACGCCGGGTGCATCGGGACTCGAATCACAGACTTCCACGCATTTCCTAACGCGCTTAACCTCCTCGATTGCTTCATCACCGTTCAGTGCATCTTCTCTGTTCGGAAGCAAACGAGTGATGCGAAAAGCCTGAGCTGAAACCGGGTCAGGCATGCAATCGACCACCATCGACAGCACTGCATCATAAAGCGGGAGCCACCGCGCCATCACCGCGTGAAGCACCACCTTCGGGTCCTTGTTTTGGAGATCACGAGCTGGGACCGACAAATTGAACGCCTTGACGATGCTCTCGATCTTGGATCCCTTCGATTTCATCGCTTTCCAAAGCGGCTCGAGCACGAACTGCACGAACATCGGCGGAGGGGGCTTGTTCAACCCCTCGATCCCCCTCTTGTTGACAATCAGCTTCGTCTCCTCACCAGCGCGTCCCGGCTCAGCCTCGGAATCCGCGACGCCCAGAACTCCGCGAACTGTCCGATGCGGAAGCCCCAACCGTCCAACGCGCAGACGAACGCGACGTTCCCCTTCTGCGGCTGGAACGTGTCCTCCTCGTCATCCTCCACAGGCTCCTCGTGATCGCCACCGCCTCCGCCGGCCGAGGAGAGAAGCGAATCGACGTCGGAGAGGTACTTCTGCGACTTGTACGCGCTGACGATGAGGTTGACCTCGTGAACGATGCGCAGGAGGCGATTGTACGCCTCCAATTCGCTCAGACCGAGTTCGGTGATCAGACGGTCAATCTTGTTGAGGACCAAACAAGGCGTCAGCTTTTCGATCCAGGCCTGGCGGAGGACGGCGTGGGTCTGGATGTGGACGCCTTCGACGGCGTCGACCAACACGAGAGCGCCGTCGCTCAATCGGGCGGCGGTGGAGACTTCGCTGCAGAAGTCCATGTGGCCCGGCGAGTCGATGAGGTTGATGAAGTGGTCTCGGTAGCGGAGGCTGATGGAGGAGCTCTTCATGGTGATCGCCCGGCGTTGCTCCTCAGCAAGGAAGTCCATGTAGCGGACCTTGCCCGCCTGTTTTGGGTGGACTTCGCTGCCGCACGACGAAATCAGGTGGTCGGCGAGGGTGGTCTTGCCGTGGTCCACGTGGGCTAAGATGCATATGTTACGGACTCGTCGACGGCGATCGAAATCGGCCATGTTTTTTCAAAATGGAAAAATCGGATACTCAAGGTGACTGTTTTACAACGAATTTCTCTCTTCAATCGAATACGCACCCTGTTTTAGAAGAACCGAAAACAAAAATATATAAATTAAAAACCTAACAAGAGAATTATTGGGATTGATTGAAATACTATTCAAGTCCTGACCGATAAGAGAGATTCATCAAAAACCCTAGTTTTGAAAGGTTTGATTTTTAGGGTTTTTGGAGATCACCTCGGATTGGGGAGGCGAAGGAGCTGGGGATAGCCGATTGGGTTCCTTGCGGTGGACGATTGGGCAAACCCTAAGAACGCAGTGGTTGCAGTTGTGAGAGATCATAAACATGTCTTCCAATAGAGAAATTCCCTTTTAAAGAAACAGAGAGAGAGAGAGAGACTTCAATCACTCAATTTGTTATGCACAGATTCTTTAATTAAAATCCAAATTTTTTTAGGGTTTTCGTGCAACAACAGCCGTTGATATTCCAAAGACGCAAAACCATGGAAACTCCCGAACGGGCAAAACTATATAGTGCGAAATTGCCATATAAGTCCACTGCATATATTTGTTTACAAATGAGTCCCTAACACCCAGGGCAAATCAGAAACGTTGATATAGGAAAAATGAACTAAAAATCCATTGATCAGATGGTCCGTACACAGTCCAAACGGACTTTCTTCCTTGGATGAACATATCAGTGAATACAAAAGGAAGTAACTACTGCATTTCACTTCACAGAGAATCAAAATTTGTGAAGAGCAGCAGAACAATCAAACTGGATTGACTGAGGCTGCGAGAGATCCGCCGGAGTATTTCAACGCTCTCAACGAGGCTGACCGCAGATGAGGCACCACCACTGCTTTGGGGATGCCGAACGTGTTTTCGTCTCGGGATGAGCTATCTGTGGACTCGTTGGGAGGATTTGACTTGTGGTTGGCAGATCCGAGGGCGATGTTCAGGCCGAGGGAGAGGGGATCCGCTGTAAAGCTGCACAAGATAGAATTAAACAAAGTTTATGAAACTTAGGTATAGCATGTATTGAGAATGGTTAGAACTTCCTGTAATATCATGCACACTCTGCCTGTAAAAGATGGCTATATGGTTTCAAATTCAATAAACTGAACACTGCATTTACAGTAGTACTAAAAACACATCAAGTTGATTGTAACAAGACAATAATGAAATATGGATTACTGGATTTAAATCTAGAATTCACAGAAACCACACAGGGTCAGCTTTTTGGTTAGAGCCATGGGTTTGCTTCCAATACAGACTTACCTGATGCACAATATTTTGTGGGTGATTTGTGTATCTAAGCTAGAGTTCCCGCACTGGTACATATATAGTAACCATAAATGTGTGAATCTCTAGTAAACAAACCCTAAGAGGATTGATAATCTGAATATTGCATCGTAGAATTCTAAATGTGTCAAAAGGAAACTGTTGAGAGAGTTTAAGATAGACAATAGGCATTTTGTAAATGAAAAAGGCATGATCATAGATAATGGAGAAGTGTATATGGAAATTATACATACTTGGCCTCAAAGGTTCTTCCTTCGGATCCCATGGCTGCACAGACTCCAGAAATAGTCCAGGGTGGAATAATATTATCCTTGATTTCAATGCTATAACAAATGCCACTGACTGGTGATTCAGGAAAGGGTTCACCACAATCCATGGACGATTCACTTGAAGCAGGAAGCACCAAGTCAGCTCGCTTCACCTCCTTGCATCTCACCTGCAAATGAATACATTACAACTACAATAAAACTTCTGTTTTTCTATCCATAGATCTATAATCTCACTACTTCAAAATATGAGATTAAGTAAAAATGACATCATAAGTTAAGTTCAACATCTGCATGGACATTCCGGATTATTCTATATGCATAGCCAGTGTTGCCACATTTGCAGTACACACTCTGCTCTAAAAGGCCATATATGACATATAGAAATGTCAGCATGAATGTTTATATAAATTTCTCCCACAGTGCTATCAATCATTATAATTTGTAAATAAACTGCAATTTTTGCGATGTTTCTAACCTGATCTAGTACTTGCTCCCATGTTGAAATGTCACCAAATGTTCAATAGGAGGTTTCAGAATACTAATATAAAGGTCCCATCATCTCAATCACTTACCTTGATTTGAGATATATTTGAAATTTTAATCAGATATGGGATACATGTAATAAAGTTTTAGGCCAGCCCTTGACCTGTTGAGGCTCTCATCAACTATGATTAGTAACATGGAAAAAGAGGCAGTTAATAATTTGGTATGAAAGAATGAATGTCATTCTAGGATTCAGAGAAACAACCCTAACAACTGGGGCAAGGCCATGTTTATTTTGATATTAGTTTAAACAGTACTTAATTCATTCCAAGCCCAAGCTTGAGACCACACACATTTTTTTTTCTTTTTTCCCTCAGCTATCAACACAAATATTATAGAAATCACTGCTGCACTGGCAATAAATAAACTGCTATTACCCACCTCTGGTACACAAAGAGATGCATTTTGGAATGGCACGGGTGAACACAATACTGGAACATCCACAGCACTTAGAGAACTCAAGAAAAACCTGACAACAATCAGAAAATTCTTTTGAGAACAGTGTCAAAGACATCAGGGAAACCTCACTAGATTTTTTTAATGCACTGGAAAATAAATTGAGAAACTATTGAATATATAAAATAAACTTGTTCATATTTTACCTAACATTTAACAAGAAATCATACAAAGCATGGACATTTTCATTTCCCATAAAGGCCAGCAAAGATTCGGAGGTGTTGTCCACAGCAGAAAATGAATCCACACGACGGGTCTGTGAAACATAAAAGAGATCAGCAAAGAGCATGGTAAATCAGCATACAACGAGTTACAAAAATAGGAAGAACTTAAATGAAATGCACAGGTCATAACTGTTAGAAAATATGATGGAATAGATATGTGAATATAACCTGGCCCATGTTCCACTTCTCAATCTCAGACAACTCGACAAGGTCATCAGCAGCTGCTTGCTCCTTCTCCACTTCAGATTGGCACAGAGGCATCGTAAAGCAAATATCCTAGTATTCATACATGTGGGCAGAAATTAAGCACAATATATGCATATATAGATAAATAGTACAGATGCGCCCACAAACAAAAAAAAATCTTAATATATGGAGTTTTTAATATAAAATAAGACAAAAAATAACACTAAATCAAAGGGAAAAAAAGTAAGATTAAAAACACAGCAAGCCACTTAAAAAATTGGGAACTTCACTATACATGTTCTCTTAGTAAGGAGCGCAAACCATGAGTTGACCGTGAAACATATGCATTGCATATCCACTTCTTCTCCAAAGCTTTGTGGCCAGTGAACATCACCACAAAAAGTGAAGTGTACACTGCAGATCTCCATAGAAAGCCATAAATAAATTGTCATAATAGTAAAAAAGGAATATATTGATATCATTGGTTCCAAGCAAACATGGATATCTATGCATAAACCATGCACCACATATGAGAAAAAAACAAAATCTTGAAATATAATAGGATAAAAGACATTTGTACATAAATACAAAATTCACAGCTTAAACAGCCATTGTCCTAGAAAATCATGTAGGATGATAAAACTTGTAGAAAGGGCATGCCACTACCCAAAATTATTCAAGCATGAACTAAACCATCACATTTACTAATAATCATGGAGCATTGGTTTATTTTGATGAAATGCAACCTTTGATAACACACAACCTATAGACCCATGCAACTAATTAGCGAGTTTCATGCTCATTGCATGACGAATAATAAGTATAATATTAAAGACCACCAAAAATGGCAAGAATGCAAGATTAACATTTTGTGCATCCACTAAGGAAATATAACATGCAAAAGCATTGAGTAACTACAGAACTGTCATCCCACAGATCTGCGTGAAAGAGAAGTTATCAAAATTCATGAACCCAGAAAATTATTTGTAAAATCTTTCCAACAAAACAATCTAAAATAAAATTATTTAAACAGTATGTTCTACATTTTATGCCTATGGAGAATCTGACTATATGAAGCGTATAACTAAGCCAAGAGCTCAACAAATCAAGACTTAAGCATGACTTCAAGTCCTCACTAGTATTTATCATTTATCAGACATTCTATATAAAAGTAATTGTTAATGAGTGATCAAGATGAATACCATAGAAGATGTTGCACATATTCTTTCGGAGCATGTAGTAGATGTCTCGAAATGAATCTTCCCAATCCCGCTGCCTTCCCAGTAAGAAATCCATTTCTACACATGCAAATACAAATGAATTGTTCGTTCCTAGTGTGACTCAATCAAAATAACAAAGCCATCTACACGAAATCAGACCTCCACTTCCAGCTGCTTTAGTCATTGCTGATATCAAATAAGATGGCAAAGAAGAATTTGGATACTTCCATGAATGTAAAGAATTTGTATACAGAGCCTCAGCCGTAGGAATTATCCCTGATGAGCAGCCAACATTCTGACTTTGTGTGCAGTCAAGAGAAGCATAGTGGCCCGAACCAATGTTTGAGCCACAAGTACTTAACCTATGACACCTACAATCAATAAAAAAAGAAAGCAGTTTATGAAGTAATACAATCAATGCTTATATAAGGAAATTCATAGTTAGCAAAATAAACTGAAATCATATTTAGCATCTTATTTTAGATTGTTTGATGTTGTGAACACTGCATTCGGAACAAAATTGTGAAAGAAGGAAGAAAATGTTGGTTTCGGAACAAAACTGTGAAAGACGGAAAACGAAATAAGGTTAGCACAATGAAGAAAAAGAAAACATTGCACTGACCATTTCACAGAAGAAGAAGAGACCAGACGCATGGTGGTTTTCAATGTCAGATCCAGAGGAATTCTATTCCCTGATACGTGAAATTCAGAACAAAATTTCCAGAAGATATAGAAAGAAGATCACCAACTTTTTCTGAATATTCAATATTAGAAACCGAAGAAAGAGGAGGGTCACGAGCAACCAATCCTTTCAGTGCTTTATCCTGTAGTACGTCAGAAGTTTCTTTCAATGAAAGAACACTAAAAACAAACGATGCTATAATAAGAAGCTGCTGAGAGGAGGTTACCATATCAATACCAACGGGACCTGATGGCATTACACCACCCAGTGAGATTTCAGCAACACTACGAAAGGTGCTTTGGCTACATTTTTCCAGCTTCTGATAAGACTTGTCTGCATTATCTTTGGTTGGAAGAACAGACCTTTCAGAACCAGTGCATGTTCTAACTCCTCCACTGGACCCAACAAGATTAAAATTAGGTTTTATAAGATAATGAATATCTCAGTCGGAATAAAGGACAACGAATGGGAACAGATTTACTACGGATTTTTGTATTGACTAGTCATTGTAGCATTGACAGCAGTCGAGGTATTCTTCAAAGCATCGACATGGCCTCTGATTGTAGAAATATCCTGCTCACATCAAATATGGGAAAAAATGTAAACAACACTAATTGGTGAATAACTTTGAAATCAAGATCACTCTATGTTGCATGTTTTCAAAATCTTTTGGTCCAAAAGCTACAACCTGCTTATCCTTTCCAGGGACCATCAAGAACACATCACTGAATTTCCTAACAGGGAACACTTCATCCACACGTGTATCGATGTATCTTGTTGTTTTTGATGACTCCATTTTTTTAGGCCCAGAAGCCATTCCCCCAGTAATTCTAAAAAGCCAAGGTATAAGTACAACAGTTCATGGAATAAAAATAATAATTCAATAGACGGTTAGAAATGCCCACTTGTCTGAATTGGCCGATGGAGCCAAAGCTTCATTCCTAGGCTTTTCATGATTCCTCCGCTTCAACTGTTCCCCCTGCAAAACCCATTCCATTTAGACCCCATTGGGAACCAAATTTGAAAAACAGCTAAGTAGCTAACCATCTTTTTCATGAAAATTACACTCAACCAACTTTTTCATAAAAAAAATTGTTTTCACTTTTAACACAAAAACCAAACTCCACTTAAATGAAAAAACAGCTGTTTGGAACCGATTATTTGAAAACTGATATTGTAGAAGCATAATCAGTTTGACAATTGGTTCCAAACAGGTCTTTAATAAATCCTCATAGAGCATCTCCAATCATATACTCAAATGTCTACCCAAATTTAAATTTGAGTAAAAATCACCCAAAAATCTTTCCAACTATTTACCTATACCCATATCAAATCAAGTTTTTACTCAAACTTTTACCCAAATCAAGGGAGACGCAAACCTTTACCCAAATTTTCAAATGCTATTTTTTTCTTCAAACTCCATATTTTTTACAAGATTTGAGTAAAACGTAAAGTGATGGTTGGAGACACACTATATCAAATAAAGTTTTTACTCAAATTTTTAGTGAAATTTTGATATAGGTTTGATTAAGGGCTGAGGATGGCCTTATGAACCAAAAAACTTCGACGACTACTTCACAAAAACCAAGCCTATCTACTTGAGTACCAACTGTGTAGAGAAGACTTACTCTGAGTTCAGAGGGCGTCTTGCGCTTCTTTGGGGCATCAGATTTGACTTTCCCAAACGGAAAGGAATTCGGAGGTAGAGGCTCCTGAACGCCAACCTTCGCCATTAATAGCTGCTCCCTTGGCTTCTATAAGCATAAAGTTCCCCGGCAACCTATATATTTCTTGTAAATAATGCATATCCACATTAATAGAAAATCCAATATAAAAATAAAAAAGGTTCGTTCTTTTTAATGGAGCAACATCAAAACCTAACACAAACTTTGATTACAGAAATGGGTCATATAAAACCAAACGCAGTGGTTCTCCTATGCATGCATCATCAAAATCCACCGTCAAAAATATGCAATCCTAACAAAAATCGAAAATGTAAAATATACAGAAGCTAGAACAGATCAGAGTACCCGAAAATTTCCAATCCAATGATATGAAGCAGGTGATACCTTCGTCTCCGCGACTCGGGGGAACTGAAACCCTAGATTCACGTTTTCGAATCGATTTCCCCCCAAATTGAGGGTTTTAGGGCAGATCTTCGAAGAGAGAGAGAGAGGGGGGGGGGGGGGGAAGAGAAATAGAGAGATTTTAAAAAGGGGGACTTTTTGGGAGGAGGAGACCAACCAGATATGAAAAAAATTCGATTGGGGTTTTGAAAACGCGATGGTTCCCTCCGAAAGTACGAAAAGGACTCTCACGCCGTCAATTTTTTACGCAGGCATCCGTCTGCAGCAGCCGGGTCGGGCCGGATCATGAAAAAAATATTGCACCTCTCAAATCTGTAAGGGTGCCTCTATTTTCCATGCACACCCACCATAAACGGATCTTTTAAAGATCCATTAATATTGGGTTTAGGTTGGGTGTGCGGGAGGAGAAAGAGAGGGACAAAGTCAGGTGAGGAGGAGGAGATGCTATCGCCGCCTCCACAGAGGAGGAGCTAGGTGTCGGTCTTGACGACGATGGCCATCGCGAGGAGGTTCAAGGTTGCACGCGTCGGCGAAGGCGGTGAAGGGGGCGAGTGAAGGGAAGGACTTTATGAGAGTACGATCTCCGCCGTTAGGAGGAGCGCAAATATGAAGGAGGGGATGGTGATCTCAGTGGTGGAGAGGAGGGTCCGGAGAATTGGGAGACGAGGACAAGGAGCTCCGTCACGTACTGCCCAGCCTCGCCGAGGGTTTTTCTTCCAATCTGTCGTAATCCACCCACTTTTTCTTCCAATCTGTCTCTACATTGGACCTGTGAAGGTGGAAAAATCAGATTTTTTTTTGAAATGGGTCGATCAGGTCATTCAAATGGGGTGAAAATTTTGATTTTCAGAGGTGGGTGTCTCCCAAAATGGGATCTTTATAAGGGATTCGATGGAGAGAGGGAGACATACGAGGAGGAGCATTGTATTTATTTGGGGGTGTCTAAAGAAAACCATGTATATTGGTTGGGTGTAAATGGAATTGGGTGTGTAGAGGAATCAAAGGGGTGCAAATAGAGGCACCCAATCTGTAAATATGCCCCTCTGTTTTTGTGGTGTATGCCCCCATTGATCTAATTTAAAAGCCCACATATTTAAACCTGATTTTAAATCATATGATGTTCAGGTTTTTGATTGAGCGGACAAGACCATCTCTTATAATTTCGATCAAAAGAGCTTCTCTTGCTGTTGTGGGTCTTGATCCTGTGAAAACAAGAGAGACCAAAATGTTAAATTCAATTTTAATTTTTCTCAAATGTATATTTTGTTAGTTAATGAAACATTATTGAATTATCTGTATGAACAACCTTGAAATATGGAATATTAAGTATAAAGATCTCTTCGTTGTTTGTTTATGCATATTTGCTTCTTAGGTTTTTGATTTTTTTATTGTTTGTTTTTTCAAGATTGGAGGTGTACAGATAAATTTAAATGGATTTTAGTATCACGATCTATTTAGGAGGGAGGGGGGGGGGGGGGATACGTAAATTTGAGGGACACAAATAGAGCTTCTTAATTTTCTTTTGAGATATTTTATTGCGCTCCACTTGGGGCCTAGGTGACCATCTCAACTGCCTACATGACCACAGTTTTTTTTTTGTGAAAAGTTGAGGCTTATCCAAATAACCCCTTGTAAACCATATAACCCCCTCAAAATACATATATAAATCTAAATAACCTCTTAAGTTAAATTTCTATTGATAGAAGATGAATATTATGCAAATATTTTGTTTGGTGAAAATATAATATAGCAAAAACTCCTAACAATTTGTTAAAAATACAGAAAACCCTATATAAATGACGATTTTATCCATTTATATATATATTATAAGACACTATTCGGAGAGGTAAAATCATCATTTACATAAATTTTTTTACATTTTTAACATTTTGTAGGGGTTTTTTGATATACTATGTTTTTAATCAGGATTGACCAGACGGAATATTTTTTGAATAATCCTAATTTGTCAAAAAAATATTAGCATAAGAGGCTATTTAGATTTACATATGTGTTTTATATGGATTTTTTCCTATATTATATCATCAAAAGGAGGATTATATACATATGTATCATCATACATTACATCCAAAACAGCTAAGCTTTGATAACAAGCCCAATGACTAGGATCCCTGTGATTGTGATAACCTATGAATCTTTGGATGACTGAATCCTCCCAAAAGGGAGTATGACGAGAACTTCTATTCTGTCGAGCAAATATAGCCAGAACCTCTGGTAGCTTAACCATTTCTCTAAAAAACCTTGTGAAATTTAACAATTGATATTATTATTTGCTAAGTTTCGAATGACTGCTACACATTGGTGAATGTGAATCAAGCAAAAACCCTGTCCCTGCAACAATTTTATAAGCATTCTCAAAGCATATACATTGATTCCCAAAGCCATATTTCATCGCCACTTCCATGTCATCGCTTCACACACAGAGGAGATGCCCATGGTCTCCATTCAAAACCTGCAGTGAGCACTCTTTGTTGATTTAATTGCGTTTTTATGAAGTTGAAACAAATAAATAATTGATGTCCCCTTGTTAACTGAGAATGAGTACACTGAGACTCTTGAGATGTTTGATATTAAAGAAGAAAAATGTTACATCTAATCTATTTTTCAGTCTTATTTCTAGTTCACACCCATTTTGATTTTTTTTTAAAATAAAATATTTCATCTATGGATATATATACTTTTATAAAAGAAGTATATGTACTCAAGTCAACTGTATGAACTCATTTATAATTAAAAAAATAAAAAATTATAACAGGGTATATACTTCATTAATATGAGTAATTAGATTAACAAAGTATATGTGACTGAAAATAATCTGAAAAAAGGACAGTGTCACAAAAAAACTCTTTAATCAATGAGTTTCTCAATTGATTTGATTCTTCCTAGGCCTCACTTGGATACGCAGCAAGGCAAATTCTGCGGTGGGAAACACCGTCTAATGTCATTGCAGATCCAAACAAAAATATGACGTCTACTTTTTAAATGAAAAAGCACGTTGTAGGGTATTTTTTTTTTCACATTTGAAAAGATGTAGAAACACTATTTCTCTACCACCATTGATTATCAGAACACGCGGTCTCACTCCATATGCTAGTTCTTGTTGAAACAAAAGACAAGTTGTTCCAAAATACCCATTCATTGAAAATATAATCCGCATATATGCCAATGCATTTATTCACTAGTTACAAAGTTGCACAAGTTTTCTTGAATTGATGCAACATATGTTATTTTGGCCTTCTTTCATTTACATATACATTTTTCAATGCGTTTTATGAGGCCCAAGATTACATCCATGCATGCATAGAGAAAATCATCAGCCGCCATGAAAAACTTGATCCGCCCATTCTTGTTGAAGGCGAGCACTGCAATGACACCCCAAAATCCGATCGCAAATGATGCCGCAATGAACGAATAGAAGATCACATCATTATCAATGGTCTTCGACGTATCTTCATGATCACCAATATTACTGTCATGGTATGTTTGTGAAGTCCCTTGCATTGACCAACAATTCTTCTCTATCAATACTCCAGACAAGCCTGGATTACCTTCAAAGCTGCTTTTATTGAATGTGCAGAATTGATCTTTGTATGGGATAATGCCTGACAAGTTATTGTAGGCCACTCGAAATACGGAGAGCGTGTGGAGTTTGACAAGCTGGGAAGGAATTTCACCTAATAGATAATTATTAGAGAGGTCCAAACTCTCTATATTTTCCAAGTTTTGAAAGGAATTTGGAATTGGTCCTGTGAGGTGGTTGTTTGACAAGTTTAACGAGTGGAGCGCACTCAAATATCCCATTTGAAAAGGGATGGGACCAGAAAACTGGTTCTTGGATAAGTCTAGAGCAGTCATTTGGGAGAGGGGAACGCCACTGTAAGAAGACAACTTACCTTTTGTTGTTAAGCTAGTCACAACCAGATCAGTGGGAATTGCATACATATAGAAACCAAAGATATTCTCAATGTCACTGATCCCACGTTCATAATCAGTTGGAGAATCTATGATCCAAGAGGAGATATTTTTCAGACATCTAGGAATTGTTCCAGTAAGATAATTATTTGAAAGATCTAAGATGTGAAGATTTTGCATATGACACACTTGAGTTGGAACTAGACCTTTAAAATTATTTTCAGACAAGAGAAGTGATACTACATTGTGAAGTTTAAATAACGAACTATGAATATTACCTGAGAAACAATTCTTTCTTATATCCAAGAACATTATTTGTGAGCTATTAAACAAGCTTATGGGTATGGATCCTATGAGGTGATTATCATATAGATTGAAATATTCTACCTGTGGCAGACTGCAATTCCTAAAAGATATCTTCCCGTTCAGGTTATTGTTCGCCAAGTTCAAATAAATCAAATTTTGGTTTTTCATGATAGATTGTGGTATCTCTCCTGTAAAATTATTTCTAGACAAATCTAAGTAATCCAGCGATGGATGGACACCGAGAGAGAGAGGGATAGTCCCATGCAAGGCATTGCCAGACATATCTAACTCAAATAGCCCAGGAAAGAAGATTGTAAAATTTGGGGAAAGTGTTCCACAGATATTACTATCAGACAAGTCTAGGAATTTGAGTGATGAACTGCTGCTATTTTGGTTATCCTGAAGAAACGGTCCATGAAATGTATTCCCCCCCAAATATAATATTTGAATAACATTATTGATCAACTCTGACAGATTGCTCACTATGATCGAACTATGGGACAATTCTAGGTCCACCAATTTATTTTGTGTGGACAGGAAACTAGGGACCCTTCGGCCACTATGTTTGTTGAGTACACAATTGCTCAGTAACAGGGCCTTCAATTGGAAAGATGGAACCCATGTTGGAGACTCAGTTTCTATCTCTAGTTGGTCGTTATTTGATAGATCAATATAGGATATGTTGGAGAGGTTGGCAAATGTGGAAAACAAAAATGCACCATCTAGTTGATTGTAATTTAGCCATAGATTTTCTAGGGAATACAGACTCTTCAAACACGTATCAATGTTGCCCTTCATTGAATTTTGCGTGAGATCTAACTGTTGTAAATCTTGTAGCTGGCAAAGATCTGCGTAAGAGAGGAAATCAAGTGTGATGAAAAACATCAGAACACATTATTGTCTACTTTGGAATACTCTCTCATCTTTGTTTAAAAAAGTCATCAAGGCAACAAAATGCATCTTTTTTCCACAAAAAAAAATGAAAACAAAAAAATATTGCATAGATAACCCCCTACTGTAATTTAATAGGTAAGATGAGAAATTAGATAAAAGGCAAATCAAATATAAATCTTTTGACTTCCTCATTATTAAAAATAAAAACTACATAGATCATATCGCACAATATCATGATTGAAATATTTAGAATACCTAAACAAGTGCCTACCGCTAGAAAGGGAAGAAAGTAAAATGTGATATTACCTTTTATAGTAGAGGAATCATAGAGTTTATTGTCAGATAAACTAAGAGAAGTCAAGGAAGTTAGGTTGGAAAGCAATGAAACTTCAGTGAGCTCATTGGATTCAAGGTATAATTCTTGAATATGAGGGAGTCTCCAAGGACCTGCAGATATGCAATTGGGCTTGCTTAAAACAATAAATAACAAACCATTATGGAAAAAATGAAAATGATATATATAGCCGCATTAACAATCCACATTTCTTCAATTGAAGTACATATTATTATACAAAATGAAATATATACTGAGATACAATAGTATATTTGTTTCTCTTTTAAAAAATAAAAAAATATTGTTCCATACACTATGATAAAATCTAATACATTGTGATAGCGCATTATACAAAATGTTATCATAGTGTACATGGCTACAACACGAACTGATTGTATCTAGAAAAAATGTTTTTCATCATATTATTAAGTTAGAATAAAGCCATATTCTATTGGGCTCTTCAAAATGTTGTATCTAATATATGATATAAAAAGAAATTTGGTCACAAAACACGGTAATGATTTTATTTTCTTTCTTTATCTGTTAATTTAAACAGGCGAAAGGGGCCCTATTTTCCAAACTAATCATGTTTAATTAGTAAATTACCAAATTTCATCACAAGATCAATAAAATATAAAAACTAATCATATGTATGTTTTGATGAACAAAGTTTTTGATAATGGTACATGACAATCAACCTGATTAATTTCATCTGATAATTTTTTTTTTTTTTTTTTTTTGTACAAATGCCTGGATAAGGGCAGAAAGCCCACACTTTACTATTATTTGAACAGCAAGAAGAAGAAAAAATCATATACTAAATTTGACTCATTTAAATCATTGAAGAAAACTAATGAATATATTGATTTAATTTAATAACTTTATTAGTAATATAATTCAGTGGATATGGTATTATATCATCGATCACATCCAAAAATTGTTCATCTCTGGCTCATAAACATATGATCATGCTAGAAGAAGACTTGTTGACTATTGTTCCTCCTAATCCAACTTTACCAACAACTAATGGTAATCATGTTTTGATTAAGAATTTTTTAGGCATGGGCTAAAGCATCAATGAACGTGGGACTAAATTAAAAATGAAATGGACTTCGATCATAATCTCATGTAAAAAGTATATACACATACAAAATACGCTATGGCCCACTATGGAAAATCTTTGATCATATATATTGAGCAAATCTTACTAAAATGTCAACATATATACGTGGAACTAAAATTTAAAAAAAAAATTGAAATGAACTTCATATATAACCCCATGTCAAAATTATAAGACACAAAAAGGCTATATATGTGACATACCGGATGGCAAATCTTTGATCATATTGTTTGACAAGTCAATGTGGCGTGCGGATGTAATATTAAAAATCCCTGACCCAACACTCTCAATTTGATTGAGACTTAGATCCAAGTGTTCGAGGTTTTGCAGGCCCCAAAAGCCTGCAATAGCATAGAATTAATTTGAACAATGTGTCAGATGAAAATATATCAGATAGGTTGATTAATAAAATCATAGCAAACTCGTAAATGAGAAGGAACTAAGAGAGGCCGAGAGACTAGCTATGAGCCTATGACCTGATGTCTTGAAGAATAGTTTAACAGTGTCTTTTCCTTGTTTGTTTGTGTTCCTCTATTTTCTACCACTTTCACAGTTTGTCTTATTCGAATTAAGTAATGTAATAATGTAATAAATATCTATTTTTCATTCAAAAAAATATTTATATATAATAGTGTGTAAGAAAGCGAGATTTTTTTTAATAAGATGACGCATCCAATTATGTCAAAAAAAAAAAAAAAACTTCACTTAAAAGGTTAAGACTCCATGGTGCATCAATCAAAGTTTTTTTTTAAAAAAAGATAATTGTAGACCTCGTATATAATAATCATCATAAAGAAACTAATTTCTCTTTACATATTTTGTCTTATTTTGATAGTGATAACTTTTTTTTCTATCTAGGGGGCTAAATGTAATGAAAAGTTCAGTGAGTCCATCACATACATAAACAACATAAAAATTTATCAAAAGAAAAAAATTCTATCACTATGATCAAACTATGGAACAAATGTATCTCGGTCAATGCATTTTGGTGGACAGAAAACTAGGGACCCTTCGGCCACTACGTTTGTTGAGTACACAGTTGCTCAGGAAAAGGGACTTCAATTGGAATGATGGAACCCATGATGGAGACTCTATTTCTATCTCTAGTCGGTCGTTATTTGATAGATCAATATAGGATATGTTGGTGAGGTTGGCAAATGTGGAAAATGAAAATGCACCATCTAGTTGATTGGAAGATAGATCTAGATTTTCTAGGGAATACATACCACACGTATCAATGTTGCCCTTCATTGAATTTTCTGAGAGATATAAAAATTGTAAATCTTGTAGCTGGCAAAGATCTGCATAACAGAGGAAATCAAGTGTGATGAAAAACATCGGAACACATTATTGTCTACTATTGTAAAATTCATCTTTGTCTGAAAAAGTCATCAGGCTCAACAAAATGCACTTTTTTTCAATTTTATTTTAAAACAAAGAAATATTGTATAGATATCTAACCCCCTGCTGTAATTTAATAGTAGAGCACGCCTGGGGGTAGGCCACCAAGGCAACTATCTAGGGTCCTATCCCAAACAGGGCTCCAAATCCCTGAAAATAAAATTGTATTAAATTGTTCGACTATTTTTAGGATTAAGATTTAATTTTTTTTAAATCATCCATATATTTATTTTTATCCTTTTTTAGTATTTAGTAACTTATTTAATTTTTTTCATTTTTATAGAAATTTAGTTTTGCATTTGAATTTACAAGGAATATAATTTTTTTATTAACAGATCTCACATATCAAGGAATTTGTTTTTGCTTTCTTCGATTGTTTATATAAACAGAAAACTTAATTAATAATAGTTCTTATTGGTAACTTGTTTTTTGTTTTGTTTTTATTTTTAGTTTTTTTTAAGATTAATTGTGTTGTTATTCACTATAATTTTTTAAATTTTTTGAGGCTCCATTTCATGAATTGGCCCATGGTTCATTCCCATTAGATGAATCTCAGGGCCAACCCTGTGTAATAGGTAAAAAATTTGATAAAGGCCAAATCAAATATAAATCTTTTGGCTTGTTCATTATTACACATAAAAACTACATAGATCTAATCGCACAATATCATGATTAAAAATTTTAGAATACCTAAACAAGTGCCCACCACTAAAAATGGTAGGAAATAAAGTGTGATGTTACCTTTTATAATAGAGGAATCATTGAGTACATTGTAAGATAAAATAAGAGAAGTCAAGGATGTTAGGTTGGAAAGCCATGAAATTTCAGTGAGCTTATTGAAACGAAGGTCTAATTCTTGAATATAAGGGAGTCTCCAGAGACCTGCAAATATGCAATTGTGATTGCTTAGAACAATAAATAACAAACCATTATAGAAAAAAAGGAGAATGATATGTTCAACCATATTTGCAGTCCACACAATTTTTCATTTTTTAAAAAATTATACTTCGTCATTGAAGTGCATATTGTTATACAAAATGAAGCACATACTGTTATACAAAATAAATTATATACTAAGATAGAATAGTGCATTTGTTTTCTCTTTTAAAAAATGAAAAAAAAATTGATTCCATACACTATTATAAAATCTCATACACTGATAACGCATTATACAATATGTTATCATAGCGTAGAGGACTGCAAAACGGACCAAGTATATCTAAAAAAATGTTTTTCATTATATTATTAAGTTAATTTTCTAACTGAATAAAGCCATATTCTGTTTGGCTTATGCTAAATCTTTTCAAACTGTTGCATCTCATGTATGATATAAAAAGAAATATGGTCACCGAAAATGGTAATGATTTCATTTTCTTTCTTTATCTGTTAATTTAAATGGGCGAAATGGTCCTTTTTTTCAAACTAATCATGCTTAATTAGTAAATTGCCAAATTCATCAAGGGATCAATAAAGAAAAACAAAACTATTGTATGTATGTTTTGAGAACAAAGTTTTTGATAAAGGTACAAGACAATCAACCTGATTAATTTCATCCTCATTTGCAATCCACGTAGTTTTTCATTTAAAAAAAAATTATACTCCTTCATTGAAATACATACTGTTATACAAAATGAAGTATAGACTAAGATATAATAGTGTATTTGTTTTCTCTTTGGAAAAATGGAAAAAAAACTTTGATTGTGCACTATGATAAAATATTATGTACTGATAGTGCAATATCCAATATGCTATCATAGTGTACAAGGCTACAAAACGAACCGCGTATATCTAGAAAAAAATACTTTTTTTCATATTATTAAGTTAATTTTCCAACTGAATAAACCCATATTTTATTGAGCTTATGCTTTAAACTCTTGCATCTCATGTATCATATAAAAAGAAATATGGTAATGATTTCATTTTCTTTCTTTATCTATTAATTTAAACAGGCAAAGGGGCCTTTGTTTTTAAACTAATCATGCTTAATTAGTAAATTACCAAATTCATCATGGGATCAATAAAAAAATAAAACTAATCATATGTATGTTTTGATAAACAAAGTTTTTGATAAAAGGTACATGACAATCAACCTGATTAATTTCGTCTACTCATCTTTTTTGTTTTTGTGCAAATGCCTCGACATGATTGATACTATTCTCCACAATACATGATATATACCCATAACAAACAGTGGGCAAAAGCTCACATTTCCCAGTCCAAGAGGGCTTTTTTTGCACAATATTCTTTGATCATCTTCGTTGTTAGATGATAGAACTTGAAAAGAGAGGGGTTGGTTATTACTACTATTATTTGAATAGAAAGATGAAAGAAAAAATTATATACTAAATTTGACTCATTTAAATCATTGAAGAAAACTAATGAATCTATTGATTTATTAACTTTGGTTATGTAATTAAGTGGAAATGGTATTATATCACCGATCACATCTAAACAATGTTTATCTCTAGCTCAATACACTAAATTTTGTACAGATGCCCGGATAAGGTTGACACTATTCCTCACAATACACTATACATAATAAGGTTGCCCGGATAAGGTTGACACTATACCCAGTGGGTAAAAGCCCACACTACCCAGCCCAGAGGGCTTTTTTGGCACATATTCTTTGATCATCTAAACAATGATGGAACTTGAAAAGAGGGGTTGGTTACTACTACTATTATTTTAACAGAACGATGAAAGAAAAAAAACTATATACTAAATTTGACTCATTTAAATCATTGAAGAAAACTAATGAATCTATTGATATATGAACTTTAGTTATATAATTAAGTCGATATGGTATTATATCAGCGATCACATCCAATCAATGTTTATCTCTGGCTCATAAACATATGATCATGCTAGAAGAAAAGACTTGTTGATCTTTGTCAAAACAAATTATGCCCATTGTTCATCCTAATCCAACTTTACCAACAACTAATGGTAATCATGTTTTGATTAAGAACATGTGACTAAATTATAAATGAAGCGGAATTCATAATCTCATGTAAAAAGTATATGCACAAAATATGCTATGGCACCCTCAATGGAAAATCTTTGATCATATATATTGAGCAAATCTTATTAAGACTGCGTTTAGTTGCACGATTGTAAAACTAATTTTAGACAAAAGCTGTGTTTAAAACTGATTTTATAGAAAGTTGCCCCTCCATAGCTTCTACAAAACTCAAGTTTTGAATGTGTTTTCACAAAAATTGATCAGCAGCTTTTGGCCCCAATTTTTCTGTTTGAAAACTAGTTTGAGAAAAACAGTTTCTTTCAAAACCAAAAACTGCACAAAATCGTTTCCAACAAACCCTAAAGTATCAACATATATACATAGAAGTAAAATAAAAAAATAAAAAAAATAAAAAAGAAATGAACTTCGCAATCCGGCCCATGTCAAAATTATATTAGTTTGGGCATAAACCTATGGATTTCAATAATTATGTTAAATAATAATTATTTTATTTAAATAATTAGTTTGGGCATAAATCTATGGATTTCAAAATAAGTTTGTTTGGATTTGTTAGATTTTTTAGAAGGAATCAGGTTGTTAGAAATATATTTAGTTGCTAAAGTATTAATATATTAATAGTTAAAATGACTGTAATTTTGATAAGATATTATCACATTTCAACATATTTAGATGTCTATAAATAGACATCACTAGAATTGTAAAAATAATTCAGTTTTTTTTTAAATTATAAATTTGAGTTAAAAAATATCTAGGTTTTTTTTAAAACAATAGAATTTTTTTAATTTGTAATCTCTCTTTAATTTCCATCCATCAAAAGTACCTCTTTTCATCTCTACATTAGTATCACAGTTTTTTGTTATTGTAAAACTATTGTAATCATCGTTTAAAAAAGAAAAATTATTTTCATGGCATAAATAAAAAGAAATTTTAAAAAGTATTAAGGGAATGCGTACCTGAGAAATCTTTTATTTGATTGCTTGATAAGTCGAGCGATCTCAGAGAAGTGATGTTGGAAATCCAATTTATCTCTTTCAAATTGTTACCACTAAGACCAAGTTCGAATAATGATGTCAAATTGTAAATCCATGGTACAATTAATCGAGCAATGCTTTCATCATTTAAGTTATTGAAGCTCATATCCAACTGTTGAACTTTTTGTAAATGCCAAATATCTGCATCACAATTTATATTTTTAAAAAATAAGTATGACATAGGAAATAAAGAAGAAAAAAAAAATGAGCTGTTGAGCAGTTTTAAATGACCTAATCATATATCCCAATACATTAACGGTTATTACCATTTTAACTTGTACGATTGAAGGATGAATAATATATCATTCGAGTGCAAAATGTAACAAGAAAAAGGAAAATGATATGTCCCGCTTGCAGTGCAGCGTCATTCGCAATCACACTAGTTTTTTTAAATTCGCAATCGCACAATATATACTACACTATCATGCATAGCAAATGAGACTACATACTGAATTACAAAATGGATTGAATGTATCAATCCACACTGTATTTTTTTAGATGCTTGTAAAACAAAGCAACCAAAACACTATTAAGGGTATGTTTGTCCACATAATAGTGAGGAAAAAGGTAAAAAAAAATACTTTGAACATGCAAAAAAATAATTGTTTGTTAAACATGAAAAAGAAAAAGAAATTCCTTCATTCTCTTTACCTATTTTGTCTTATTTAGATTTTGATAAATTTATTTATCCATCACATACATAAAAATTAAATGTAAGGAAAAGTGACTCCATCACATATATGAACAACATAAAAATCAACCAAAAGAAAAAAATACTATTATTTAATTTTTTCTAATCCAAATTTTTTCACATTGCATCATGCATCTTCTATTCAAGAATTAAGATTGTGCATAGACACATCTTAGCATACATTAATTTGAGTCATTATTTTGTGTCATTATTTTGTGTTGTGTGCATCATTTAAAATATCAATTATAACAATCGAGAGGGGGGAAAAACAATGATTGTTCTTTTATACCTTGTGGGTTGATCCATCCCGCAATGCCATTAGAACTCAAATAAAGCTCCTTTAGTTCCGGGAATTGACCAAACAGACTGGCATTCGGATACCATTCTTGAGAAGATTCATCTCTCACATCTGAAAGACGGATGATTGAAACGGCTCTATATGGGTAAGATAATGCATCACACTCTACTCCAGTCCAATTGCAACAATCTCCACCTCCAACCCAATCTTCAAGCATATAAGGGTAATAGCCTACTGAATCGAGAGAGTGTTTGATGTCTAAGAGTGCCCTCCTCTCCTCCTCCACACACCCATTCACATCAACACAGCAACAACAACAACATATAATCACACACCCAATTAGTAGTGTCACTGAAGCACCACATGATCCTCCCATACTCACAACTTTGTGTTTTGTTTTGTTTTTTTGAAGTGCTCACAGACTTCTTTTATATATATATATATAGTTTTTAATGTTCCACAGAGTCTGGTCAGTTGACTTGGAGTCTTTAACGTGGGCGTGGGGGTTGGGGTGGGGAGAGAAGAAGAAGAGAAATCAGTCCATTCAAAATCTCATAACTTTTAATTCAATAATTCATTTGGGACTATCATCTTTTTTTTTTCTTTTATTTTTTTTTAGTTTCTAACTATTTTCCTAAAACATAGTTAGAAAAATAGTTTTTAACTTTATACTCAGTTTTTTAAGATGTAATCATGAGGTATGCTTTTTAATTAATAAAAGAATCATGTTTGTTGCTGATAACAGAAGTTGCATTTATTGGAAACACTGTTTTCGATGTATTTTTTGTTATAATCATGATGGCAGTTTTTCAATTAAGTAGGTTTGTTTGGTAACATATTGGCTCCGTTTGGAAACACATATTGAAAAGTAGATTTTAGAATAAAGCTGCTTTTTAAGATGATTTTAGACCTTGACTTTTTTGTGATGCTTTTTTTAAATTTAGGAATCAATATTTGAAAGGGGTTTAATGTTTGGTAAAGAAAGTTGCTTTTCAATTCAAAAAATCGATTCCGACCGAAAATCACACTTTCTGAGCTTTTTAAAACACGGATTTTGAGAGAGAAATTAAAAGGAATCCAGCTTTTGATTCCGTCGGAATCCAACCCGTTTGGCTGCACGATTTTGGGATTTTAGCTTTTCAAAAAGCAGAATCGCCCAAATCGGTGCAACCAAACGGATTAGACTTTTAGCTTTTAAAGAAGCTAAAAGCAACCAAAAATAGATTATCAAACGATACCTAAATATATTCTCTTTACACTTTTTAATCTAGTACGTATTTAATATATACTAGGTAGGTGGGGATTGCAAGAACGACCAGTGTTAACATGGTCAAATAGTGCACTAAAATAGTTTTTTAATATTGTTATGCACATTCCATTTTTTAGTCTCAATTACAGTCTATACACACGCTTTGATTTTTTTTTTAAAGTATACCTCATGTAGTGAAATATATATTTTTATTAAAAAATGAAAGATATACTACAACGAATTGTATGGATACATTTATAATAAAAATATAAAAAATTTGTGATGAAACATATACTTCATTAATGTGAGTATATGATGCTAATAAATCATATCATACAAAAATTGAGGCTCAAAAAGGTTTTGTGTAACAACACACTTTTTTAAAACTGAGTTTAAAAATTTGAAAATAATATTTCACTTGAAAATATTGAAATTCTAACTTTTAAAAAATTTCTTTTTTATATGTACAGTTTTTTATGTTCCACAAAGTCTGGTAAGTTGACATTTGAAGTCTTTAACGTTGGAGTGGAGGTTGGGGTGGGGAGAGAAGAAGACAAAAAATGTCATTTCAAAATCTCATCAAGCTGGAGTCATTAACATGAGAGTAGGGGATGTGGCATTAAACAAAAGTCTTTAATTCAATAATTCATTTGGGACTATCATATTCATGGCTTGACCTTGACTAGCCCTCACTGCTTGCGAGGAAATATATCGATCTAGTAATCTAATTTCGATCTAACTAATCCAACTTGAAAAAAAATAGCATGATACCATAACACTTTAAAATATGAGTCCGTTGATTTTTTTTCATGTTGAGTAGATTATAGGTATTGGGTTGGATCACAAAAAGAAAATCACATGGTATTTGGGTGAGGTCAATCGGGTCAAGGTGGACCCAGACCCGACCGATTTTAATTGTCGTGTCATTCGGGTCAGGCATTTAGGCCTTTTATCCGATCGGGTCTGGTTCGATCTGCGACCCATTAGCAGGTCTAGATATAAATTTCATTTATTATATATTATTGTATTAAAACAAATTTAAAAATAATCAATGCAATTTATTGGATTATATGTTTCATTTTTTTATAAAAGAACATACTCATTAGATGAAGTATATTATTCTTAAAAAATTCAAACACATGTAATATGAAATTGAAGCTAGAAATGGAGCGTAACATTATCCTTAAAATAAACTTATTAGAAGGTATCGAGACATAAACTAAATAATAGGACAAGTTATTCGGGCCATGGGCTGACCCAACTCAAGTTGTTGAACATAAATCTTTCACCTTAAGCATGTGCATCATCTTTTATAAAAGTACACAATAGTTAAGAATATACTTCAATAAAAAAAAATTTAAAAACACGTGTGACCTACAAATTGGGCTACAAACAAGTCTCGATGTCACATTTTTCAAATGTTATGTTCAACGTCATTTGTAACCCGTACATGATTTTATTTGTTTAAAGTATATACTCCAATAATAAATTATATTTTTTATAAAAAATAATAAAAAACATACTCATTTAATTTATATATTTTCATTATTTATATACATGGAAATAGTAACAAAACACAAAATTCCTATAATATATAAGGAGTTCGATGTGAGAAAAGAGATATCATGTATGCATGTACCTTATTATATATCTCAAAGTCTCTATGAATGAGAATGAGATCATTCGTAGATAACTACAAAGAACAACTCTGTGGTAGCCAATGAAAATGTGTCATATAATACAAATGCACCGTGAACAAATATATTTGAATAAACTTTTACTGGTAAAAAAAAATCTACCAATGGGCCGACTTCCATCACTTTGACTCCACCCTGAAAATGGAATTAAAAGATGGAAATTGTTAGATCATATGTTTTTTAGGCCCCCCAACTTTTTAGCATATTAGAACACATTCAAGCTAAGCTAACAGCTTTAGTTTTTAATCTCCTTCTATCCAAATATCATCCTTGTGCGCAAGTTACATAACAATGTACTGGAATGGATAACAGCTTACAAGATTCAGCAACGTATAATAGATACATAATAATATACATAATTGATATAACAATGTACATCAGATGAATAACAATGTACGAGTTAATAAAGTGTACGAAATGCATAATAATGTAAGTAAAAAAGAATCAAAACAGAGTAAGCAATGAAAATGAGATGGAAATGAGAGTTGACAATGTACACAAAGTGCATAACATGCTTATATGAATTGAATGCATATGTTTTCATTTTTTCGTTATAGATGATGTACTACTGTAGTAGAGTTTTATATTGTGTCAAGTGTCTAACACTGTTATGAATGGTGGCGTAGAAATCGGCCTTCCTCGACAGAAATGGCTCAGAAATTCAGTAAGATTTGAGCTCCAAAAATCCCGTTAAAAATGAAAATTTTCTTGTGGCTCGTGCATCAGGACAAACCACTTGGCGTGCACGATGGACTCCACAAGCGGATACTTCTTGTTATTTATGTCATGGCGGAGAGAAGCCCACAACACATATTTCGCTCAAATGCACGGTTGCAAAGTTGATTTGGCGCAGCGATTCATCGGGAATGACCGATTTCAGGGACAACTGCTCCTAGTTAGAAGAGCTGTGGAGGGTGGTGGGGACGCGATTGTGGGCAAGGGGGGACAAAGGAGTGAAAGCCAATAATGTCACATAGCAACTGGTTCCTACAGTTGCTTGGGCTTTGTGGATTACTCGAAACCATCATGTTTTTTGAGAGACTCTAGTTTATGTGGAGAATATTTGGGACATGATCATGCATATCATATACGATTGGAGTGTCTCTTGCACTGGGGCATGGGGCAAGCAGTGTTTCGATTTGAAGGGGTTTTTTTAATTGAGTAGTTAGAAGTTATACTTGTGTTTCTGTTTACAAGGGATACTATTAAGAAGAGGAGTAGATATTCATTGGGCATTCCTTTTCTTTGAATAAGATTGAGAAAAAGTATCTAACACTTTATTTTAAAAAAAAAAAGTAATTTCATATATTACATTGACGTAGCATATGCAAAATTGACTTGAAAAAGGGCTAATATCAATAATGCTCCTAGAGATTATGAACTCTCTTGGCCAGAATTATCCATCAAAAGATGTTCTCTTTATTCTTTGGGAGTTGTTATATGCGACCCTTATGCATCCTCACATGCAATGGCAATGTCATTTCATTAAGGTCAACACAAATATGATCAAATCATCAGCCGTTGGAAGAAACTTGATCCACTGGTTCTATTTAGAATCAAACACAATAATCTTCACATTTTTCCTCCGAAAAAAAATTGATGCTATTAAGAATAAGAGTTTAATTGAATTGTATTAATGGATAAAATCAAATCTCAATTAAATGAATTAATTAAATTAAATATTTTAATTAAATAATTCTATTGAGATTTGACTCTATCCAAACTTAAGTCATCCTATCTATGACTAGGATCTATGTAATCTCTTTTAATCATCCACAGTATTCAAGATGTAAGATGCAGATGTGATCCTTTCTTTTATTAGTTCAATAAAAAAAATTGGGGCAGCGATTCCAACAGACTCATGATGAGCGGGAGCAAAATGATGGATTCCAAAAAAAAAAAAAAACGATGATTAACTCATTAGGTTTTTATTATTATTATTATTATTATTATTATTATTATTATTATTATTATTATATGTAATGTAATAATTACATTGTTCTAATATTAAAAAAATGTGATTGCAAGAGCATATTAGAGTTTGACTGAATAGTATTGGATAAGATCAAATCTCAAATAAATGACTTAAATTAACAAATTATGTTGAGATTTGACTCTATCCAAACTTAAGTCATCTTATCTACAATGTCTTTCCATTATCCAGAATATTCAAGATGTAGACTTTTCATATATTTGTTTTTCTCTTCCTTCTCTCTTCTTCTCTGCATTATTCTAAACATATTTTTTGGCTTGGTTATTATAAATGCATATTAAACACACATTAATTAATGTTAACTTAGTGTGACAGTCTTCTGAACAATCAGCATCACTTATTACCTATGAATGCCATAAATATATATGTTTGTTGATTATGTGATCAACTCTTGATCATTCAAGCAATCTCTATTTGTGGGGCTGCAGTAGCACAAGATGCATTGATCAACAATTGTTTATATTTTCTTTGTTTTGCTTGTTATCATTCTCTCTATTTCCATTTCAAACATTATATTATTTATTGGACCAACTTGCATATAGATCAGCTCTGGAATAGAAGCAGTGGATGCATATTTTGACTACTGAAATATGACGTTCCTAGTTTACAAATAGTGCTACAAATAGATTGTATGACACTGCCTGACACCAAAACCTAGCTTTTATGGGGCAATGTTTTCACACATCCTATCACATGATGCTATGCTCACTAAGGTAAAAAAAAAAGCATATGTTTTGCTCTCATTTTCATTCTCTGATACCCAAAAATAATAATAATAATAATAATAATAATGTTAGAACAATTCTGAGTAAAGTCTCGTGTGCAATCTTTACATAGTTTAATTTTTTTTAAAATGTATATGTAACAAAACATATATTTCATAATAAGGATGAAATATTTACTCAAATTAATTATGTGTAACACATTTCATTAAAGCAAAAAAATGGAATGAGTTTGATTTTATGTAGGATAGTGTAACACAACGTTGGAAAAAGAAAGAAGAGGACCATACAAAAGAAGTGCCCTTTGCATTGATGGATGCGTGCACTTGTAAAAGGAGACCCACAAAGTGGCTTTGCATTGATGGATGCAATGAACATGTGATATCTATCCTTCTTCATTTCTTTTTTTTTTTCTTTTTTTTTAGGCCAAAGTGACATCTCTTGGTGGTGGGAGGAATCACACTGTTGTACAACTCATTTTGAGTTTTGGTGTAAAAGACCTTCCAATAAAAAGGTAGATATTGGATAAGAATGATAAATAAAAAAAACATCTTCCAATAAAAAGATAAACACTTATTTACAACTTACAGCTGACAAATAAAATGTATCCTCTCTTTACTGAGATTCTTGCAATTGAATCTTATTCTAGCTCATAGAATAAAATTTAACTTTTAAAAATAAAAACAAAAATGTAACACCTGATTATAATAATAAAAAAGGCGGCCATATTCAGAGGAAAGAATAATGTTACTGTTAGACTTTTGGGAAGAAAGAATAATAAGACCTAATTGTATTAAGAGAGGGACCAAGCCCTTTATATAATAGTACAAGACATAATACACGTGTAACACAGTAATACACGTGTAATACAATACACATGTAATTTAACACCCTCGCTCAAACTCAAGGTGGATCAAACAACGTGAGTTTGCGAATGAGAGACAAGAATCTGGGAACTGGATGAGACTTTGTAAAGAAGTCTGCGATCTGCTCAGCAGAGGAAATGTGCGGAAGCGTCAGTGTCTGAGCAAGGAAGTGCTGACGAACAAAATGACAATCGATCTCAATATGTTTAGTCCTCTCATGAAAAATTGGATTGCTAGCAATCTGAATAGCTCTCCGATTATCATAGTAAAGTGGAGTAGGACATGTAACATCAACTCCAAGATCGACCAAGAGACGTCTAAGATGAACGATCTCTTTGGTCGTGATGGTCATAGCTCGATACTCGGCTTCTGTGCTGGAAAGAGAAACAACATCTTGTTTCTTACAGCGCCAGGAAATAAGAGAGTCTCCAAGAAATATGCAAAAACCAGTATTGGATCGACGAGTAGTCGGATCTCCTGCCCAATCAACGTTAGTGTAAGCTCGAAGAACCAGAGATGAAGATGATGACAGATAGAGTGATATGGTAATAGTCCCACGTAAGTATTTAAGGATCCTCATGAGAGCACTGTAGTGAACCGAACGAGGAGCAGAGACGAATTGACTAACTATGCTGACTGCATGAGCAATATCAGGTCTGGTAATGCAGAGATACACTAGCTGACCCACGATCAGTCTGTATCGTGTAGGATCTGAAAGGAGCTCACCATCAGTAGGACATAGCTTTACATGAAGCTCAAGTGGTGTGTTAGCACGGCGAGTGTCAGATATAGCAGCACGATCAATGATATCTGCTGTGTACTTCTACTGAGAGAGAAGAATCCCCCGCTTACTCTGAGCAATCTCTAACCCTAGAAAGTAGCGAAGAGTATCAAGATCCTTCATCTGAAACTGACTACTGAGGTGGCGTTGAACAAGAGTAATACCAGCTGAGTCATCACCAGTGATGATCATATCATCCACATATAGAAGTAGAATCACCTGACCCTGCGATGATGATCGCACAAGCAAAGAGTGATCCTGAGAGCTCTCAACAAACCCAGCTGATAGAATAACACTGTGAAAACGCTCAAACCATGCACGAGGAGCCTGCTTGAGACCATATATAGCACGCCGGAGACGACAGACATGCTGAGGAGGAGTACGAAGACCAGGAGGTGGTTGCATGTAGACCACCTCTGATAAATCCCCATGAAGAAAGGCATTCTTCACATCCATCTGAAAGAGCGGCCAATGACGAGTCGCGGCAACTACAAGAAGAGTACAAACGGTGGTCATCTGTGCAACAGGGGCAAAAGTCTCCTCATAATCAATCTCATACTCCTGTGTGAAATCGCGAGCAACGAGACGAGCCTTGTGTCGTTCAATGGATCCATCAGGTCTATGTTTGACCTTAAAAATCCATTTACAACTGATAGGCTCAATACCTGTGAGAAGAGGAACAATATCCCACGTATGAGTCTCTTGAAACGCCTGAAACTCCTCATCCATGGCCTGTCGCCACTCAGGGTGCTGAACTGCCTCTTGATAAGATTTAGGCTCCCCATGTGTATGAATAGCTACAAGAAAGGCCTGAAGTTGTGGAGAATAAGAGCTGACTGTGGCAAAACCAAACTGATCAGGGGGTCCACTATCAAAACTGAAACGGGCAGGCGGACGACGCTCGCGCTGAGGATAGCGAGCGACACTACTCGGATTCACGACCGGGAGAGGGGCGTCAGACGCAATAAGTGAAGCATCAGTAGAAGTATCTGCAGTAGAACTAGAAGAGGGAGGCAAAGAGTCACACTCTATCGGAGAAGGCTCAATCAGGGAAGGACTAGGAGGTGATTCAGGAAGAGGAAGAGACTCAATAACAGGGCAAGGCTGAACAGAAGGAGACGTAGGAGAAGTGGACTCACGGGACGTAGACGAAAAATAGGGAACATCCTCAACAAATGAAACATGACGAGCGAACCAGAAATGATGACCCACGGGATCATAACAACGATACCCCTTATGTTCGAAACTTATCCCTAAGAAAACGCATCGAACAGACCGAGCAGAGAGCTTGTCACGAGCATGAGGAGGAAGAAGAATATAACACGTACAACCGAAAACTCGAAGACGACTGTAGTTGGGACGTGAAGAATAGAGGAGTTCGTGAGGGGACATGTCAGAGAGAACAGTAGAGGGAGTGATATTTATGAGATAAACAGAAAGAAGGGCAGCCTCAGCCCAGAAATGCTGTGGAACAGACGATGACAGTAGAAGAGAGCGAGTGGTCTCAAGAATGTGACGATGTTTACGTTCGGCAACACCATTCTGTTCATGAGTGTAGGGACAAGACTGTTGAAAGATTGTACCATGTGATTGAATCAGAGAGCGCATTGTAGAAAAAATATATTCCTTGGCACAATCAAAGCGAAATGTTTTAATGTGAGTCTGAAATTAGGTGTGAATCATGGTGGTAAAAACATCATAAATGTGAGCAACCTCAGAGCGATTACGTAGTAAATAAATCCACGTAAAGCGAGAATAATCATCAATGAAGCTAATATAATAAGAAAAACCACTCAGAGAATGTATGGAGCAGGACCCCAAATGTCAGGATACACTAACTCAAAAGGATTGGTGGACTGATTAGTACTAGGACTAAAAGGTAAGGCCACAGGTTTGGCCAATTTGCAGCCCTCACACACAGACAAAGGAGAAAAAGATGTAGATCCTAACACACCAGACTCAAAAAGGCCTTTAAGGCGAGACTCAGAGACATGACCTAACCTTCTATGCCACAAATCGGCATTAGAAGTGACGCTACCACAGAAGACAGAGGGATCTGAAACAGGGAGATGCAGATACTGTACGAAGTACAATCCGTCGACTCTATGACCAACGCCAATCCTCCGCCCCGAGTGTGGATCTTGCACAAAACAACCAGTGAAAGTGAAAGAAACGGTCAGACCGGAATCACAAAGCCTACTAATGGAAATAAGGTTTATGCATAGATCCGGCGTATGTAAAACAAATGGAATGGAAAGACGACCAGTGGGATCTGAGGTGGTGGTGATAGATCCACACTGGGTGATAACTAAAACGGAACCATCAGCAGTATGAATGGGAGGCAAATGAGCAGGTGCGGGTGAACATGCAGTCAGTATAGAACTATTTGGTGTCATCTGATGGGATGCACCATAATAAAAAAATCCAAGAGACAGAGGTACCCGGAGTGGAAGAGAAGGCTGAGGGAGCAGTAGACTCGAACCGAGGTGGATGCTGTAAAAGCTGCTCAAGACGCTGATTGATCAAGGTGTCAAGATGATCAGAAGCAGGCAAACCTGGTGCAGTAGCGGTAGCAACAGCAGCAGTAGGATGACGGTGAGCCGGACCACGACCATGACCACGTCCTTGAGAGGCTTGCTGTGGCATACGAGAAACCGGATATTTCTCTGGATGAAGATCCCAGCAATTATTAATGGCATGTCCTGACCTTTTGCAGTGCGCACACAGAATTGTAGAACGTGATGAGGTTGCAGGAAGAACACCAAGAGAGGTAGTAGCTAGAACTCCAGAATACATGGTTAAGGAAGTAGTCTGTCGAGAAAGTAATTGATACTTTCGAGCGTCACTTTTCTCCACAAAGCGTTCAAGAAGAGACACCCAAATCTCCGCTACTGTATCGAATACACTGAGATCAGCCCGAAGAGAGCGATCAACAGAGTTGATCACATAAGAAGAGGCACGCTGATCACGTCTCTGCCATGATAGATATGTTGGAGAGTCAGACGGTGGCACAGTAATAGTACCATCAAGGTGGCTGAATAAATCACGTGGACTGAGGGTGCTCTTCACAGTGGCGTGCCAAGACGACCAATCTTCGACGGAGCTCAAAAGAAAATCCGTCAAATTCAGAAGAACATCACGAAGAGGCTCAAATGAGTCCATAGAGACAGGTGGTTTAACAGCTGTGTCGATCGTCAAAGTGGGATCCGTGTCAGTCGGATTTTCAGATGAAGACATAATCAAAATATCTCAAATGAAGCCGAAATATACGCGAATGCGTAGATGATGAAAAACTGAAGAAAATGAGTACCTGGATGACTAGATTCAGAGTCCGAACAAAGTCGTAACAGTCCAGAGAAGAAACACGACAAAACAAGGCCGGCGACTGACGGACGATTGCCGGCGGCGATAGACGGCGGCTGGCGGCCGGACGAGTGGAATTGGATCCGGGTAAACGGGTCGGACGAGTAGAATCGGATCCGAATAAACGGGCCAGGAAACGAGCCGGGTAATGGGCCCGGACTGGTGGGCCGGGTAGATGACGCGGGCCGGGCACACGGACCTGGATCGATCAGGATCTGCCGAGATCTCACGCGCGTGATCCCCTGGATCTGCCGGGCACAGGTGCGCGTGATTCCCGGGATCTACCAGGCATGGGTGCGCGTGATTCTCGGGATCTGTCGGGCACGCTCGGGCGGGATCAGCCGGGCACGGTGGGGTGGATCTGTGCGCGGACGGGCTGCTGCGCACGGATGGCGCGCGGACGGCGCGCGGATGGGCGGATCGGCGTGCGGACGGGGCTGCTGCGCACGGACGGCGTGTGGACGGACGGATCAGCGCGTGGATGGGGGAACCTGCACCGCGGACGGCTGCACTGACGCTGGGGTGGATCTGCACGGACGGACGGCGCGCAGACTGGCTGCGCGCGGACAGGATGCGCGCGGACGGCGATGACGTTGATGACGACAACATGAACAACATCATGATGTAACGAATGTCGAATCTCAACAAAGATTCAAAGAAAGGAAAAAAAAATTATTTGAGGTCTCAAAAGGCTCTGATATCATGTTAGACTTTTGGGAAGAAAGAATAATGAGACCTAATTGTATTAAGAGAGGTATCAAGCCCTTTATATAATAGTACAAGACATAATACATGTGTAGCACGGTAATACACGTGTAATACAATACACATGTAATTTAACAGTTACGAATAGTCCACGTGCACTATGAACATTTTTTAATTTTTATAAAATAATATATATGTTTTGATGAGGTGTATGTTGTAATGAAAAAAGTATAAATATGTGTCTCTTCATGACAAATTAAATGGACTTATTTTCAACAAATATTGAAAATTTTAATGGGGTACATATGTTGTGTGGTTTAATTGTTTTTCTTGTTTATCGTTTTGTTTAGTTTGCTCTATATCTCTCATTCCCCTTCATGCATGTCTTTCAAATTTTTAGTAATGAAATCACGATAGAAAGGTCTACTAGTTTAATTTTATATAAAAAAAGAAGAGAATTTGACACAAACACTAATGAATCAAATAGAAGAAAAACTTTAACTTTCCCTCGTTTATCAATTACGTGTATGGGTTTCAATATGGTTTTTGCACATGTACACTTCGAAAAAAAAATCTCATTTCATCACCCCTACCAAAATATTATTACCAACAATATCTCTTAAAAGAGCATAAACAACGCACTAATACTCTTTTGTGTGGTACTTCTGCAGAACTTTAAATATTTATAAATTATTATAATGTAAATGAATACTTTAGAAAAAAAAAAACACTCAATGTCTAATTTTTAAATTTTTGAGAAATATTGGTGGTATAGTGTTTTAAGAGCATCTCCAACCACACTCTATATCTAGAGGATGGTGTGCTCCAACCACACTCTATATTCACCTCCAAATTTGGAGTCTCCAAAGTTGAAGATTTGAATTTGATCCTCCATATTTGGAGGTCATCTCCAAATCATCTTTTAAATTTTTTATTTTCTACATTAAATAATTCAACATAATATATATTTAGATCCACTAATACATTTTTAACACAAGTACTATAGTTAGAAAGATCTCATCGAGACCTTCAAAATGAGACTAATATTTTTTGAATAAAGCGGTAGGCATACGATCTTATAAAAAGTGTAGGCCCAAAGCAAATACAAAAGAAATTAAACAAGCAATTACACCCAACCATGCACCACCCCTCAGTAAAAAAGGACTCTACCGAGGGGTCATACATAACAACTAGACATAGCTATTCTTGGATACACAGACTACCTCCCACCAATCTAATCGAGCTCACTCCAGCGCAACATTTCCCCCAATTAGAAATATGACGAACCACTTCCTCCCAAATATTTTCCGCATAAGGGGGACAAGCCCTGAATAAAGCCATATTTCTGGAAATCCAGATGGACCAGACAACTGCTGGAACAAATGATTGTGATATCTTTGCTTTCACACTTTTATCCCCTGGTGTGCGCAGTCTTCGTCCCGCCTCCCACATTCCCTCCAATGACTGGAAGTTCACATCCAACCCAGTGGCCAGCTGGAGCCAATCCCACACCCTCCTGGCCATAGGACATAAAATGAACAGATGTTCGATGGACTCCGAAGCTGACCCACACATGACGCAAGTCTTATCCAAATCTGGCACCCACTTCGCACGATATTCTTTGGTCAGAATTCTGCGAAGATATACAAGCCAAGTGAACGCCTTCGCCTTCAAAGGGAATTTAAAAGACCAGATCTCCTTCCATTTTTGAGCAGCCCCAATAGCCACCGGTCTCTCTCTTCGCATCCACTCATAGCAACTATGAACCGAGAAGCGCTCCCTGAGATTTGGCACCCAGCATAAATTATCTTGGGTATTTTCCGTCAATGCAATGGGCTGAAGGAGTTCCAAGAGGCTGAGATAGCTGTCAATCTCCTCCTCATGCAGATTACGACGAACTTGTACTTCCCAAAACCCAGCCTCACCCCTCTGGCACCAGAATTGATGTACCAGCCCCACCTGATTAGAAGCAATGGCAAAGATCAGGGGGAAGGAAGCACACAACGGACGCTCGCCCAGCCAAAGATCTTGCCAAAACCGAACCACCCTGCTTGAGCCAATTTGCCATCTAATCCCCTCCACAAAGCCACCAGCACTAGCCATAATACCCCTCCAAAGCCTAGGGGATTTAGCATTGATCCGCGGAAGTAGGGACTCCCCAATTCCATAACGCTCACGAACCACCCTACACCACAACAAATCTGGACTATCAAGCCACCTCCACAACCACTTACTTAGGAGAGCACCATTCATGTCATCAAGATTTAGAATACCAGCCCCCCCTGACTTCTTGCTACCACACACTACATTCCATTTCACCAGGTGGACCTTCTTAGTAAAAGAATCCACACCATTCCAAAGGAAACGCCGACGAATCCCATCTAAGAGCCGGACCACCCCTTTCGGAATTCTGAACATCGAGAGGAAGAAGATTGGGAGGTTGGATAGGACCGCCTGAAGAAGGGTGAGTTTTCCTCCAAGGCTGAGGAAGCGACTCTTCCATCCCTCCAATCTCTTCTCAAAGCGAGTTATCAAGGGGGACCAGACTCTCTTTGGTAGAACTCCTAGATGAAGAGGAAGCCCCAGGTGGGCGATGGGGAACTGCTGGACCGAACAGGAGAGGATGGCAGCAAACCGAGCAAGCACTGTCTGCTCTACATTGATCCCTAGCAAAGAGCTTTTCCTGAAGTTTATACGGAGGCCTGACACCAGCTCGAAACAACGACATACAAACTGAATTCCTCTCACTGATAGCTCATCTGCTTCACTAAGAACCACCGTGTCGTCTGCATATTGAACATGAGATAAAGAAGAACCTCCCCTTTTGCATTGAAGACCCGAAATCCAACCATCAGCTTCGGCCGACTTCATCATCCGGCTAAATACATTTGCCACTAAAACAAAGAGGAGGGGCGAGAGCGGATCACCTTGACGCAAACCTCTATTTATTGGAAAGAACCCACATGGCTTACCATTAACCAAAACAGAGGCCTTCGCCGTTGTAACACATGCACGAATCATACGAATCCAATTGGGCTCAAAACCATAACAGCTGAGAAGGTGAAAAAGGAAATCCCAATCTATGTTATCATAAGCTTTCGCAAAGTCCAATTTCAATATGAGACCCTGTCTGTGCTCTTGATGGACAGCAGATATACACTCTTGTGTAGCCATAAACCCATCTTGCAATAGGCGGCCTGGAATAAAGGCTGTCTGGTTCTCCTCCACAAGGAAGTCCACCACTAACCGAAGCCTATTTGCGAAGACTTTGGATATTAACTTGTAGCTACCATTCACAAGACTAATCGGCCTAAAGTCTTCAATGTCCTGAGCACCATCTTTCTTAGGCACAAGACCAATAAAAGTAGCATTCAAGCTACCAATGCCTTGAGAAGACTGAAAAAAGAGATCAAACATTCCCATAACATCTTCTTTTACTAGAGGCCAAAACTCTTGATAGAAGCGGAGCCCAAACCCGTCAGGACCCGGTGCCCTATCTGCCTCCATCCCGAATACAGCAGCATGGACTTCCTCCTCTCGAAAATTTGATTCCAGCCGCTGAAGACAATGAGATGGGATGCGAAGTAGGTCCTCATCAAACCAAGGGGGGCACCACGTCCTCCTTTTCTGAAAGACATTGGAAAAATGGTTGGCAAAAGCCTCTTCAATAGCCATCTGATCTGTCAATTCATTCCCATCGACGTTTAGCTTGATAATTGAATTGAGCCTACGCCTTTGATTCGCTACCTGATGGAAAAACTTGGTATTGAGATCACCTTCTTTCAGCCAAATAGCTCGAGATCTTTGCCTCCACTCAGCTTCTTCCTTCCTACTAATCAAAAGCCATTCATCCTTCAGGTTAGAATGGGTCGCAGCATCAACCTCATCAAACAGACCCGCCTCCTCTAAGCCTTCAAGAATCCCCAGTTGGTCAACTATGAACTGTTTTCGGGCACGCTTCCGACGGGACTCAGCTCTGCTCCAACCTTTGAGAACCAACTTGAGACGTTTGATTTTGAATGCTATCAACCTCGCACCACACAAACCAGGGGCCTCCACACGCCAAGAGGATTCCACAATGCCACGAAAGTCCTGACAAAGGAGCCACCAATTTTCAAACCGAAAAGACGGAGAGGACGGGGGGCCACTACCTCCCGATAGAGCCAAAGGGGAGTGGTCAGAGCAGGTACGTGGGAGCCCCTTCAAGAAGCAATGAGGGAAGGCAGATTCCCACTCCAAATCGACCAAAACTCTGTCCAGTCTTGCTAAGGATGGCACCTCCCTAAGACTACTCCAAGTGAAAGATTGGTTTGAAAGAGGAACATCAATTAGACCTTCCACCGCAATCCAGTCAGAAAATCTCCTCATCGCTTCTGAAATCCCACCAACTCTGATCCTGTCTGCAGGAAACCGTGTTATGTTAAAATCACCCAGAATACACCAGGGTACTTGCCACCGCTCTTTCTGCAGAGTAAGCTCTGCCCAGAGGATGTCACGATCAAGGTCCACATGAGGGCCATACACAGAGGAGCACATCCATTGCCAACGCGAAGCTTTGTTGATCAGCATAACAGAAACCGAATGCTCGCCAATGGCACTATCCTCCATTTCCCAGATTCTACCATCCCAGAGGATGAGAATCCCTCCCGAAGCTCTGACAGAAGGCTTAAACAAGAACTCTTCCAGTCTCCCCCCACCCAAAGCACGCACATCACCCGGGGAGAAGCTATCCATTTTGGTCTCCTGAATACACACCACGTCAAACTTATGGGTCCAAATGAGGTCCTTAATAGCAGCCTTTTCAATAGGGTCATTCAACCCTCTAATATTCCAACACAATATATTGATCATAACTAACTGTTAGGTCCCCTCCACAACAGGACAACAATAAGAGTCATCCCTCCTCTGCCCCATCATCCACATCATTAGCCCTATCAAACTGAAATTCAGAAATGAAGTCCTTAAACCGGCCACGGTTCGGCTTGACGATTAGCTTTTGAGCAGGCAGGGGACCCTACAAACCCCACCACCATTGAATCTGCTTCAGGGGTCACCTCCACTCCAAGACCGGATGCCACGGGGGGGTTGAATCAGCTCCACCACTTCATCTCCCCTTATAAGGGAAGGTGCCATAGAAGAGGGAACAACAGCACCCCCATCATTTCTACCAACTGCACGATCTTCCATCTCCTCCATACGCCCCAAATCACATTCTAGTGAACCCAACGAAGCATGTCCATAGCTGCGAACAATAACCGACTTCAAGCGGGGACGAATGTCTGGAGACCAGCAAGCCAAGGCCTCTGGGGTGGAAGACCCCCCCTGTAGGATAGGAGATATAGCCGACGAGCGACCCACCGATTCAGACGGGCTAAGGGGATGGGAAGAGACTAGGCATGGGTATGGATCCCAACGCCATCCAATCCTACCTTGATCGTCCATATATGTCGACCACAGACCTCCAGATCTTCTAGATGGAGAAGGCCCAGGATCCGGGCCACTTGACGAAGCAGACCCACCATCCGACCTAGGAGGACCATGAAAGATGGGGCCCTCATATCTGTTTTGACTTATGCATCCCGAATGCCCACATGGAGACCCATTAATCACACTAGGAGCCCATATATCGACTGGGTTCAGAATAGGTGATTCAACAAGATGAGGGTAATGGGCCGGACTACATCCAAAGCCCAAACCCAGATATGAGTGCCCCCTGACACCTGGGCATGACAAGACTGGCATTTGGCAGTCACTTGCCCCCACGTGACCGGTCCTTCGAGTCCCTTCCATATCAACACCATCTTCTCCAAATCTCCCCATCAGAGGCTGACCACCATTCCAGTCTATGGAGTTCCCTCCTTGAGCCCAGCGCCCCGTGCCAGGCACCTCCAACAGGCGGTACCGCAGATCAGGAGAGGAGCCAATAGGAGGGACGTGCTCAGACATGTTACCAGTCCTAGGTACGGACCCTGACCTGCCAAGCTTGCACGCCACGCCACCCACTGCGCCAGCCTCTGCCACCTTTTTCTGACAAGTCTGAGACTGGGTCCTTCGTTGACCATCAAGGACCGCCATCGGACCCGAAACCTCGCCGATCGGAGCGGAAGCAACCTTGGTGGAACATCCGGCACCCTTCGACGCCTTAGATTCACTAACCAGGGAATCATTGGACCTCTCCAACTCTACCCCTACCTCCTTTACCACCCCATCTAGCACCGCCTCCGCAAAAGACCGAGGGGGCCTCACTGCTCTACCCTCAAGAATCTCCACCACGATCTGAACCTTCCATCCGCTCAGCTGGGCATTAATGACCTCCGGTATCTCTTGGTCAGGTGAAAGGCAGAGAGAAACCTTGATGGAAGGGAAGACCCCAGTACTCTCCATGGATTCCTCCACACCCACCAGAACACCAAAGGGAGAAACCAACCTCCGAATAACCTCTTCCGTCCGCCAGAGAAGTGGAATACCCAAAAGAGCAAGAACCACCTTCTCCCCCAAGCCTCCTGCAGCACCAGTAGCCAAAGAGCACTCTTCAAAACCAACCACACCAGATTGGAGAGACAGTGATCCCTCCCGGAGGAGGACATCACGAACAGAAATGCTGGGAAAGCGGATCAGAGCCCCCCACGAACCCAGGGACCAGCAGGAGAACGGAGGAAGGCCTCCCCATCTTCTTCTGATAGCTTTTTCAACTTCCAGCCAATCTGCAGGGTTGACACCCTTCCAGACAAGCACCACGCTTCTGCTAAACCGCTCCGAACGTAAAGCCAGCTCCTCAGACCAAGGAACAGAAAGAACCTCCATAGACCGACCCCTAGAAGCCCCATCAACATTGGGGACTGGAGGGGCCGGAGCAGGGACCACAAGAAAAACCTGTTCACGCAACTTCAAGCAACTCCAGCTTCGATGTCCCACAATTCCAACATTTCGGGGGATCCCGGCAAGAAATTGCGAGATGACCCACACCAAGACATCTAAAACATCTCCCAAGGAACCTCTCCGCCAAAGGTCGACTACCGGATCCTTGTCCCCCTCCAGTCCACTTCCTTTTCCTGTTAACCTCTTGCCAACCACCCCCCATCTTGCTAGCTACCAGACCACCCCCTCCACCGCCGTTCCTCCGAGCACCGCCACACCCACTTGCACCTTCTTGAACACTCGCTCCACCATGAAAACCCACTCGCTCCACCATGAAAATCCACTCGCTCCACCATCGCTCTTCTTTCTAAAATGAGACTAATATTAAATTATTTTACAATTGATTTTTAATAAATCCTCACTTGTTTAATTATTCAAGAATTATTTTATTTATTTACTTAAAAATTATTAATTTAAAAATAACTCAAAAATTATTTAATATTAAATTCATTTTAAAAGTCTTAATGATATTTTTTCAATGATATAATTTTTATATAAATAAATTAAAAATAATAATATTTATTAATAATTTTTTATATAATATTATATTTTTATAAAAAAAAAATAAAGATAATGGTTAGAGTGCAACACCCTTAAAACATGAATTTGCTCTGAACATGGAACGTCGAGTTAGAGATGCTCCAAAAGGATATTTTGACTGTATAATTTATATATATTTTTGATGCGCAACAAAATCGAAAATTCCGTGGTAGTCCGACCCGAGTCGGTCAAACTCAGCAGATTTGGTTGCCGAACCTACCCAATGAATGGCTGCGGATGTGCCGAGCATTAATTAACGAAAGACCAAGAACACGTGTAAGTCGACGATTGGGGGACAAAGATAAAAATACTGGAAGGACAAAGACCCGTGACACTCACGTGGTCACGTACGTGGTTCAGTTTGGACCGTCCACGTGTCGTCGAAATGCAGGAACCCCTAATCGCCGTCTGACACCGATGTGGTCCTTCCGAATGCCCTGCTGTGAAGGGCACCGCCGGCTCCACCACAATTCCACTCTTGTTGGGGTTGAATTACAAAAGTGCCAATAGAGTATTTATTATATTATCTCAATATACATGGAATAATGATTTATAGGTCCCAATTTCACAGACCCTAAATAGGTCCCATGAGGTGACAACAAGACATTACCCATTATGCCATTTACTTGATTATTTTCTTAAAATGTGTTTGATTATTTTGATTTTTCCGATTATGGTGGAGTATCATCAATTCTAAGATCTCATAATTCTTATTCATTAATTCATTTAAAAATCACACAACAACAGTCATCAATTATTGAATTCGGAACAACATCAACAACACAACATCAACACCACCACCCACAGAGGAGGCTTTCGCTGGTGGTTGGTTTCGATCTAGGGACCTCACTGTCAAGCATGTTGATGGATATATACAACTTAAAGACCGTTCGAAGGATATTATAATATATGGAGGGGAGAATATCAGCACAATTGAGGTGGAGTATGTGTTGTTTAATCACTCAAAGGTGCTAGAGGCCGCAGTGGTTGGACGACCAGATGACTACTGGGGGGAGACGCCTTGTGCTTTTGTGAAGTTGAAGGACAATTGTGATGTTAGTGCGGATGAAATTATTCAATTTTGTCGGGATCGCTTACCACGATACATGTCTCCCAAAACAGTTGTTCGAAGTCCTCCATCTCCCTCTGTTTCTCGTGCTGGTGGTGATAAGAAGACGAACCACCTTCGTCGGTGGTGGTGGTCGAGTCATCGATCTCCCATCGCTCGTGGCGGTGGTAGTAGATGGCGGCGTTGAAGCGTGTTGGGGAGGTTTGAAGGCTGTTGGCGTCGCTGATGCGGTAATTCTTCAGGAGGTGGACTGGAGAGATATTATGATGAAATTGGCAGATTAAAAGATGAGGTAAGACACGTTAATCGGATTTTTTTTGGAATGTTGTTGAATGTCATTATCCACGTATTTGATTTTATACATACTGTTACATTTCATATGGGATAGTTGTTTGATGCTACCATTACATTCGTAAATGTTCCATTCATTTTTTTTAAATCTGTGTCGTTTTTGTTACATTCGTAAATGTAACAATCAACCGCATACGTGTATTGATTTATATTTGTTACATTCATAAATGTAACAATGAACTACAGGTAAATTGTATGAAATATAAAACATTTAGAGATACATAATGTAAATGTAACAGTTTTTATGAAAATGTAACCAATAGTTCATGTAATATTTGTTAAATATAACTCACAAAAAAATAAGTGTTTGATATTTTTCATAAAATATAAGGATCCGTTTTAAAATTGTTTAAACATTACATGAAAGGTAAAACATTTATGTAATATAAATGTAATAGTGTTAATGTAAATGTAACAAAGGATGTTAACATGTAGGAAATGTTTTTGCTGCTGTTTGAAGGATTTTAACGAAAATAATTTAGGTAGTTTTAGTGTAATTTAGGTAAGTTTTAGTGTAACTGAAATAGAAAATTCAATTATTATGTAAAAATTTCAAAATTTAAATTTTGTATTAGGGTGTAACCAAAATTAAGATGAAATATTTGTAACTGAATAGAGAAAAAAGGGAGATTTGGGTTAATGAGATATATTTTTAATGAAGGGCATATCCGTATTTTACTATTTTACACTTTTCAAAAGTCAACAAACCAACTAAAACTAACCAATAAGGTGATGACACCTCATGGGGCTTGTGATTTGGGGCCTAGGTATCACCACTGATATATATATTCTATTATAAAAATATATATATACATGTGCATTAATATTTATATTATCTTTTATATATTTTTTTAAAAAGCATATGTGAGATGCAATTGCAAACAAAGCTTTATATATTATTTTCCTACACTAGGTAGACATGAACCAACAGGAGCTCTCAGAATAATTAAATATATTTTCATCTTATATAATTTAGTTTTTAAGTTCATATATCTTATTAGCACTAATGTCAAATTTTTTTAAAAAAAACTTTACATTTCCACATCTCTGAAGATGTATACTAGTTTTTTCCAAAAAAAAAAACAAATTTTTAATTTCCATTTGAACTCGTTTCAATAATTCTTTTAGTTAAGGTACAATTACTATGACGAGTCGATATTAAATATTTAAAAATTTCAAATCAAATAAAAGAAAAAAATTCGTTATAGAATAAAGATATGCAAACAAAAACCAATCCCAATGAAAAGCCAGAATACATTGGATTGGTAAGTAATACCACTCTTAAACCTCCTAATATAAGAACTTTTTTTTGTATCTAACATTGATGGGATTTCATTCAATTTGTGTTTGAATGAACATGTATCCCTCTAATAATTAAAAACTCTTTATTAGTTAAAAAATTATTTATAAAATCTCATTAATATTTATAGATGAACACATGTTGTGTATTCAAACACGTATTCAAAAAAGTATTGATAGAAATTCCATCAATACATACTAATATCAAAATGATGTTTTTTTTCCATAGCCAGTGGTGGTGGTGGCTTCTATTTATTAGGGACATTTTTGTCCTGATTAATCACTTGATTATATAGGCCTAGTTTTTTTTTTAAAAAAAAAGGTTAAAAAAGACCTTGAAAATATGGATTGCCACGTGGATGGAAGACATTTCCCTCCCATAAATAATGCAAGCATCCAAGAATGTCCTTTTTATGGGCCTCTCTGTCACACAGTCCTTCCTGGACACCTCCCAACTACCCAAATATGTAGGGGGTTCTCAAATTACAAATACAACCATTTAATTTCCCAGATAAAAAAAAATTTGTTCTGTCCAATCTAAACTCTCTACGAAGATTCTCAGGGAAAGCACTTGGAAGAAAAAAAAAATTATAGCTTCATCAATACTTTTTTTTTTTTTGGTCTTTTAAGCAAAAAGCTAAAATTATTTAAAAATGAGTTTGAATTAAATATATTTTTCACTAAAATGGAATCTCTAAAAACCATCCAAAAATATTTTCAAACACATCATCATAAGTCTCCATTTGAAATCATATTCTTTTTGGATTTACAAGAAACTGAGTTATCCAAATTTATTTTTTTCTAAAAAAAAAAAAAAAAAAAAAAAAAAAAACTGCAACTACAAGCTGTAGAGACCTTACTACAAAAATAAAAGGTTAACATCTAACTTTTCCAAAATCGATAGAGAGTTTAACTTCCTACAAACTTAGTTCTAAACCCAGTTTTTTAGAAGTTATCGTTCCAATTTTATCGGATGTCCCAAAGGACAGGCCACCCAGACACCCCCCCCCCCCCGGGGGTTTTCAAAGACAATGCCTAAAACTAATTTATAATCAGTTTACTATCAATCAACTTTTCATAAAACAAACTCTTCACCAAAAAAAACTTTTCATAAAACTCATTACAACCCAACATTTTCATAAAAACTATTTTTTAAAAATTTTAACACATGAAAAACCAAAATTCGAATCCAAAATTTTAAAAATAAAACCTCATCTAGAACTAAATATTATCTAAAAATTGATTTAACTAAAAAAATCTGTGTGACAATTGGTTCTAAAATGGGACCTCTGTCTCTGTTATGAAGCAATGGTTTTTTTCACAGCCCGACAAAAATCCCTCCATTTTCATTATGTATGAAAACAACCCAAAAGGCATCACATGAAGCTTTTCCAAGTGTACGTAGAAATCCTTGTACATAGACTGGCTTGTGGTTGGCAGAAGAATGTATGGTACATTGTTTGCTTTCAGCATTCAATGCATCAAACTCTGGGAACCAACTTACATACAAAATCAATCAACAGCTGTATTACGGACGGTAGAATTCTTAAAATCCTGTATTAATCAAGGCTAAACGCTGAAAATGTATTTACACCACCATCTTGAAATTTTTTACTTTCCAGAAGCAAAATCTACCTAAACACATCCAAATGAGCCCTAATCTAAAAACTACTGTCCACCACTTTAAAAAAATAGCTGAAATACATTTTTTTAAAATCATAATCCAGTACCAAAAGCACCCAAAAAAAAAGACACTATCTTAAACCAATTACAGAAGTAAAATCAATTGGCAGCAACAACAATTAGCCATGTCCATGGAAAACCAGAAGCAACATTTATATTCATTTTTTAAAAATAGTTAGCAGAATACGGACTAATCCAATTATTTTGATTTGATCCACAAGAATAAGCCTGAATAGTAATTTACATTAGCAACAATAATGTTTCAAGGGATTTTTTTATGCGGGTCCCTGAGAATTAAATCGGCCTCCCAATACCATGTTTTCTTGGTGGTTGCTAGGTAAGTCTTGTGATGTTAACTGCCAATTATTATCATAATTTTTGTGGCAAATAATGATCACGGTTTCATTATTCATGACATTTTGTATCACAATTTTCTTTCCTCTGTCACACTGATAAGCATGTATTGTTGGTGCTGTCTATTGTTGATGCTATTCGTTGTATCTGTAAGTTGTGAAGTCATTTCAAATATTTCAAGTTGAATTTTTTTTTTAAATCTCTGCAATTAATAGTAATATGTCAGTGATGAACTCTTATCAATTATTATTTTTTAAATATTTCAAGGCCTAATGAGTGTGAAATGATTAGTTCATAAAGGGTCTGATATATATAGATTAATAATTAAGATCTAGTTGGGGGCAAAACATAATGGCAGATATTTTAATGAGCTAAATATTTCCAGGCAACCAGTCAGTCTTTAATTAAGTTCTTTCCTCTACTGAATTACCAATGCATACACATCAAGTAAAATAAGGGTGACAGAGAAAGCTTTTGGACTCCTGTTGTGGACCATTTATTATACCAGTGGACATGCATGACATATCAGAAATAGAGAAGGGTGTTGATGTGATAACAACATACCACATCTCTCAAAGTGTGTTCTATGTTTTTTTGCTCTAATGTATACCTATCACTATAAAAAGGGGTGGAGGAGAAGCAATTTTGAGTGGTACATCTGCAGTTTCAGCTCCTGGAATAGAAGTCCAACATCTTACAAAGAGAAGAGACAAAACCTTACACACTGCTGTTTTAGCTAAGGTATTAAATCTCTTGTTTTCCTTTTGTATTGTGATGGAGTTTTATTTCAGACATCATTCAATCACTCTTTTCTTTTGCTTTCTTCCTTTCTTCATATGTCATAACATATATAACAGTGCTTCTTTGGTCAAATAGGACTATGTATTTCATCATCATAAAATATAAATGACAGACCAAAGAACTGGTGAATCATGATTGCCAATGAAGAGGTGGTTTTTAAGTTTTACAAGGTGACAGAGTTATATGACCAAGAACCTCTATAAGAAATTCCTGCTAAGCAGGACTATTTTCATTCATACAATCAAAACCATTGCCATGGTAATTTCCCCATAGACTGATATAAATTCATTCCAATTATTTGAAAATTATTCAGGTATTCTGAAACAAATTTTTCACTTCCAAGATAATTGAATTTCCCTCATATTGTTTCAATGACATTAAATGTATCACAAAAAAACTGACATGGTTCACTATTGCTTTATATATTTATTTTTTGGTTGAGAAGAAAAACTGTGGCTAGGATGGATTCCACATCATCCATAATTCCACAGGCGAAATCGGACCAACGGGGGGACGCAGAGAGGACATTACTGAACCAAGCGGCTTCAGCCGACACGGTAGCAGCCGAGGTCAGCTCAAGTCAGCTGAGGAAGGCAAGCATGGGAAAGAAAGGACAGATAAGGAAGGCGAGGAGTGCGCAGCTGAGGGTGGAGCTGGACGAGCTAAGCGGTGGGACATCACTGAGCCGGGCATCCACCACCAGCCTCAGCTTCTCCTTCTCACTCACTGGTTTCAATGCCCCCATTGAAGACCTCACTGATCACAATCACCTCAGTGACGATGATAATCGTATGTTAGTCCTAATGTTCCAAACTTCTTCACTTAATCTGACCTATATTTATTTTATCCATAGTTTATTGTTAACATAAAACAGTATTAAAATTAACAAGAAGTGTACTGATTTGATGAATCTGTTCTGTCGAATGGTGAAGACCGAGGCTAGAGTTGGACTCTATGTCCTTAAGACTTTGATCGCCCCGCACTGGTGCTCACGGGTTCCGGCGATAGTCTCCCAGAATACAACGGTCAGATCGTCCTCTGGTAGCAGCACTTCAAACCAAAGAACCAGCGAACCTCCTGTGTTTTTGGAACTCTCTCTTACTTGAATGCAAAATCTTTTTGTCTGGAATGCCTATTGCAGTGAATGAATTTTATGCCTAAAAATGCAGAGATTGAGTGGTATTTGAATAGGGAAGAATTGGTTGAAGAGACTCTTGGAGGAGTCTCTTCCTCTGTTCAGTTTTTCCTGAAACAGAGTCTCAAACACCCATTGATTCAAATAATCAACGGTCCGATCGTAACCGTCGATCCGACGGTCCACATTGCATCTACGGATCCATTCGATCAACGGTCCGGATTTAATCCGATCATCCCACATCACATCTACCGATCGACGGCCCGGATTTCATTTGATCAGAATGATCTCCACCGTCCGATCAGACAAAAGGTCCAAAAAGAAAAGGCTCCAGCTCCTAGCGACGATGCCAAGTGCCAAGTGCGCCCTAAAACGCCCAATACACTCTCGCGCGCGCGACGCGCGTGGCACCACCCTACTTGGAAAGGTCTACCATAGGGTGTCCACCAAAACCAATTCACTAGAGTACATGGAGCCCATCTTATAAATCCTCAATACTTTTTGTTTTTAACCGATGTGGGACTAAAGCTTTTTCTTCCCCAACCACCAACCACTTTCATCATGTTATTTGGAGAACTTTGAATTCAATTTTCTCATTCATCCAAACTTGGTTTTGATAATGTTAATATACTACGTTCATCTACTCAACGAGAGGAACGCAATCCAATGGGTTTCCACTAAATATAATTATTGGAACCCAAACTCATTTTAACCCTAAATTGGTCAAAACCCAAGTTGTTCCAACAAGTTTCACATAATCTGAAGACTTAACAGACTTTAATTATAAGCCATGATGAATAATTACATTTTTTGGGTGGTCAGTGGGTGAATTTTCAGACTGGAGGACTATTTAGTTCATCAGGATTTGATAGTGTTTGAAACTGGTTTTATATTCCAATTTAGAACAAACAAAAATTGACATTTTTGAAAATTAGTTCAAAATAGTTTTGTTTCCTTTCAAAAAATTATGGATTTTCTGAAATAGCCGATCTTGAGAAAACTGTGCCTAAAGAGATCAATTCCAAAGCTACCCCTGATTGGACATACATCGAGTCATCCATAAGAAAGTGACAGATGATTTATAGCCAAAAAGCAGCCCAACCCATCACTACATGGGAAACCCGACCCTAATATGGAAAAAAAAAAATCGAGGCTCATTCTCTCTCCATTGTGTGTAGTGGCACATGTGCATATCAATTGGAACACAGCAAGCATATGTTTAGAACAGACACAAAAGTATGCACATATGAGATTCTAAACTACAGTACCTGCCTTGCAGAAGCAGAGGATATTGAAACCGGCACGCGAAAGAAGATCATTGCGGAACCAACCCTGCCAATTCATCTCAAGGTAATCATTTCTCATTGACTCAACATTCAAGAACTTGCATGACAACTGTAAAAGGCTACGAATGCTTACGCACCTTTGATCTTCCCGATTTGCTTCAACTGTGCAGTTACTGGAGGTAAAATACAAGGTGGTGGTTAAAGGCGTGACCACGACTACCGAGAAACCGATCCTTCACGGAATCACAGGTTCGGTGAGCCCTGGAGAAGTGCTAGCTTTGATGGGTCCTTCAGGAAGTGGCAAGACCACTCTCCTCAGTCTCCTTGGCGGGAGAACCAATCCAATGTTGGCTGAGGGTTCCATAACTTACAATGAAATGCCATACTCAAAGCCGTTGAAGAGAATGTAAATTGTAGCCTGGATGATCCAATGAAAGAGGAGCATTGTAGTTTTCTACATACACAAGGAAATCAGTAAAAATAGGGACCTAACGGATTCTATGGTTCTTTGGAGGCATGTAGTTCAATAGTTTACCTGGAGGGTTCAGAGGATTTGGAGTCCAAGCCGCTTGATTGGTGGGGGAGTTCACTGTGCCCTGAAGTGAACATTAGCTCCTGCCCATGACATGACCATGGTCCATAGAGGAAGTTAGTAATAAAAAGGGAAAAAAAAGAAAAAAGAGAAGGGAAAGATTAATTTAAAAGTATGTAACAACGTAACATTTGACAGAATAGGATTCGTGACCCAAGGCGATGTTTTGTTCGCGCATCTCACTGTGAAAGAAACATTAACATATGCAGCTCTCCTTCGGCTTCCCAAGACACTGACGAGAAACCAAAAGGAAGAAAGGGCCATGGACGTCATTAATGAGCTTGGCCTTGAGAGGTTGGTAAATTTAATGGTTCATTAAATACACTTCACATTCTATGTAGTTCAACTAGAATTACAGAATGAATGTTTTGCATGTTTTGCAGGAAAAATGGGTTTTTGGTATAGAATAATCTAACAAGAGTTAGATGGATGTTAAAGATCTAATTAAGTAGGTTAATCTTTTGAGTTTTTTAAATTGTAAAATGAGAATTTTTATGGTATAATTTTAAAAATTGTTGATTTAAGTATTTCTAACTTTTAAGATAATTTTTTTTTTGTTATCTTTTATATTTTTATTGTAGTAGATATATTTAAATATACTAGATTAGAAAAGGTGGGGGGGGGGGGGGAGTGCTGTTCACTAAAATATTCTATTAAAAAGAGTTTGACAAATTTCATTTCAAGTTAAACAATATTGACATCCCATGTTTAAAAAATTTTGAAAATGTGTACGCTAAAAAAAAAGGATGCAAAAAAGCCTGTCACATTACATGGATTTTTACCCATTGAGTTGTTTATGCAAATTGAAAATTCAGTACGATATTTTGATTTATTGTTATTAAATTATTTAAATAAAATTTAGATATTATTTAATATGGTTTATTTTATTATGTAACCATCGATTTTATTTATGGATTCAAAAATAAAATTTATTAGAAGGTATGGAGCAAGACTAAATTACAGGATAAATTATTTAGGCCATAGGTTGGCCGAATTCAAGTTGTTGAAATGAATATTTCACCTTGAGTATGTGTATCCTCTTTCATAAAAGCACAGAGTCACATTTGCAACATGCACATGATTTTTTTTAAAAAGTATATACTTATCTAATAAATTATATTATATAAAAAATAAAATACATACTCATTTAATTTATATATTTTTATTCTTTTCATAATATAATATATATTGAAATAGCAATAAAATTGTGACAAAATGCCTTTAATATGTGAGGACGATATGAGAAAGAGATATCGTGTATGCATGCACCTTTTATATATCTCAAAGCCTGTCAATATTGTTGAAATGATGCAACATTGGGAAGTGAAATCAATGAGCCATGATCAAACGCTACCTAGAGAAAGTTATTCCTAATGTTTAGAATTCTTAGATTTGAGTAATTAAACAGGCTTCCTACTAGAGGTCCTGTGAGGTGATTGTCATGGAGGCTAAAATATGCTATCTTTGGAATACTGGAATTCCTAGGCAACATCTCTCCATAGAGCTTGTTGTTTGCAAAGCTCAAATATTCCAGCTCTTGATTTTGTGTTACTGATGGTAGTATCTCCCCAATCAAGTTGTTTCTAGATAAGTCTAATATTATTAGTAACGCAGCGAAAAACTAAGAAAAGATCCAACAAGCGTTGAGATCCTTCAACAAACACAATTCTCAAAGAGAATGCTAAAACTCAAAAAATTTATTAATAGAAGTTGAAAACCCTAGATTACAAGCCCCCCTTTTATAATAGGGAAAAACTTACTAAAAATAGCAAAAACAAAAGTTTGTTATAACTTATTCTAGGGGATCTTAGAAGATCGTGTGATTTGATTTCGGTCAAATTCGAATTATTATGAAGGAGATACACTAAATCTAAAAAGTTACTAAAAATAGCAAAAATGCCATTTTGAGGGCCAAAAAATGGAAAAAATGGAAAAATAAGGACGCGTTGTGGCGTAGCGACAACTCTTAAAGATCTCCTCGACATCTACCTCCAGTAAAAATTTCAGGCGATTCCGAGTTCAAGGCGCCATTTATTTCTACAAGCCGATTTTTCTGTAAATATTTGGAAATCTTCAAATGGACCCTTTCGGGTTCATCGCTCCCGCAACACGTCGACCACCCGTTCTGCATCAGTCCCTTCCACTTCGAAAGAACTCAACCCCGAGTTATCATCTGAATAGAGAGGTTCTTCCGCATGATACTCGTATAAATCTGCCACATTGAAAGTCCGAGAAATCCCCATGTTTGTTGGCAATTCAATGACATATGCATTATCATTTATCCTCTTCAAAACCTTGTATGGGCCGTACTTCTTAGGCTTCAGTTTGTTGTAGCTTCCTACTAGAAACCTCTCTTTGCGCAAGAAAATCATGACAAAATCGCCTTCCTCAAATAATTTAGAGCGTCGATGCTTGTCAGCGGCTGCTTTGTACTTCGCATTGGATTGTTTGAGCTTTTGTTTTACTTCTTCTTGCATGGCATTACCTTGTTCTGCCATAGCCTCCGCTACAATACTCATACCAGGACCCTTAGGTAGACGTACCAAGTCCACATTATGTTTTGGGACAGAAATATATACTAGTGCAAAAGAAGATTTTCCTGTCGAACGATGAACAACACTATTGTATGCAAACTCCGCCTGTAGTAGTGCGTGATCCCACTACTTCGGTTTGTCCCCACAAATGCTACGAATCATGTTACCCAAGGTTCTGTTTGTTACCTCCGTCTGGCCATCAGTTTGGGGATGCGCAGTGCTGCTACGGTTCAATGAAGTGTCGAACATCTTCCACAATGTCACCCAAAAATGACTAAGGAACTTCGTATCACGATCAGAAGTGATGGATTGAGGAACTCCATGTAAACGAACTATCTCACGGAAGAATAATCGTGCAATATGAGAGGCGTCTGACGTCTTGCGACATGAGATGAAATGAGTCATCTTCGAGAACCTGTCGACTACCACGAACACAGAATTTACGCCTCTTTGGGTATGAGGAAGACCCAACACAAAATCCATAGACAATTCGTCCCAAACACCATTAGGAATAGGTAAAGGCATATAAAGACCAATATTTTGGGACTGATCTTTCGAGGTTTGACAGATATAACACTTCTTAACGACGATCCCGACATCTTTCTTCAATTTTGGCCAGAAATACCTCTCTTCTAGACTGGTAATAGTCTTGTCTCGGTCCAAATGTCCGCTCAAGCCGCCACCATGTAAATCGCGAATCAATTTCTCCCTCAGAGAAGATCTTGGGATGCACAACTGATTTCCTCGAAATAGATATCCATCAGTGATGTGGAAATCACTAACGGTTTGGTTCTATTCGCATTTAGCCCAAATGTCTTTGAAATCATCATCTTTAGCATATAAATCTTTCAAACTCTCGAATCCCACAATCTCATGGGATATCGTCATCAATAAGTTGGCTCGACGACTCAATGCATCAGCAACTCGATTAGTAGCACCAGATTTATGATGAATAACAAAAGGAAATTTTTGAAGAAAAGTAGACCACCTGATGTGCATTTTGTCCATGTGTTTCTGGTTATTCAGAAATTTTAAAGCTTGATGATCAGAATATAACACGAACTCTCGCTGAATCAAATAATGTTCCCATTGCTTCAAGACACGCACCACATCATAAAACTCTTGATCATAAGTACTCCATTTCTGTCGTGCATCGCTCAATTTTTCGCTAAAGAATGCAACCAGCCTCTTCTCTTGTGAAAGAACAGCTCCTATGCCGACTCCGCTAGCATCGCACTCCACCTCAAAGATCTTTTCAAAACTGGGTAGAGCAAGTACTGGTGCGGTGCATAATTTCTCCTTGATTAATGCAAAGCTCCTTTCTACGGGTTCACCCCATAGAAATTTTCCTTTCTTCATGCACTCCGTAATTGGGGCCATAATGGTATTGAAATCTCAAACAAATCGACGATAGAAAGTGACTAAACCATGGAAACTACGAACATCTCCAACGATTTTAGGTGTACGCCATTCCCTAATTGCTCGCACCTTCTCTTCATCTACATGAATCCCTTCAGCACATACTATATACCCTAGGAATAAAAGGCTGCTAGTCATAAAACTACACTTCTTCAAGTTAATAAATAGTTGATTTTCTCGCAAAACAGTTAACACCTGTCGCACATGACCTATGTGTTCTCCTTCAGCTCGACTGTATATGAGTATATCATCAAAGTATACCACAACAAATTTACTCACAAAAGGTCGTAACACCTGATTCATCACACGCATGAAGGTGCTAGGTACATTAGACAGACCGAAGGGCATAACTAACCACTCGTACAATCCGTCTTTGCTTTTGAACGCCGTCTTCCATTCATCTCCAAGTCGGATCCGAATCTGATGGTATCGTAAATCGATATTTGTAAATAGATTCGAGCCCTCCAACATATCCAGCATGTCGTCTAAACAGAGAATAGAAAATCAGTACTTGACGGTGATTCTGTTTATTGCTTGACTGTCCACGCACATGTGCCAACTTCCATCTTTCTTGGGCACCAGCAGGGTAGGAACGGCACAAGGACTCATGCTCTCACGGATGAACCCTTTTTGTAGCAGGCCTTCTATTTGTTCTCTCAGAATCTCACTCTTTCGGACTCATCCGATAATGGGGTGGGTTAGGCAAGCTTGCTCTAGGAATAAGATCTATGTGATGTTGAATATCCCTCAATGGTGGTAGCTTATCAGGTAACTCTTCAGAAATAAGTTCTCTGAAATCCTCAAGTAAGGATTTAATGCTAGGGGCTATCACCAGTGGATTTTCTTCTCATCCCTCTACCACAAGAGACCTAACAACCATACAATAGACTCTCTTTGCCTCCTTCGCATCTGCCATGAACTCTGCTTCAGATTCGGCGATTGTTACAAGAGATCGACCATCGACTTTATGGCATTTGTTGGATGGCAGGAGTCCTGAGGGGGTCATCGTAATTTTATGTGACTTCCAGAAGAACATGTAGGTGTTGTCTCGTCCCCTATATGTGATGTCAACATCATATTGCCAAGGTCTCCCTAACAACACATGGCTAGCATCTATGTCCACCATATCGCAAAGCACTTCATCTTGATAATATTTACCAATTGAAATAGGAACTCTACAAATTTCTGTTACCTTCACCGTCGATCCTTTCTTGATCCAGCCTATAGAATAAGGTGTATGATGTTTCTCTATTGGCAACTTTATGTGATCCACCAGCTTCTTCACAACAAAGTTCTCGTAGCTTCCACTATCTACGATCAAATCGCAGACCTTCTTGGTGATGGAACAACAAGATCTGAAAATAGTGTGCCTTTGATTGGATTCTTCGCGTTTCGGAGAATACAACAAGCGTTGTACGACAAGGCTGACTCGATCTCCGTCCTCCGTGAACTCAGCACCCTCATATGTGAAATCTTCATCAAATTCATCTCCCATATCATCATTGTCGTCGCCTTCTACTGGATTCACAGTCTTTTGTTCTGGACATACGTTGGAGCAATGTCCTGGTTTTCTACACCGATAGCAATTGCCTGGCACAGGTTTAGCATAAGGGTTTGGATTGTTTGGCGTAGTACGACTGGTTGGGGCAGTTGTTTGATTGACTCCTCCCGGTTCATTGTTTGCTCCCTTGGATGATATTCCTTGAGTTCTCGTCTGATTGAATGGAGTTTGAGATGCCAGACCTTTTCCTTTGTCAGAGGAAGGATTAGAATATGGGTTGCTTCTGCGAAAGTTTAAAGAACTCCCGAGTTTCTGGTCCATGAGTTCTGCCTTCAACGCCATATTGTTGGCTTCTTCGATGGTCCACACCATGTGTAAACCAATCCAATCTCGAATCCAAGGCTTCAACCCATTAAGGTATCGGGCCACCCGTTGCCCATCAGTTTCTATGATGTTATTTCTTTCCGAAAGCCTCAAAAACTCAGCAGTATAATAAAAAACCGATCGATTACCTTGGCGATAGTTCTGATATAGTTGGAATATGTATTGTTCATAATCTAGTGAAAGAAATCATTCCATCAGAAGTTGTTTCATCCGCCTCCAGGAACGAATAAGCGCTTTCCCTCGTCGCTGCCGAGTCTTCTGGAGTTGATCCCACCAAACGACGGCCCCGCTCTTCAATCGAAAAGCCACCAATTTGACCATCTTTTCTTTGGGAACCTCCATCATCTCAAAGAATCTTTCAACCTCCGAGATCCAATCGAGAAAATCCTCGATCTGCATATTACCATTGAAATACGGGATATCCGCTTTCAATCGGTAATCGTTGTACTCCATACGCCGCCCTCTCGATACTTGAAACTCTCCTTCATCCTCTGAGTCTTCCTCATCATCAGGTTGATAACGAGTGGGACGTCGAATGGTGTTTTGAGCAATAGGTCAGCCTTGGGCGACTCCCTTGGCGCGTCTCCTATCACCTTCATGATGTGTGTTATTGGCGTTGAAGTTCAGGCCAGCGATCATTGTGCGGATCTTCTGCAGTTGTTCTTGTATCTGATCTCGTTGTTCCTGCATCTGATCACGTTGTTCCCCGACCACCTTCCACAAATCCTCCAATCCACGACCAGCGTCGCTAGATTGGTATTCTCCCCCTCCGTTATTTGCCATCACAACAAGGCAAATCCTCGCTCTGATATCAATTAACGCAGCGAAAAACTAAGATAAAGATCCAACAAGCGTTGAGATCCTTCAACAAACACAATTCTCAAAGAGAATACTAAAACTCAGAAAATTTATTAATAAAAGTTGAAAACCTTAGATTACAAGCCTCCCTTTTATAATAGGGAAAAACTTACTAAAAATAGCAAAAACGAAAGTTTGTTATAACTAATTCTAGGGGATCTTAGAAGATCATGAGATTTGATTTCGATCAAATCCGAATTATTATGAAGGAGATAAACTAAATCTAAAAAGTTACTAAAAATAGCAAAAATGTCATTTTGAGGGCCGAAAAATGAGAAAAATGTCATCTTGAAGATCTCCTCGACATCTACCTCCAGTAAAAATTTCAGGCGATTCCGAGTTCGGGGCGTCATTTATTTTTACTAGCCAGTTTTCTATAAATATTTAAAAATCTTCAAATGAACCCTTTCGGGTTAATCGCTCCCGCAACGCGTCGGCCACCCATACTGCATCAATTAGTGAGCTTTCACCCAAAGATGACGGTATAGTGCCTTGCATTAATGCATTGCCAGACACGTTTAGGTAAGATAAATTAGGAAGAAAGGTTGTCAAATCATCATAAAGAACAGACCTTTCAGAACCAGTGCATGTTCCAATTCCTCCACTGGACACAAAACAAAATTAAAATTAGAATTTATAAGATAACGAAATATCCCAATCGAAATAAAAAGGACAACAGATGGGAACTGATTTACTACGGATTTTTGCATTGACTAGTCATTGTAGCATCAACATCAGTTAAGGTATTCTTCAGAGCATCTACATGGCCTCTGATTGTAGTAATATCCTGCGCGCTCACATCAAATACGGGAGAAAAAATGTAAACCAACTCTACTTGGTGAATAACTTTGAAATTGATACTACGGATCACTCTATGTTGCATGTTTTAAAAATCTTTTGGTCCAAAAGATACAACCTTCTTATCCTTTCCAGGGACCATCAAGAACACATCACTGAATTTCCTAACAGGAAACACTTCATCCACACGTGTATCGATGTATCTTGTTGTTTATAATGACTCCATTTTTTAGGCCCAGAAGCCGTTCCCCCAGTAACTCCAAAAAGCCAAGCTAGGCATAAGTACTACAGGTCATGGAATTAAAAAAACATAACTCAATAGACGGTTAGAAATGCCCACTTGTCTGAATTGGCCGACGGAGCCAAAGCTTCATTCGTAGGCTTTTCATGATTCCTCCGCTTCAACTGTTTCCCCTGCAAAATCCATTCCACTTATTAGACCCCACTGGGAACCAAATTTCAAAAACAGCTAAGTAGCTTACCATATTTTTCATGAAAACTACACTAACCAGCTTTTCATAAAAAAGTTGTTTTCTTCACTTTTAACACATATAAACCAAATTCCGAAACCAAAAGCTTGATTGGAAAAACACCTGTTTGGAACCGATTATTTGAAAATTGATATTGCAAAAGCATAATCAATTTAACAATTAGTTTCAAACAGGTCTTTAATAGATCCTCTCAGGTGACCAAAAAAATTCGACAAGTACTTCACAAAAACCAAGCCTATCTATTTGAGTACCAACTGTGTAGAGAAGACTTACTCTGAGTTCAGAGGGTGTCTTGCGTTTCTTCAGGGGATCGGATTTGATTTTCCCCCAAAGGAAAGGAATTCGGCGGTAGCGGCTCCTAAAATGCCAACCTTCGCCATTAATAGCCGCTCCCTTGGTTTCTATAAGCATAAAGTTCTCCCGGCAACCCATACATTTCTCCGTAAATAATGCTATATCCACATTAATAGAAAATCCAATATAAAAATAAAAAAAAGGTTTGTTCTTTATAATGGAGCAACATCAAAAACCTAACACAAACTTTTATTACAAAAATGGGTCATATAAAATCAAACGTAGTAATTCTTCTATGCATCCATCGTCAAAATCCACCGTCAAACATATGCAATCCAAACAAAAATCGAAAATATAAAATATACAGAAGCTAGATCAGATCAGAGAACCCGAAAATTTCCAATCCAATGATATGAAGCGAGTGATAACTTCGACTCCGCGATTTGAGGGGAACTAAAACCCAAGATTCACGTTTTCGATCCGATTTTTCCCCAAATCGAGGGCTTTTAGGGCAGATCTTTGAAGAGAGGGAGAGGGAGAGGGAGAGGGAGAGGGAGAGGGAGAGATTTAAAAGGGGGATTTTTTTTTAGAGAAGGAGATCGACCAGATATGAAAAAATTTCGATTGGGGTTTTGAAAATGAGATGGTTCCCTCCGATACGAAGAAAGGACTTCACGCCGTCAATTTGGGTCTTGCTAAATCCACCCCCTCAAATTACTCTGCACACTCGTGTCTATTTAAGACCCCACCTAAATAACTTTGAGTTCTGTACACACCCCAATATTTATTTAACATTTGGTTTTCCATTGCGCACCCCTTTCATTTAAAACATCGACTGGGCTGGTGTCTATATAATACATATACGTAGACACTTCATATGTCTAACATATTTCAGAATCTATGGGTTCCGGATTTGTTTCCATCAACTGGGTTCGTGTCTATCTAATACATATACGTAGACACTCTATGTGTTTAACCCATTTCAGAACCTAAAGGTTTCGGATTTGTTCTCGTTGACTAGGCTAATGTCTAGGTAATACATATATGTAGAGACCCCATGTATCTAATCCATTCCAGGACCTGCGGATTTTGGTTTTATTTAAGCAACACAAATACATAGAAAATGATTTTTTTGAAAAAAATAAAAATAAATAAAATCATGCATACGAGCACATGCATACAAAGAATGTCAATAATTACTTAATTTACTTTAGAATGTGACCTTCTACTGAATAAATTCAATGGAATGCACATTTATGTGTATGTGTGTGTGTGTGTATTTTGGATGTAATATTAAAGTGCACATTATATATATATATATATATATATATATATATATATATATATATATATATATATATATATAGTCGTGATTACGTGCGGTGTGCGGTCGGTGCGGTTTACGACGTGGGCCGTTCGATCGCGGGTCCATCGCATCCAACGGTCGACGTGAATCGCACCCGACCGTCCGATGCGATGGACCCGTGATCGACGGCCCGTGATCGCGCACCGCACCGACCGCACACCGCACGTAATCGGATCCCTATATATATATATATATATATATATATATATATATATATATATATATATATATATATATATTTCTCATGAATCGACACATTAAGTGTCTATAAATTCACATATGCTCGACACCCCATGTGTCTACCCTTCCAGAAATTATTGGTTCAATATTTTGTTTTATCGACATAATATTTGTCAAAGAATTCGAATATGGTACGTAGACACCACACGTGTCTAACTTCTTCCAGAGCCTATGAGTTGTTCATCTGTTCCCATCGGCAGTCTATCTGCTTAGGTTTTTCATTTTTGTCTACGTACTCAATCAATGGGATGTGTGCATAGTACATGAATATAAATGGATTTTTTTTATTATAATACGATTAACAGGGTATGCACAGTAAAACGAGGGGTGCAATTAGGCAAACCCGTTACTTTTTGACGCAAATATCCGTCTTTAGCATACGGGTTGGGCCGGGTCGACGGATCATGAATCAAATTTTCTTTTTGAGACATTTTAATACCCTCCAGTATGCCCTATGCGACTATCTTGGCTGCCTATGGTAGGGGTACAATTTTAATCGGTTAAATCGAATATGAATCAATCCAAACCGATTTTTTTCAGGTGTGGATCAATAGTTTTTTCGTTTGGTTTGAATATGGATTGAAAAATTAACAAACCGATCTATATTGGTTTGGATTTAATTTTACTTGAAAATACCGAATCACTACAACAAATTCGGTTATTTGCCATGAATTTGTAGTTGCGAAATCAAATTTCGTAGCTAAAGAGACTTTTACCTGCGAAAAATGAATTCATAGCAATATATGTGATGTTTGGCTGCGAAATTGAATTTCGTAACAAAAGTTCTAATTTTTTAGTTGCGAAACTATATTTCGTAGCAATATATGTGATGTTTGGATGTGAAATTGGATTTCATAGCGAAAGATATAGCTTTTGGCTGCGGAAGCTTTGTTTCGTTGCAAAAGACTTGACTTTTAGCTGCGAAATGCTTGACTTTTTGCTGCGAAATTAAATTTCGTTGCAAAATTTTTAAAGACTTTCAAAAGATTTAATTTGCTACGAAATCAAAATATGATCTATACTGCATCATTATTAGATTATGATTTTTTTGGCTATAAATTTTTTCTATAATTTGGTTCGAAACATAAATAATAATATTAAAATATTATTTATTATATAGGACAAAGAGCGAGGTCCTTTTTCATATATATTTTTCTTTATTCAGATATGTATAAATAGAAAAAATGGTTAAAAATTAGCATATTCAATCAAGATATGTACTTTATTTTCCACACTAGTCCATCATTGAATTACATGACTTATTTTATTAATTGTGTTTATTATAATTAAATATTCGAAATAACATTTGAATTTGGATCATGCATGTGCTTGATGAATTCCTTTGCAAAAGACATTAAGTAATTGATCGAGGTTCGTTGATATCAAATTTGAGTACATTCATTTTGACATTATATAATATTTGAAATTGTTAGAATTTCTCTATATATATCGCTTGTTCTTGTCTTTTTTGAGTTCAATGCCAAGTTAGATTTTTAGTTATCGCTTACATATATTTTTGGTTCAAACACAAATAATATATAGCACAAATTTATAAAAATTCAAACCCAAAATCCAAACCAAATAAACAACTTAACCCATGTTTTTTTTATATTGGTAATTGTGATTCATATTTTCATAATGGGGGGGAATGTGTATAGAGAATAAAAACAAACACACTTTATTTATGTGATTGCATCAGAAGAGTAGAGAATCAAAACAAGCCCGTGTTTGTTTTGCAAAAAAAAAAGTGAATAAGGGAAAAATAAGCATTTTATATTAATTACCTATCAGCAATGATGTTTAAAATAGGTGAAAAATTCATTCAATGTAAAATCAAAATGACAATGATATATACAAAAAATATAATAAAATATTATTTGAGTTTATTTTATTTTATTTTGTATAGAGACCAACAGTCCCAACTCCCAACTATATAACTAGACCCAACATGTAGAAGTCTTTTATAATGAAATGTTATTTGAATTTGTTGAGTATATATGATGTTTGCATCATTATTTTCAATAAATTCTCTTTTATAATTTATGATAATCTTTGAAATTGTTAGAATTTATCTATATATTCAAAGATATAAATTGTTTGGTTAAACTTTGGTGGGTTGAGATTTGATTTATTAAATAGAGTTGATTTATTAATTTAAATGAGGTTTATTTATTTTTATTATTATTTGTTTACAGCAAAACAACATATCATCAATTATAAATTATTTAAGGTTAATTATGACTAAGGTTTATGGCCTACCAGCTTAGTGAATCCATTTAAATTCATTCTATTCTACATGATAAATGAGTTATATTTTATATTTTTTTCATTAAATTAGATTAATATACTAGATTTAAGATTTTTATGAATAAAATAAAATCATATTTATTATAAAATACAACATATATATAATGAAAAATTTTAAAAGTTGGGTCGGGCTATAGCCCGGCCCAGCCAACTAATATATCCGCCCCTGTACCCATCAAGAAGAGCTCATCAGTAGGTATAATAAATTTTAACTTAATTTTTTTCATAAAATGTTTTTTATTAATTCAATGATATAAAAATAGTGACACTTTTTTTATTGGTCACAAATAGTAAAAAATAACAACAAGATATTAACAAAAAATATATAATTTTTTTCATTAATATGTACTTAGAAAATAGATTAATATATCTCATCTTATTAATGCTTAATATATACGTCTTACACAATGGTTATGTATTTCAATTTAGTATAAATAAATTTTTACAAATGTAAATTTAAAAAAAATGATTTTTAAAAGTACAACTTTGATGTTCAGGGACACTTGTCCTAGATCACATTCTTTGGGTCCACGAAAACCACACTCACAAATTCCACTTCATCAATGGTCCAGATCTAACTTTCAATAGCTTGTAACACCACACCCCCACAAATTCCACTTCATCAACGGTCCATATCCAACTCGTTTTCACTCTTTTCAACAAAATGAAACGAAAACACTTTTTAGGTTTCCCTCTCCCTCCCTCGTTTTCACTCTCACTTTTAGGGCTTCCCTCCAAACAACCTTCGGCCACTGCTCGTCCAACGTTGGATTGCTCGTCCAACCTTCCGGCATCGGCCTCGCCGGTCTCTCTCTCTCTCTCTCTCTCTCTCCCCCTTCACTGAATCTTTTTTTGGGGGGATTTGATTTTTACTGAATCTTGTTTTGGGGGTTTTGAAGGGGCGGCGGATGTGTTGCCGTTTGTGGAGGTGGATCTGAAGAAGATCGTGTCCCGTTGGCATTTGTGGATGTAGATCTGAAGAGGATCGTGTCTAGGGTTATTGAACAGGCTAGGGTGCTCTGCATCTCCAAATCGGTGTGTGCGAGAAATTTTGAGTGGGGTGAGTGTTAACTTTTGGGTTTATGTTTTTTGGGTGTGCGAGAACTTTTGTTTGTGCGAGAACTTTTGTCCAAGGTCATCAAATGGTGGTATGTGATCTTAATATGATTTTCTGTTTTGGATCTGTCAATTGTAGCATTAGACCTGATGAGTTTCTGTTTTTGGATATGATTTTGTAGGCTTTTGATAAAATCAGCTGGTCCTCTCGCTGATTGACAAGGAGATTCTCGGGGAAGGCAATAATACTAAGCTTGAGATCTTGGTGAGTGAAAAAAATAGTGGTTTTTATGACTTTATATTTACTTTCCATGAACTTGTGAATCTCTCATATTGGAGTTCTTCATAAAAATGTCTCAATCTCATTGGGCAGTTTGGAGTTAGATTCTACTATATCTATCTTTTTATTGGTGGTGATCGATTTGGAAATGTCTAAACTTAGTCCTTATCGCATTTTGATTGGTAACTAACGACTTTTAAGATTGTTAAGTTTGCCATTTATTGGGAGTGGAATTGGATATAAACCACCTTTGAATTAATTCTTGATTGCGACTGAGTTATTAGTTAATCCAAAGGAGTTTGAATTAATTAGTGATTTCTAGTCACCAATGAATTATCAATCTTCATTGACAATGACAATGTTCATCTCCTGATGCTGCTGCTCTCACCAATTGGAACATGTAGAAAGGAATGCTAAACTCCTCTTAAGTCTAGACCTAAGAAATCTCCTCAATTGTACCAAATTCTATCCACATTTATGAGTAAGTGTTTTTTCTTTCCCTCTTATTAAATATTTTTCTACGAGCAGGAATAAGACTTGAATTTAGGACTCTTTTAATAGAAATACTTATCTTTAAGAAGAATAAAATTCCCCCAAACCCCCACCATCAGGGGAATTTTATTGTTGTTTCACATAGGCTTATATAATTATATTAGCCTATGTGAATAAACAATAAAATATCTTATGAAAGAGCATTAATAATCACTTGAGGAGTGCCAAAGAAATAATTACAGGTCAAGCATTGAATTAGGCATTTGTGTATATCTTATGAAATTTAGAGTAAAAAAAATAAGACCACACAAAAATAGTAACCTCCTATGGTATTGGTTTTTTCTATTGTTTCCCTTCTTCCTCTTCCACTGTTTCTTTTTTCAATTTCCTTTTGGTATTGGTTTATGATCTCTTTATGACTGTCTATGTAACACCAGTGCATTTTCTCTTATTTATATATTTGATTTAAATATATAAATAACATATTTAAATAAAATGGGTGTATTTTGTGTGTTTAATTTTTTCGGCCCATTTAGTTTATCCTTATGGGCTCATTTCAATTTTCAATTTTAAATATATATATATTTTTTTATATTAAATTTTTTTTTCCATTTTCTTTTGAAGGTCTTCAAAATCTTAAATGATTACAATCTCATAAATATTGGAGTTCAAAAGATTAAGTTTTGAGATTTCATTGTTATTGATTTTAAGAGACCCAGTTTTGAATTGTAAATTTCTTGTAATATGCGTCAGGGACCTATCTGTAATTCGGATAGATACCTATTTGTAAATATAAAACAATACGGGGGTTGTTCTGTAATTTTTTTAGGTTTAATTATCTAAGTATATATATTTATATAGGGGTGTGCAGTGGGTGTCTTTGGTTCGGTAGAAACCGAGAGAGAGAAAGAGAGAGAGAGAAGGAAAAAAAAAGGTATTTAATATTTTCTTTTTATCCTTTGATTTTCCTATTATTAATTAGATCCATGTTTAGTATTTGGATTTTTAAGCTTTTAATAAAAATAGAATTTTGATTTATTATTTATTTTAAAGATTAAATTTATTTTTATGTTATGAGATTTTGAGTTTATAATAAAATTAGAGTTTTGATATATATATATATATATATATATATCAAAACTCTATAGAGGGCCGATTACGTGCGGCGAACGGCGGGTGCGGCAACGATCACGGGCCGTCGATCACGGGTCCATCGCATCGGACGATCGGGTGCGATTCACGTCGACCGTTGGATGCGATGAACCCGCGATCGGACGGCCCACGTCGCGGCCGCACCCGCCGCACGCCGCACGTAATCGCCCCCGTATATATATATATATATATATATATATATATATATATATATATATATATTCATGTTATTGGATTTCTAAGTTTTTATAAAAACGAGGGTTTTGATATATTATTTATTATTGTTAGATCTATGTTAGGTTTTTGAATTTTTGAGTCTTCATAAACTTAGGGTTTCGATTTATTATTTATTTTAAAGATTAGATCTATGTTTAGATTTCTAAAATATAAGTTTTTAATAATACTAGGGTTATGATTATGCGTATACTTGATAAGCTTTATTTATTTTCAATTTTAACTAATTAATAGTTTATTTTTATATATAAAAAAAAGTGTTTTCATATTATTTTATCAATTTTCGTTATTTTATTATTATTTTGAATTTCTGAATTTTTTGTTTTTTTTGTTTTGTCTTTTCTGATTTTGTCATTTAGTGTCTAGTTTTATTGTAAATAGGCTTTTGATCTTCTTCTTAGGTTATGATATATATGGATGGGTTTAGATTGTTGGGTATAAAAATTTATACCTATTTAATTAGTGATAGATAATTAGGTCTTGGGCTTAGGCTTAAATTATAGGTTTTAATTAATAATCTATTTGGTTCATCTAGGTTGTAATTTTTGTTGCGGGCTTCATTCTCCGGACTTAGGGTCCATTCGAGGTGAGTAGGCCTATCGATTTATTTCATGTGAGCTTTTGCTCAATATTGTTGAATTTCACATGCTAATCATATTTGTGTGATATTATGTGTCATCCATGCATTTATATTTTGATAAATTTGCATGATTTGGATATTTTCTTCATATTGATCAAATTGCATTTTTGTTGAATAAAGTTGCATGATTTAATTTCTTCACCATGAAAATTAATATAGCATGAATATGCTATTCGTGTTTCAAGAATTAATAAAACGCATATATTGATGTGTATGTATTTTTTTTATAACTATTTGAATTAAGGATTTTGGTATTTTTGAGATTTTTGAAAAATTTAGGACTAGTGGAGACAACCTAGTCTTAGGAGATTTTATAAAGAAGCATATTATGACATACTTCTGGAATAAATCCCCCGTTGTATTTCGCCTTTGGGGAGGAAGGTCTAGGACTCGAAGAGTCCCAAGATTGGTGAGGGGTGTGGTAAAACATTTCTTGCAGCGGCGGATTCTTTTATTTGGAGTCTGCAGCAACCGGTGTATCATGTGCTGGTGTTCTCGTAGTGATGGCAGCGTCGATCAATCAGCGTCTTCTAGATCCAACGTCTCCTCGAGAGAGCTTTTTGAATGATTTAGTCGCTTGGGGCTTGGCACACCTGTTTTGGGGAATGGTTCTTCTGATTAAGAACCCTACCTGGTCATATCATTTAAGCAGTATGATTTCTATGACGTGGACCATGGACTGGGCCACGCCCACGTGATTCCATCAAAATTATATTTTATTAAGCTCATGAATTTAAATTGATTTATTAAAGGAAATTCTGATTTTCACGAAACTTTATTTTTATATATACTGTCACGTGAGATAATTTGTTAGTGGGCTTATTCACTGAGTTAATCACTCACCCTATTCCAAATGGCTGGTTGTTTCATAACCAGATAACTTACCTTCTGAGGACCAAGACAAAGCTTGAACTTTTCATACGCTTCAGGGATCTCGTCGAGGTAGCAGTATTGGAGAATAAATAATAGTCGCGGTCAATTATTTGGATTTACTTTAGTTTAGATGGCTCCCACAGGGGTGGTTTAGTATGTCTGTCCATTCTAATATTTTGTTTCCGTTAGACTCTGATATATTTTTTAAGACCATTGGTAATTTAAAACCATTGGATATTATTTATGTTTTATTATCGTAAGTTTTGTTATTTTATAGTCATAGTTTTTTTTAATTATATTATATTGGTATCATTTTAAAAAAAAGGAGTATAAATTTTGGTTTTGCATTTAGATTAAGTTTAGTAGCGACCCATTTACCATCCGATAAGCGCTTAGGTAAATGTTGGGCATTACAGATGATATCATAGCCATGTCCTATCGGAGCCTAGGTTAGGGTTTGTGTCTATAAAAAAAAATATTATTATTTGTGATGTTTGTTATTTCATTTTGGATTTTTTTATGACTGTAGGAGATTGTAGTGTCGTCTCTATTCTGGTCATTCATCGTATATTCATTTTGGGGTTCCGCACATTCATTCACTTTATTGGATTTGTGAAACTTTTAGTAAAGAAGTTTAGAATCTCGATATCTACACTTCACATAACCATTGTTATTGGTGAACAAGTTGTCACCAAGGTTTGCTTTCCCTCTTGCTTGGTTTAGATCAATGGGCATTAGATGCTTACTAATCTCTTCATTCTCGATATTCTTGGTTTCAATGTTATCTTGGGCATGGATTTGTTGTTATCTTTCCATACAAATGTTGATTTTTTTTCAAAAGTTGTAACCTTTCGTATTCCCGGCTGACAAGCGTTCCACTTTGGGGGTTTTGGGTGGATCATATCCGATCGGATTCATCTTTTCTCCTTATGCTCAAAGATTGCTAGACGAACAATGTGAGGGATATCTAGCAATCATTGTGGATGCTACTATCGACTTGAAGGCCTAAGTTAGTGTAACTCCTATTGCTTCTGAATTTCCTGAATATTTTCAGATGAATTTCCCTATCTTCTCCTGATCGGGACATCGTGTTTTCTAGTGATCTATTTCTTGATTTTCTATTAGCCTAAGCTTAATTAGCCTGTGAAGTTTAGGACTTAAGTTTGATCATCCTAAAGAGATTATATTAGTCTATATATATATCAAAATAAAAATAAAAAAATTATTTGATTACTTTTGTTATACTAGAGCCTAAATCTATTAATTTCTTATAAAAGGCGAAGTGACCCATATTTTTTTTTATATATACATTTTTATATTGCCATAGAGTTAGCTATTACTCATGTTTATTTATTTATTTATTTAAATAAAAATGTTCAAATTAGATTTATATAAATTGTAATTATATTTTAAGTTTTCAAAGTCAAATTTAAGTAAATCATATCGATGTATTCAAATATTAATAATTCAAAAATAAAGATATTTCTAGTTCTTTCTTAATTAAACTCTTTACATATTTGTTACACTAATTTTATTACAATATAACCCTATATATATTTTCCATGGCTTACAAATCTATTGTGCTATATATTAAATGGAATGAGCTTTAAATTCTTTTAATACATTATTTATACTTGTTTATCATGAAGGTTTTATTTTTATATATAATATTTTAATGTGTTAAATATTTTTCTACATTGTGCTATGCATATCGATATTACAGTTGTATCTTGTAAATTCAGATTCATGTGCATTTAGAACACGTATAGATCTAGCTATATTTTTAATAGTTTAGATTGCATTATTGGATCTTAGAATATCCCACCTGAGTTTTTGGATACCCTATCTTGTAGAGCTTAGTTATTTTGGTTCATTGTAAATTATTTTTTTGTTAGATCCTCGAGGTATGCCAGTACGAGAGTCATTCCTTTGAAGCCTAGGATGAGTTGGGTCAATTAGGATTGATGCATATAGGATTTCAATTCTTGTTAGATGCTACTCTATGTAAGAGCACTGTGTGGTGGATGATCGCTCATACTAAATATACATTGAAGCGTGCACGCATGAGAGGCATACCTTAACAACCGATATTTTTTAAGTTGTTCAATGTGGCCATGTTTTCATAATTTTATGAAGATTATTTTCGCATTTTGTATAGTGTTGCGGATGGTTCAATCAATCTCTGAATGTTCATGTCAGCATAAGAATTTCTTATATATAGATTCTAAAGATTGTAAATATCTTTAGTTTCATCTTGTTTTCATTATTATTGCCCCTATGTTGATGGTACAAGTTGGATAATTTATGGTATGAGACGTAGATGAGTCTAACTTGTACAATTATGTATGAAATTGTTTGATGTTGATTCTTTTTGTTATAAATTGTCAATGTTTGTATCGTATTAGTTGGACCGCCTATGGTATGGGATGTAGGTGGGCTGACTTTTGCAATTTGTTGCTTGTTATTTCTTTGCTTGTTCCGTACAAATCGAATCACCCATGGTATGGGACATGGGTGATGGTAACTTGTATATTTTTATCGTATTGATTGCCATTGTTTATGCTGTATGAATTATAACACCTATGATGTGAAGCATGAGTGGATTTAGCCTATATATTTAATTATTGTAACTGATTGTTGTCATTGATTGTGATGTATAAGTTCATCTACCCATGATTTGGGTCACTAGCAGAGTGGCGCAATGAAAGAATTGTGGATCTGATTTATATGATTATTTTGTTGTATGATTGTATATCACTTGTATTGATATTTGTTAGAACTTCAATGCAAAGCATTGATAGTTTTGCTTGTGCATTCGATTTAATATTGTTTGTGGGGTATAAGTTAGAATCTTATACCATTTTTCAAATTATTGAGCTTGTTGGGTATAAGTGAGACCTGTAAGCTGACTTATACAATTGTTGTATGGATGTACATTTGTTTGATTGTTTGTGGGGTATAAGTTAGAATTTTATACCATTTTTCATATTATTGGGCTTGATGGGTATGAGTCAGACATGTAAGTTGACTTATACAGTTATTGTATGCATGTACATTTCTTTGATTGCTTGTGGGGTATAAATTGGATTCTTATACCATTTTCTATATTATTGTGTTTGTTAGGTATTACACGGACGTGTAACCCTACTAGTAAAATGATTGTATTGATGTTATTATGAGTTAGAATTGTAAGACTACTCTTACAACTATTGGTTGGATGATTGTTATCATTGGATGTCATACATATTTTTAATTTTGTGTTATCCCTTGAATTTAGAGGACTAAGTTCCTAAAGGGGAGAAATATGTAACACTAGTGCATTTTCTCTTATTTATATATTTGATTTAAATATATAAATAGGATATTTAAATAAAATGGGTGTATTTTGTGTGTTTAATTTTTTCGGCCCATTTAGTTTATCCTTATGGGCCCATTTCAATTTTCAATTTTAAATGTATATTTTTTTATATTAAAAACTTTTTTCTATTTTCTTTTGAAGGTCTTCAAAATTTTAAATGATTACAATCTCATAAATATTGGAGCTCAAAAGATTAAATTTTGAGATTTCATTGTTATTGATTTTAAGAGACCCAATTTTGAATTGTGAATTTCTTGTAATATGCGTCAGAGACCTATCTGTAATTCGGATAGGGACCTATTTGTAAATATAAAACAATACGGGGTCGTTGTGTAATTTGCGTTAGGTTTAGGTAATATTTATATAGGGGTGTTCAGCGGGTGTCTTCGGTTCGGCAGAAACCAAGAGAGAGAGAGAGAGAGAGAGAAGAAAGAGAAAAGGTATTTAATATTTTCTTTTTATCCTTTGATTTTCCTATTATTAATCAGATCAATGTTTAGGTGTTTGAATTTTTAAGCTTTTAATAAAAATAGAGTTTTGATTTATTATTTATTTTAAAGATTAAATTTATTTTTTTGTTATGAGATTTTGAGTTTTTAAAAAAATTAGAGTTTTGATATATATATATATATATGTTCATGTTATTGGATTTCTAAGTTTTTATAAAAACGAGGGTTTTGATATATTATTTATTATTGTTAGATCTTTGTTAGGTTTTTGGATTTTTGAGTCTTCATAAACTTAGAGTTTCGATTTATTATTTATTTTAAAGATTAGATCTATGTTTAGATTTTTAAAATATAAGTTTTTAATAATACTAGGGTTATGATTATGCGTATACTTGATAAGCTTTATTTATTTTCAATTTTTATTAATTAATAGTTTATTTTTATATATAAAAAAAAGTGTTTTCATATTATTTTATCAATTTTTGTTATTTTATTATTATTTTGAATTTCTGAATTTTTTGTTTTTTTTTGTTTTGTCTTTTCTGATTTTGTCTTTTAGTGTCTGGTTTTATTGTAAATAAGTTTTTGATCTTCTTCTTAGGTTATGGTATATATGGATGGGTTTAGATTGTTGGGTATAAAAATTTATACCTATCAATTAGTGATAGATAATTAGGTTTTGGGCTTAGACTTAAATTATAGGTTTTAATTAATAATCTATTTGGTTCATCTAGGTTGTAATTTTTGTTGCGGGCTTCATTCTCCGGACTTAGGGTCCATTCGAGGTGAGTAGGCCTATCGATTTATTTCATGTGAGCTTTTGCTCTATATTGTTGAATTTCACATGCTAATCATATTTGTGTGATATTATGTATCATCCACACATTTATATTTTGATAAATTTGCATGATTTAGATATTTTCTTCATATTGATCAAATTGCATTTTTGTTGAATAAAGTTGCATGATTTAATTTCTTCACCATGAAAATTAATATAGCATGAATATGCTATTCGTGTTTCAAGAATTAATAAAACGCATATATTGATGTGTATGTATTTTTTTTATAACTATTTGAATTAAGGATTTTGATATTTTTGAGATATTTGAAAAATTTAGGACTAGTGGAGGCAATCTAGTCCTAGGAGATTTTATCAAGATGCATATCATGACATACTTCTGGAATAAATTCCCCCGTTGTATTTCGCCTTTGGGGAGGAAGGTCTAGGACTCGAAGAGTCCCAAGATCGGTGAGGGGTGTGGTAAAACATTCCTTTATTTGGAGTCTGCAGCAACCGGGGCGTCATGTGCTGGTGTTCTCGTAGTGATGGCAGCGGTGACTCATCAGCATTTTCTAGATCTGACATCTTCTCGAGGGAGCTTTTTGAGCGATTTAGTCGTTTGGGGCTTCACACACCTGTTTTGGGGAACAGTTCTTCCGATTAAGAACCCTACCTGGTCATATCATTTAAGTAACATGATTTCTATGACGTTGACCATGGATTGAGCCACGTGATTGCATCAAAATTATATTTTATTAAGTTCATTAATTTAAATTGATTTATTAAATGAAATTCTGATTTTCATAAACCTTTATTTTTATATATACTGTCACGTGGGGTAATTTGTCAGTGGGCTTATTCACTGAGTTAATCACTCACCCTATTCCAAATGGCTGGTTGTTTCATAACCAGGTAACTTACCTTCTGAGGACCAAGACAAAGCTTGAACTTTTCATACGCTTTAGGGATCTCGTCGAGGTAGCAGTTTTGGAGAATAAATAATAGTCGCGGTCAACTATTTGGATTTACTTTAGTTTAAATGGCTCCCACAGGGGTAGTGTAGTATGTCTATCCATTCTAATATTTTGTTTCCGTTAGACTCTGATATATTTTTTAAGACCATTGGTAATTTAAAACCATTGGATATTATTTATGTTTTATTATCGTAAATTTTATTATTTTATTGTCATCGTTTTTTTTAATTATATTATATTGGTATCATTTTTTTTATAAAAAAAAGGAGTACAAATTTTGGTCTTGTATTTGGATTAAGTTTAGTAGTGATTCATTTACCGTCCGATAAGCGGTTAGGTAAATGTGGGATGTTACAGTCTGCCTCTCCCTCTATCACCATATTTTTATAGTTGGTGTTTCTTAATCATGTCCCATATATTTGGGTGCTTTCACAACCCAATCTCTTGATGAGATTGATTAAGCAGAGTTCTACCAGATTATGCAAAAGTATTACCAAGTGTGTATTTGTTTTTGGAGGAAATCCACCAAGAAGATATTCAGTTGTTAAACCATTAAAAAGATAGAAAATGTCTCCACTCAAAAAAGAATTTGGTTCTTTATATACTTCAATCCTTTGGTACTCTCTTCCTAGACATCTCTAAAAATCGTAATTGTTTATTTCTCCAGCTCACAACAAACTAGGTAGCTTTCCACGTAGCTAAACAAGTAGGTCTTTGGTATTGGTAGCAGAAAAGATAATATAAAATCCAAGTTCAAGCTCATGTGGTTTGGCACTTTGGCTTATGAATTGACTCAGAGATTCTAGCATGAGTCCGGATCCGGTCAGTGCCGAGTTCGGTCAGTACCGAACTGCACCACGTTCAAATCGAACTGCACCACTTATAAATTGAACTACACAACAAATTGTTGGGTATATTTTTTACTCTCTTATTGAATACTGATGATACTTAGGAATTCATATTTTCTCTAATAGTTGATTGAATCCAATAAGAGAGTAAAAAAATATACCCAACAATTGGTTGTGCAGTTCGATTTATAAGTGGTACAGTTCGATTTGCACGTAGTGCAGTTCGGTACTGACCGAACTGACCGAACTCGAGCACTGACCGGATCCGATCCCTTCTAGCATAGCCCATATCAAATGCACTTCTTACCTTTTATCTAGACTGTTCCAAGTCTAGGGGAGATAAAATTATTTGTGCCTCTTCTGTTGAAATAAATCTGTATTATGTTGAGGAGCACATCCACTTGCACACTTATATTAGTCATTATTTATTTGATTTACAAGTAGTAGTACATCAAAAGTCTGCTTAATACATGATAGTGTTAAGAATTGAGGGATTCATGTTGTCTGTCAATCAATGACCCAATGAGTGTCCAATACCAACTTCGTCTGTTAAATATAAAATGATTGGCCACATCCTACATATAGTATCATGATCTGCTATGCATCTCTGCATCCAGCTGTAAGATAGGTGTCCACTGCCCATGAAGTCATATAAACAAAATTTTAGATTGAAAAGTAGGATATAAAGGAAAGACATTTCGGCATTTCCATAAAAATTTCCCACCTTTTTGAACATTTTAGTGTTGGGTTTTCCGGTCTGACTTTTGCACCTGGCCTTGGGGGCATGCCACTATATCCGCCAGCCTTCCCAGCCTTATCTCCTTTCCCCCCTTTGCCTGAATCTCCTGAACAATTAAACATTTGACGAATTGATTGAATCTTGAAACAGGGGAATTTTATTGTTGTTTCACATAGGCTTTTCATTCTATGTTTTTATAGTGCATCCAAATTGATTAAGAGTATAGCTGAGAGTTAATGCATCATCCATCAAGTATTAGACTTTAAGAACCATGAAGGAAAAGCTTGCTATTAGTGAGACTAACTGGATGCTTCATGCATATTTTCAACAAGAAGCTTTATTTTGCAAACATGATTAAGATTATCAGGTCATTAAAAAAAAGATTAAAAGAACTTGAACAAGCAATTGCTTGATTGGCTTCTCTAATTAGGTAGGAGAGAACCGTCTATGAGTATTGGGTAGTGCGATGAGTGTGGCCTGACCTATTTCTGTTTACCAACTAGCGCCTTAGTCAGTTATGCCTTTTTGCTTCAACTCTCACGTGTATGCTTATAAAATGATATATGCTTATTAGTTTAACATATAACTATCTTTTATCAGTTTTTATCCTCTTTTTTTAATTTTCCTGTAATGACCTATCCAAAATGAAACTATTTTGCTATCATGTGAGTGTCTTTGAACGTGTGGTGTTTTTTAGCTATTTTGTTAGGTTGGGTGATATGTAACAAATTTAGCGATTGACAAGAGTTGGATGTTTATTCGGGATAGGAGGTCAGATGAGTTTCAAACCGGTGTAACTTCATTCTTGGAGGTTGTACGGAATTGTCCCCGCAGAGAAAAAGAATGAAGCATGACACATTCATTGCCCATGTCAGATATGCTTATCTAGGTGATTAATTCATTTGATAATATGACCTGCTTTAGCCTCAAGAAAATATGCATGTTTAATACTTCTATATTTCATTTTATGTAGACAAGTTGAGGACTAATAAGACAAATCGAGAGAAACAATTTTTTGGTCATCAGGCGTGATCAAAACCCTTTGTGATGCACCAGAAGCAGAAAGAAGTGGTAAAATATGGATTTTATGACACATTTTTTATAAGTTATTTTACTCAATTTAAAAAGCATTTAATTGGTTATAAATGTTGCTTGGACATCTACAGGGGTCGGCGGACTTGTTCAAGGACACCCCCTTCAGCGAGAGTAAAGAATGGATTGGCGACGAGGCAGCTGCTCGACATGTAAGCACTTGATCCTATTCTTGAATATTAGAAGTCCATGGATTTTAGAACCCAACATGAAGTGAAAAAAAACCATGCTCTAACAATAAATTAGATAGAATGTGTGACCTCAAATGAACATAGCATAAAAAATTCCAAAAGAAAAGTGATGAAAAAGAAAAAGGCAACAAATGAGAATATGTTCTTGTACATGTATTAATAGTTGTTTTCTGACCATTTCACCAGATTAATTGGATAAAACGGAATTGTATTAGCATAAACCAGGTATTTGGTTCACGTTTAATGGCTTAGGAAAAACCTCTAATATTTCATTTTGGTGCAAAAGAGAAGCAAAAGGAAATGATATGTTATACAGCCAAATCAAAAGAAAAAGCACGGAAGTGTCTGATCAATGGTGTAATTGTCATTGCTTTTACTGTTCGTATTCATAGCTATTGATTTTCAAATTTCAATCACAAATGCTGATATGTCATTTTCATTGTTTTGAAAAATTTCATGCTTAAAGCATTGGCTATGGGTTCTGTTGTACTTTAGTTTCTTATTAGCACAAAAAGTCAAACTATGAAGGTCATGTTTCATTAAGAATTTCAATTCTCTTGAAAGAAGAGAATGATGTGTTGGTCGATGAGACCAATCCCAGAACACATGAATCAGAATATCTGTTGTTGTATAGCTAAATTTTTTTGCATGAGCCAAGTTTATGTTGTTCTCATACAACTGTCCTATAAAATGACATGATTCATTTTCTATACTGTATTAGTTGAACCAGGACAGAACCAGGAATTTGGTTCACGTTTAATAGCTTAGGAAAAACCTCTAATATTTCATTTTGGTCCTTTCTCAATATATAGAACCACACTTTCTTTCATGCCAGAGAAAAGAAAAATGAACTTCAAATAAAGTATAAGTATCGATGGGTACATAAATCCCATCTTTCTTGAATTGCAAGCCAACCAATGCAGGTATTCGCAAATCTGTATATATATTGTTGGACCTGTGTGTAACGGACCAAGTATCATGATTGGGACATTCACTACTCAAACACCCAGCCAAGTGAAAAGAACTTGTTAAATAGTCTTATTTTCTAATCATTGTGCCCATGATACACAATGATTCTTTATTGTGTATATGTTGTAAGGATTTTCAATTTAGATGTTAATTTGTTTGGTTAAATTCGATTTTGTAGCGAGAGATGGAGGAGCGATGGCAGTCACAGTCCCAGTCTACTGTTGAGGGAGAGCTAATATCGTTCGATGAGTTGGAGATAACGCAAGAGGTCTTTGGGCATCGGTCAGAGTACGTACGTGGATTAAGATGGGGCCCACGCCCGGCCAGTTATGGCCAGTGCAGCGGAAACACCACAATGTCACTATCATTTGCGGCCAATGAGTTGGGGAGATTGTGAGAGCACTTGGAGACTTAGCGAGTGTAGTTGGAGACTCAACGAGCACATTTGGAGACACTGGCTACCAGCCAGTGATGACTGCATTACCGCAAAGATTTCCTGTGTTAGGCGTGGGTCCCCATCCTCAGATGCCTGGGGTTCCTCAGCAATCTCGACTCTTTTAGAGATCCTTCTCTACCATTAGATCCATGACTTGAGCCTTTTGTTGTAGTTTTTTTAAAAGATTTTATAAAAATATGTAATGTATACAATTAGTTTTTATTAGAAATTTAGAATGTTTTTATTATTACCGTCCTTATTAAATACTTATTTAATTATAATATAAAAATTTAAAAAGTTTTTTCAGTGAAAATGTGACTTTTCTACAAAAATATTTTACAGGGAAAGGTCTGTATTTTATTTTTAATTAATTTTATTTACCGTTAGCTGTGAAATACTTTTATTGCAAAAAGTGACGTTTTGTGACGAATTAATTTTTTGTTGCAAAAGGTGCCTTTAGCTGCGAATTCAGTTAATAGGGAAAGTACCTACATTTGATTATTAATTATATTTATATACATTTAGTTGTGAAACTATTTCGTCGCAAAAGGTTATCTTTGGCAACGAAAGATCACGTCGTTGCAAAAGATAACCTTTTGCAATGCATTATAGTTCGTTGCAAAAGATAACCTTTTGCAATGCATTATAGTTCGTTGCAAATGATAATCTTTTGTTTGCAAAAGATGATCTTTTGCTGCGAAAAATAATATTTTGTGACGACAATTGTTTCATCGCAATAGACAATTTTTAGCTGTGAAAATATAAATTCGCAGGAAAAGGTCTTCCCAGACGAGGTAGTTGCTACGAAATTGCCGTGAAATCATTTCGTCGAGGATGACTATTTGCTGCGAAATAGTACCTTTTAGCTACGAAATATTTCGCAGCTAATGCCCATGTTTCTTTTAGTGAATTAACCAAACCAAATCGAATTAAATTTACATATGATTATTCATAATCAATATTCATTTAGATCATTTTTTATATTAAAAACTATATGGTTGTTATACCGTTAATATTAATAAAAAAGAATATACTAATTTATATAATCAATCATAGCATTTTGATATTTATGTAATGTTGTAAAACTAACACCCCAAAAAACTCTAACCAACCCACTGTTCGGTTTAGTTTGCGTAAACCAAATAAAAATTGATTTTGTTCGGTTTTGGATTTTTAGTTCAATTTCGGTTTAGTTCGATTTTCAAGTTATAAGTAAATATAGTTTTGTTCAATTTGAATTTCTAAAAAACCGAAATAAAATTGTCATATTAAATCTTTGAAATGTCATTCAGCGGCATAAATGAGTCATCATGCAGTTTTATTTTTATTTAGCGGAAGTTTTGTGTGCCCTTAATTGAAATGTCATTCAGCGACCCCATGATTTAGTGGCATTTTGGTGAAGTGCTGCATAAATGCTGCTATTGTTTATAGCGGCATATTTTTATTCTTTTAGCGGCAATGATTTTTTTGTAGTGTCTATTGGAGTACTAACTGTGTAGAGAAGACTTACTCTGAGTTCAGATGGCGTCTTGCGCTTCTTCTGGGCATTAGATTTGACTTTCCCGAATGGAAAGGAATTCGACAATAGAGGCTCCTAAACGCCAACCTTCGCCATGAATAGCCTCTCCCTTGGTTTCTATGAGCATAAAGTTCCCCGGAAACCTATATATTTCTCTGTAAATATGATGCAGAACGGGTGACCGACGCGTTTCGGGAGCGATGAACCCGAAATGGTCCATTTGAAGATTTTCAAATAATTACAGAAAAACCGGCTAGTAGAAATAAATGGCGCCCCGAACTCGGAATCGCCTGAAACATTTACTGGAGGTAGATATCGAGGATATCTTCAAGAGCTACGCCACAACACTTCCTTATTTTTTCATTTTCCCATCTTTTGGCCCTCAAAATGGCATTTTTGCTATTTTTAGTAAGTTTTTAGATTTAGTATATCTCCTTCATAATAAGTTGGATTTGACCGAAATCAAATCTCATGATCTTCTAAGATCCCCTTGAGTTAGTTATAACAAATTTTCGTTTTTACTATTTTTAGTAAGTTTTCCCTATTATAAAAGGGAGGCTTGTAATTTAGGGTTTTCAACTTTTATTAATATATTTTCTGAGTTTTTGTATTCTCTTTGAGAATTGTGGTTTGTTGAAGGATCTCAACGCTTGTTGGATCTCTTATATAGTTTTTCACTGCGTTAAAATAATGCAAATATCCACATTAATAGAAAATCCAATATAAAAATAAAAAAGGTTCGTTCTTTATATTTTTTCATAACTATACTAACTTATTCGTGGTAAATAAACATATTTTTGGGTTTTCTTCAACTTCCATCATAGTTCTCAACTACACCAACGCTTCAAATTATCAAAACTTGAAGAAAGAAAATCCATGCATTTTCTATCGACTGTTTCCATCAATGTCAAAATCTCATCAAATATTTTGAAAGACAAGTTATTCCAAAATACCCATTCATTGGAAAAAACAATTCGCATACATGCTAATGCAATTATTCACTAGTTACAGAGTTGAACAAGTTTTCTTACATTGGATACAACATATATTATTTTGGCTTTCTTTCATTTACTTATACATTTCTTAACACGTTTAATGAGGCCCAAGATCACATCCATGCATGCATAGAGAAAATCATCAGCCGCCATGAAAAACTTGATCCGCCCATTCTTGTTGAAGGCGAGCACCGCAATGACCCCCCAAAATCCGATCGCAAATGATGCCGCGATGAACGAATAGAAGATCACCTCATTATCAATGGCCTTCGACGTATCTTCATGATCACCATTACTGCTGTCATGGTATGTTTGTGAAGTCCCATACTTTGAAGAGCAATTCTTCCCTATCAATACTCCACACAAGCCTGGATTACCTTCAAAGCTGCTTTCGTTGAATGTAGAGAATTGATCATTGTATGGGATAATGCCTGACAGGTTATTGTAGGCCACTCGAAATACAGAGAGCGAATGGAGTTTGACAAGCTGGGAAGGAATTTCACCTGATAGATAATTGTTAGAGAGGTCCAAACTCTCTATATTTTCCAAGTTTTGAAAGGAATTTGGAATCGGCCCTGTTAGGTGGTTGTTTGACAAGTTTAACGAGTGGAGCGCACTCAAATATCCCATTTGAAAAGGGGTGGGACCAGAAAACTGGTTTTTGGATAAGTCTAGCTCAGTCATTAGGGAGAGGGGAATACCCATGTAAGAATCGAACCTACCTTTTATCATTAAGTTAGTCACAACTGGATCACCATAAACTCCATAAGAAACATCCCTGCTGCTTCTGTCAACCAGAACGAGCATAGGGTCATAGTCGATTGGAGAATCTCTGATCCAAGAGGTGATATTTTTCAGACAACTAGGAATTGTTCCAGAAAGATAGTTATTCGAAAGATCTAAGATGTGAAGACTTTGCATATGACAAATTTGAGTTGGAACTGGACCTTCAAAATTATTTTCAGACAAGAGAAGTGATACTACACTGTGAAGTGTAAATAAGGAACTATGAATAGTGCCTGAGAAGAAATTCTTTCTAATATCAAAGAACATTATATTTGAGCTATTAAACAAGCTTATGGGTATGGATCCTATGAGGTGGTTATCATAGAGATTGAAATATGTTATCCGCGGTAGACTGAAATTCCTAAAAGATATCTTCCCATTCAGGTTGTTGTTTGCCAAGTTCAAATAAACCAAATTTGGGTTTTTCATGATAGATTGTGGTATCTCTCCTGTAAAATTATTTCTGGACAAATCTAAGTAACTTAGCGATGGATGGATACCAAGAGAGAGAGGGATAGTCCCATGCAAGGCATTGCCAGACATATTAAAATCAACTAGTTTAGTAAAGAAGATTGTAAAATTTGGGGGAAGTGTCCCATATATATTATTATCAGACATGTCTAGGAATTGGAGTGATGAACTGCTATTTTTGTTATCCTGAAGAAACGGTCCATGAAATGTATTTCCCCTCAAATATAATGTTACAGTAACATTATTAATCAACTCTGACAGATTGCTCACCATGATCGAACTATGGGACAAATCTATGTCGGTCAATGCATTTTGTGTGGACAGAAAACTAGGGACCCTTCGGCCACTACGTTTGTTGAGTACACAGTTGCTCAGGTAAAGGGACTCCAATTGGAATGATGGAACCCATGATGGAGACTCGGTTTCTATCTCTAGTCGGTCGTTATTTGATAGATCAATAAAGGATATGTTGGAGAGGTTGGCAAATGTGGAAAAGGAAAATTCACCATCTAGTTGATTGGAAGATAGATCTAGATTTTCTAGGGAATACAGACTCTTCAAACACGTATCAATGTTGCCCTTCATTGAATTTTTAGAGAGATACAAGGATTGTAAATCTTGTAGCTGGCAAAGATCTGCATAACAGAAGAAATCAAGTGTGATGAATAACATCGGAACACATTATTGTCAACTTTGGAATAGTCTATCTATATTCATCTTTACTCTAAAAAGTCATCGAGGCCAACAAAATGCCTTTTTTTCAATTTCTTTTCAAACAAAACAATATTTCATAGATAAACCCCTATTGGAATTTGATAGGTAAGATGAGAAATCAGATAAAAGTCAAATCAAATATAAATCTTTTTGCTTCCTTATTATTAATCATAAAAATTACACAGATCACAAATTATCATGATTAAAAATTTTAGAATACATAAACAAGTGTCCACTACTAAAAAAGGCAGAAAGTAAAGTATGATATTACCTTTTATGGTAGAGGAATCATTGAGTATATTGTCAGACAAATCGAGATAAGTCAAAGATGTTAGGTTGGAAAGCTTTGAAATTTCAGTGAACTCATTGGAACTAAGGAATAATTCTTGGATATGCAGGTGTCTCCAAGGACCTGCAAATATGCAATTGGGTATGCTTAGACCAATAAATAACAAACCATTATAGAAAAAAATGAAAATTATATGTTTAGCCTCATTTGCAGTCCATACAGATATTTATTTTTGAAAAATTATACTCATTCATTGAAATATATATTGTTATATAAAATGAAGTATATATTGAGATACAATAATGTAGTTGTTAAAAAATTAAAAAAAATATATTGTTTCATACATTATGATAAAATCTCATATGCTGTGATAGCGCAATATACAATTTGCTATCATAGTATACAAGGATGCAAAACGAACTGAGTGTGTTGGTGAAGTGGCATGATTTTATAATATACAGTTTGTTATTTTTTTGAAATTTGAATGGGTTCAAGTTTAGAAGGGACAGTGGTGTTTTGAATTACAAAATATGGTTGATTTGGTAAAATATGCAAGATCTCAAATCCCTTCATATTTGGAAACCAAATTACACACATTAATTTGGCTTTATTCGGTGAATCAAAAGAGAGAGACGTCTGTGCCCTTTATTTCTTCTTCTTGGACGTCAGTGAGTTTTGATGTTGGGTTTTCTTCTTCTCCACCAAATTGAATTCTGTTTTTTTTGGCATCTATCTATGTATTGGGTGTATTTGGGATATTTGGGGTCTTTTATTTTATCTCTGTAAAGGCTCTTCATCATAGTGGATTGTCTCTGAAGCTCTCCCCGTGGACGTAGGAGGATTATACCTCCGAACCACGTAAATCTGGTGTTGCTCTTCCTCTTTTCTTTTACATTTGCAATTTATTGCTTTGTCTATTGCATCTATATTATTGTTGGTGTGCTTTGAACATTGATTAGGAACGAAATAACTCGTATTCGAGATCCTATTTATTGACAAAAATCACAACAATTGGTATCAGAGCAAGGTTACGGGTCTAGTCCGATTTCTTACAATGTCAAAGTTTACATCTGCAAAATTTGAAATTGAGAAGTTTGATGGCAATGATAATTTCGGATTATGGCAGAAGAAGGTGAAGGCTGTATTGGTTCAACAAGGTCTTCACAAAGCACTTTTGGGAAAAGAAAAGCGACCAGCGACCATGACCGAAGATGATTGGGAAGAACTAGATCTAAAGGCATTGAGTGCAATACATTTATGTTTGGCTGATGGGGTGTTGTACAATGTCCTTGATGAAGAGACAACCACTGATCTATGGAAAAAATTAGAGAAGCTATATATGACGAATTCGCCTACGAACAAATTACATTTGAAGAAGCAATTATATAGCTTGTCTATGGCAGAAGGAGCCAGATTGATGGATCACCTACACAACTTTAACAAGTTGATTGCACAACTCTTGAGTGTGGAAGTGAAAGTGGAAGATGAAGATAAAGCTTTGATCCTTCTTTCATCTCTTCCACAATCGTATGATCATTTGGTGACGACTATTCTTTATGGAAGAGATACATTGAAGATGGAGGAAGTCACGACTACTTTATTATCAAATGAGATGAGGCGAAAATCTAGTACTGATGAAGGGGACAGTTTGATAGTGAAGGAGTCTTATCGAGGGAGAGGATCGTCTATGAGAAGAGGACAATTTGCAAGAAGAGGACAATTTTCGAGAAGAGGACGATCTATGGACAGAGGCGACAGTAAATATCGACCAAGATCGACATCTCGAGTTGGAATAGATGAATGCAGCTATTGTCGAGAGAAAGGTCATTGGAAAATTGATTGTCCAAAATTGCAAGAAAATTTTTACGAGGAATATGAGGACGTCAAAGAGGCAAGCATAGCTTCAGATTCAGATAAAGATGGAGAGCTTCTCACAGTCTCGTCAGGTATGGATTTCACTGACACTTGGATTCTAGATTCTGGATGTTCATATCATATGTGCCCACATAGAGATTGGTTTGATACATATAAATCTCAAAATGGAGGAACTGTTCTGATGGGTAATGATACTGTTTGTAAGACCATTGGTATAGGGACTGTTAAAGTAAAAATGTTTGATGGGATCGTACGAACTCTAAGTGATGTCAGACATATTCCCGATCTCCGAAAAAGTCTTATCTCCCTAGGTACTCTAGATTCAAATGGTTGTACGTATGAAGCAGCCAATGGGTTTTTGAAAGTAAAAAAGGGTGCCATGGTTGTGATGAAGGGAGAAAAGAAAGGTGGTTCGCTATATCGATTGATTGGACAAACAGTCATAGGAGATGCAGCAGTTATATCAGAAACAGATGAAGACGCTACACGTTTATGGCATATGAGGTTGGCTCACATGAGTGAGAGAGGTATGATAGAACTGCATAATAGAAAATTACTTAAGGGTGTTAAATCTTGTAAGCTTGAATTCTGTAAACATTGCATCCTTGGAAAGCAGAGCAGGGTGAGTTTTAAAACTTCAACCAATAGAAGCAAGCAAATCCTTGAGTATGTGCATGCAGATGTTTGGGGACCAGCTCCAGTGGTTTCTCATGGAGGGGCAAGATATTTTGTTTCTTTTATAGATGACTTCTCTCGAAAGGTGTGGGTCTACTTTATGAAACAAAAATCAGAAGCTTTTGAGAAATTTAAATTTTGGAAGGCAAGAGTAGAAAAGCAGACAAACAAGAAGGTGAGATATTTGCGAACAGACAATGGTGGAGAGTTCACTTCAAAAGAATTTGAAAATTTCTGTCTGAATGAAGGTATTACACGACATCTTACTACTCCAGGCACTCCACAACAGAACGGTGTAGCAGAGAGGATGAACAGAACATTGTTAGAAAGGGCAAGGTGCATGAGACTAAATGCAGATTTACCGAAGCAGTTCTGGGCAGAAGCAGTGAATACAGCTTGTTATGTGGTTAACCGATCTCCTTCGAGAGCAGTGGGACTCAAAACAGCAGAAGAAATTTGGTCCGGACAACTAACAGATTACTCGGATCTTCGAATTTTCGGATGTCCTGCATATGTGTTTATTCCAGAGGTACAGAGGACAAAACTTGATGCTAAATCAAAACCATGTATCTTTATTGGATACAAAGATGGAGTTAAGGGATTTAAATTATGGAATCCTAATACTCGAAAAGTAGAAATTAGCAAAAATGTGGTATTTGATGAAGTTTCAATGTTGAAAAATGTTCAACAGAATGTCCAAATTGATCAAATTGGTGGTACCTCAATTCAGGTGGAGCACAATGATGAGCAGGAGGAAAATGCAATTGAGCCATTCACTATAGAGCCTCCAGATCAAAATCAAGATGAAGTTGTTCAGCCTCAGCCTCAACAACCATACTCCATTGCACAGGGTAGAGAGCAGCGAATTAAAAGGAAGCCATCAAAATTTGATGACATCGTAGCATATGCATTGACAGCTAATTCAGGTGATCCGACAACCTATGCAGAGGCCATTAAAGATGAGGAGAATGCGAAATGGATGGATGCAATGAAAGAAGAGATGAATTCTCTTCATAAGAATCAAACTTGGGAATTGGTGGAGTTGCCTAAAGAAAAGAAAGCAATCGGCTGTAAATGGGTGTACAAGAAAAAGGAAGCATTGTCAGAAGCTGAACCAGTCAAATTCAAGGCGAGATTGGTAGCAAAAGGATATTCACAGCAAGAAGGAATCGATTTCAATGAAATTTTTTCTCCAGTGGTGAAACATTGTTCGATCAGAGTCATACTAGCTATGGTTGCTATGTGGGACATGGAGTTGGAGCAGCTAGATGTGAAAACTGCTTTCCTTCATGGAGAATTGGAGGAGGAAATTTATATGAAGCAGCCAGAAGGTTTTGTAGAAAAGAATGATCAGAATTTAGTATGCAAATTGAAACGATCACTTTATGGTTTGAAGCAAGCTCCTCGACAGTGGTATAAACGCTTTGACACTTTCATGGTGACAAATGGCTACAATAGGAGCAGGTATGACAGTTGTGTGTATTTTCGTTTTCTTGATGATGGTTCTATTATTTTGCTAGTGCTTTATGTGGATGATATGTTAATTGCTTGTAAAAATATGCATGAGATTAACAAGTTGAAGCAGAAATTAAGCAATGAATTTGAGATGAAAGACCTAGGAAATGCAAGAAAAATTTTAGGAATGGAGATTCAGAGAGACAGGAGCAATGGAAAGTTGTGGTTGACTCAGAAAAATTACATCGAGAAGGTGTTAGCAAAATTTAAAATGACCGAGGCCAAAACAGTGGGTATCCCGCTAGCTCAACACTTCAAGCTATCCCGACAGCAGTGTCCGGCGACAAGGGAAGAACGTGAAGACATGTTTGATATACCGTATGCTAATGCAGTTGGAAGTTTAATGTACGCGATGGTTTGCACTAGACCGGATTTGTCTCACGCAGTTAGTGTGGTAAGCAGATATATGGCTGATCCAGGGAAAGAGCATTGGAATGCTGTAAAATGGATTTTGCGTTATTTGAAGGGTACATCAAATACAGGTTTGTTGTTCGAAAAAGGCACAAAAGCAGATATGATTATTGGCTATGTAGACTCTGATCTTGCAGGTGACTTAGACAAGCGTCGATCAACAACAGGATATATATTTGTTCTAGGTGGAGGCCCGATCAGTTGGAAATCTGTATTGCAAAATACTCCAGCTTTGTCAACTACAGAAGCTGAGTATATGGCAGCAGTTGAAGCAGGCAAGGAAGCTGTATGGTTGAAAGGTTTGGTTGGAGAACTTGGAATTATTCAGGGAAGTGTACTAGTGTATTGTGATAGTCAAAGTGCTATATGTCTTGCTAAAAATCCAGTGTTTCATGATGTGAAGTATCACAAGATTAGAGACTTCATCTCAAAAGGCGATATTTTGTTAGAAAAAATTCATACAGAAGAAAATGTCGCTGACATGATGACCAAGCCATTGACTATTGCGAAGTTCAGGTATTGCCTGGACTTGGCAAACATACAACATTGCTAGTGCCTTGAAGCCCCAGGGAGAGGGGGTGTGTTTTTTAGAGAGACGTGACTATGGACGATACTATTCCTCATTGAAGGCCCCAAATAAAAGTCATGCCAAGGTGGAGATTGTTGGTGAAGTGGCATGATTTTATAATATACAGTTTGTTATTTTTTTGAAATTTGAATGGGTTCAAGTTTAGAAGGGACAGTGGTGTTTTGAATTACAAAATATGGTTGATTTGGTAAAATATGCAAGATCTCAAATTCCTTCATATTTGGAAACCAAATTACACACATTAATTTGGCTTTATTCGGTGAATCAAAAGAGAGAGACATCTGTGCCCTTTATTTTTTCTTCTTGGACGTCAGTGAGTTTTGATGTTGGGTTTTCTTCTTCTCCACCAAATTGAATTCTGTTTTTTTTGGCATCTATCTATGTATTGGGTGTATTTGGGATATTTGGGGTCTTTTATTTTATCTCTGTAAAGGCTCTTCATCATAGTGGATTGTCTCTGAAGCTCTCCCCGTGGACGTAGGAGGATTATACCTCCGAACCACGTAAATCTGGTGTTGCTCTTCCTCTTTTCTTTTACATTTGCAATTTATTGCTTTGTCTATTGCATCTATATTATTGTTGGTGTGCTTTGAACATTGATTAGGAACGAAATAACTCGTATTCGAGATCCTATTTATTGACAAAAATCACAACAGAGTGTGTATAGAAAAAAAATGTTTTTCATCATATTATTAAGTTAATTTTCCAGCTGAATAAATCCATATTCAATCGAGCTTATGCTAAATCCCTTCAAACTATTGCATCTAATGTATGATATATAAAGAAATATGGTCACATTTTGGTAATGATTTCATTTTCTTTCTTTATCTGTTAATTTAAAAGGGAAAAAGGGGCCCTTTTTTTTCCAAACTAATAATGCTTGATTAATAAATTACCAAATTCATGATGGGGTCAATAAAAAGAGGGACTAATCATGTTTATGTTGGTACATGACAATCAACCTGATTAACATATACCCAGAACAAACAAAGGGCAGAAAGCCCATTATTCCTAGCCTATTAGAGAGTTTTTTTTGCATAATATTCTTTTCTCTCACCTGTGGCGAGATTTGAACCACGAGCTTCTAAAAGATGCACATGTCCTTCACCACTGGCTTAAAGAGAAGGGTTGGTTACTAAATACTATCATTTGATCATCTTTGTTGTTAGGTGATAGAACTTGAAAAGAGATGGGTTCGTTACTAATACTATTATTTGAACAGAAAGAAGAAAGAAAAAATTATATACTAAATTTGACTCATTTAAATCATTGAAGAAAACTAATGAATCTATTGATTTATTAACTTGAGTTATATAATTAAGTGGATATGGTATTATATCATCGATCACATCCAAACAATGTTTATCTCTGGCTCATAAACATATGACCATTCTAGAAGAAAAGACTTGTTGATCTTTATCAAAACACATTATGCCCATTGTTCATCTTAATCCAACTTTACCAACAACTAATGGTAATCATGTTTTGATTAGAAATTTTTTAGGCATGGACTAAAGCATCAATGAACGTGTGACTAAATTAAAAATGAAATGGACTTCCTTCATAATCTCATGTAAAACGTGTATATATACACAAAATACGGTATGACACACTCGATGGAAAATCTTTCATCATATATATTGAGCAAATCATACTAAAGTGTCAACATATATGTGTGAAACTTAAAAAAAAAAAATGAAATGAAATGAACTTCATATATAACCCCATGTCAAAATTATAAGACACGAAAAGGCTATGTGACATACCAGATGGCAGATCTTTGATGATATTGTCTGACAAGTCAATGGAACGTGCGGATGTAATATTAAAAATCCATGAACCAACACTCTCAATTTGATTGCCGCTTAGATACAAGTCTTCGAGGTTTTGAAGGCCCCAAAAGCCTGCAATAACATAGAATTGGAATAATGTGTCAGACAAAAATATATCAGAGAGGTTGATTAATAAAATAATAGCAAACTCGTAAATGAAAAGGAACTAAGAGAGGGTGAGAGACTAGCAATGACCTGATCGATAACTTGAAGAACACTTAATTTACTTAACTATTTGTCCTCAAACGTGCTTTTTTTTTGTTTTCCTTTATTCTCCCCAACTTGACAGAGTTTGTCATTCAAATTTGATAATTCAATCATGTAGCAAATATCTATCTTTCATTTAAAAAGAACAAGATTATATAATAACCGTAAGAAAGTGAGAATTTTTTTTTATAAGATGACGAATCCAATTATGTCAAAAAAAAAAAAAAACAAAAGAATTCACTTTCAAAGATAAGACTCCATAGTGCATCGATCATAATTTTTTGTAAAGATAATTATAGACCTCATATATAATAATCTTGGTAAAAAAACTAATTTCTTTTCATAAGCTAGATAATATTTGATTATCTTATAAAATAATTGAACTCAAAGAAGTCAAATTGAAAATCTAGTGTCTCTTTCAAGTTTTTCTTTTCCAAGGTAAAAAATCTGTACTAGATTTCTTTTCCTAGATCTAACTCCTAAAGTCTCCAACTACCTTAAACCGTCTCTTTCAAGTTTTTCTTTTCCAAGGTAAAAAATCTGTACTAGATTTCTTTTCCTAGATCTAACTCCTAAAGTCTCCAACTACCTTAAACCTGCCAAAAAGCATTTTAGTATCAATAATGGGCACTGTTATACACAGTCTTTTTTATAACCTTAAATGCAGTGTTATATGCCTCATTAGTGATCCAACGAAATAAATACCTCCCTTTTTTTTTTTGACACAGTAGACAATGATCACCACGATTTATTATTGCATATCAAAGTTACATCATCTGAATTGGGGGTGAGGGGATACTGATAAAACAAACAAGAAAAACCTAAGAAAAGCAATGGGAAAGGAACAAAAAATCCCTCCCGAAGGTAGTGGAGAACATTACCCACAGAGCAAGAACAGACCGACCCCCTTGCCCATTAAGGAGATATACACCTCTTAAGTGAGATATATACATTGTTAATTTTTTCATTTGCTAAAAATAAATATGATTTTGGACACTTTTAAGTTTCTCATTAGAGATTAACAAGTACTAATGGAATCTAGCATTGACTAGATTTCATCTCTTTATCCAGATGATCCTTCTCCCACTAAAAGAAAGCATCCATAACACCAAAAAGCGAACTCTAATTCAATCCATTGGTCTTCTTTAACCATTTAGATTAGATTATAATGCAATAGCCCGTGTTCCTTCTACAAATATCTAAAGTTTCATATGACGCCATTTGATTATCTTCTTGGGCAAAACAATACTATTTCTAGATTTGGACTTAAACATAGATAACACGTGGTAATTTGTTGGGTATATGAGAAAGAGAAGTGAAGTACTAATTAAAAGCAATCAACATCATTTTGGAATATTATGTTTTTTTATTTTTTCATATCAAAAAGATTAAAAACGTCTTGATGCATGTGAGATCTCTCGATCAACGTCTTTTCTCACTGTTGATATTTAATATAATTTGAAGTTTTATATAATATTTCATAAGAACTTGAAATTTTTGTAAGACGGAACAATTCATTGATGACAAAAAAAAAATCCATTTAAACATAGTGCATTTGATGCAAATTGAAAATAGAGTTGTTTTGATTTATTATTATTTTATTCAAATAATTATGTTAAATAATTAGTTTGGCCATAAATCTATGGATTTCAAAATATGTTTGTTAGGATTTGTTAGATTTAGGAGTCAAGGTTGTTAGAAATATATTTAGTTGTTAGAATATTAATGTATTTGTTATGTTTGTAGTGTCATTCAGTGTCATATTTTTTTTTTTTATCATTGGAGTCACTAAAATTTTAAGTTTTAGTTATCTGTGAGAATCTGAGTGATCTGATTAAAAATCTAACTGTATATTACAGGTTCTGGTATTGGTATTGTCCTACCCGTAAATTTTAATCGAATTCCAGTAGCATTTTAAAAATTATGCAATTTCGAATCGTATGTGAATTTCACAGTTACAGGGTTTGGTTGATGAGATATTTTTATGGAATGTGGTGCTTCTCCACACGCTTCCCAATAAAGCAAATGAAGTAGATGTGAGTGGGTGAGTTTAACCCTATATATCCTCACCTCCCCACTTGTGTTCACCACCCCCTAAAGTGACAAAAGTCACTCCCCTTTCCCTCCCTCTCTCTCATCCGACCCCTCTCTTTCTCTGTTTTGCTCTCCCTCTCTTGTGTGTTTGGTGGAGAAGAAAAAGAAGAAGAAGAGGAAGAAGAAGACGTGCAAGTGAATATGAGAAGACCATGTGAAGAAGAGAAGGTGCGTGTGTGGGCATGTATTGTTGTCGTAGTTGTCTCTTCTCTCTTCTCCCCCTTTAACTCCCTCTCATGCCTTTGATTTCCCGCTCCCCTGTTTTCAGCCAAAAAGAAGAGAAGTTAAGGAAGAGGTGGTGGTGGTAGTGGTCGAGGTGGTCATGGGTGTGTTTGAGAGCCCCCGCATCTCCCTCTTTACCCTCCCCTCTGTTGGTAAGTTTTCCCCTTTTTTTTCATGTTTCTAGCATGTATGGGTGTGTAGGAGGTTATGCATGCTAAGTATTTGGGGTTGGGTGTGTGAGGAGGGCTGGGAAGGGGTTTTGGGTACGGGTGCACACGGGCATGCGTGAGGTTGCACGTAGGTAGAACGTGTTGGATTATGTCTCGATTCGGTGTATCAACATCGGATGGCCAGGATGAAACCATATTAGGGTGGGCACCTAATTGGTAATTAGTTAAGATTTAATCTTAATTAAGATATAAAGTGAATTTTCTAAAATCAGGGAAACAGATTTGTTTGTTACAGATTTGTTTGTTAGGAGATTACTTAAAGAGCAAGTTATTTATTTATATAAATATGCTCTAGGGTTTTAGGGTAAAACTTGGCTTGGCATAATGTAGATCCATAAGAGAGGTTGAGAGGGTTCAAGAGAGGTTAACTTTGTAAGTATTTTTGTATCTCAATTATTATAGTGGATTCTCCGTTTTTGCCCCGTGGATGTAGGCTTAGGCCGAACCACGTTATTTTTGTGCTCTTCGTGTGATGGTGTTCCATTCTTGTGTATGATCTCATATTTTATTGACGGCTTCCGCGTATCCGTTTCCCAACAACTGGTATCAGAGCTCCAGATTGCGATCTAGGAGGACGAGATCCGAAAAATGATGAACCGACACGGGTTGGAGAAGATCAGCGATTCGTATGGAGGTTTTACATGAAGAAGAAGAAATTTTTTTATCACGGTTGATGTGGCCGCGAAGAAAAAAAACAGGAGGAGAAAGTGTTTGTGGCCGAGGATTTGCATGAAGGGTGGTGAAATATAATGGTGCCTTGCATGCCTCGGGATTTAAAATAAATAAATAAATAAATAGAGGAGCCGCATGTGGTGTGTGCACAGGCGCAGGTGCGCACGTGAGATTGAGGCAAAGAAGCTTTGCAGTGACGTCGCAAGGCACATGTGCGGGTGTGGCTCGTGGGCTCAGACGCATGTCCAGAGGCGTGTGCGAAGAGCAACACGTGAGGCGGCACGTGACGAGGAGCTCAGAGTCACTACGCGAAGTGCATGATGTCGATTCTCAGTTCGTGCAAAGGAAGAAGATGGAACATACACAACACAGAGAAGGCGTTTTGAACCCGGGTGGCGTCCCTGGTGGTTCAGGTAAAAAAAAGTGAGTCCAGTTTCGGAGCTTGCGAGCGCGTGGTGTGTTTGTTCAAGGTGGAGTCCAGATCCTTCTTCAGAGATGCAACACAGAGAAGGCGTTCTGAACCCGGGTGGCGTCCCAGGTGGTTGAGGTAAAAGCGAGTCCAGATATTCAGAGCTTGCGAGCGCTTGGTGTAGCTTGTTCAAGGTGGAGTCCAGATGATCCTTCTTCAGAAACGCACATGGAGCATGCGACAGATTCACGTGATTACCAAGTCAAGATACTGACTTGAAGATGCAGAGATGCAGACTTCCAGAAGAAGAAAGGTTCTTCAGCCAGGTGGAGTTTGCAGAGCGAGGTGGAGACATCAACAGAAATCTTCAAAGGGTTCGTGGAAATCGGAGTTTACCGAATTCGAGCCAAGGTGGAGATTGTTGGGATTATGTCTCGATCCGGTGTATCAGCATCGGATGGCCAGGATGAAACCATATTAAGGTGGGCACCTAATTGGTAATTAGTTAAGATTTCATCTTAATTAAGATATAAAGTGAATTTCCTAAAATCAGGGAAACAGATTTGTTTGTTACAGATTTGTTTGTTAGGAGATTACTTAAAGAGCAAGTTATTTATTCATATAAATATGCTCTAGGGTTTTAGGGTAAAACTTGGCTTGGCATAATGTAGATCCATAAGAGAGGTTGAGAGGGTTCAAGAGAGGTTAACTTTGTAAGTATTTTTGTATCTCAATTATTATAGTGGATTCTCCGTTTTCGCCCCGTGGATGTAGGCTTAGGCCGAACCACGTTATTTTTGTGCTCTTCGTGTGATGGTGTTCCATTCTTGTGTATGATCTCATATTTTATTGACGGCTTCCGCATATCCGTTTCCCAACAGAACGTGTGTGGATGCAGGCTCACGGGGTCGTGCGTGCGTGCGCGCTGGCGCGCAGGGGGAGCACCTCCTAACACACAAGGGGGCCAGTGGGCGCAGGTCTGCGCGCATGAGTGTGCAAGGCTACGCATGGGGCTGCCTAGGGCTGGAATAGGCATGTTGAGGGTTGACACGCTTGGGTATGGGTGCTGGGGGCTCGAGCATGCGTGCGTGCATACTTGCATGCATACGAGCTCATATGTTGCATGTCTAAGTTCTTGGCCCGTTTAATCAATTTGTTGATGTTGTTATGTAGTTATGCTTACATATCTCAACATCATTGCTCTACAAATCTCGTCGAATGGACGCGCAATGACCCGGATTGGGTGAGTGGTTTAATCCAACCCTTCGAGAAGCATTCGATACACGTAGTTGTGGATCATGCATCCATGGGGCACTTAGGCTACTTGTGTAGATATATAGTATGGCCACACCTAGCCCATAATATGCTAAATATCTTGCATGCTAGTTTTATATAACCTGTATTTTACGTAGAACTCCCTACTCTACCATGTACTTGCTTATGTATTGTGTTCATATATGAACGATCATGTTTTCATGTGCCCTTCTTATTGGGCATGTGTTTTGTATGAGTATTATGAATGTATAGAATATGACATACCTTAGGTAATCCTTATTTGAATACTACCCCTATGTTAGTAAATATCTAGCATGTTTAAGTATTGATTAAAAATAGGGTACATGCCTAATATTTCCTTGAGCGTGTGGTGTAGTTGTTGCGCCCATATTCATTGGGCCAAAGCTATGACCAACTTCCTAAGATGATGAGGCCCTCTCTCTCTTGCCTCTCTCTTTGCAGGATTGAGTAAGTAGAGGTGGTTCCTACTTGACTCAGGTTTGCTTGTGTTTATTGGCATACACCTGCTAGTGCATGAGATCGTGTTTACCCCTCCCCTTTTGTTGGTGTCATCCAAATGCATGTTAGTTCATAACTTGGGTTGATCTTGTGTGCTTGTATGATACATTAAATATGTCTTTTATCCATGTTAGGGGAAAATCCATATAGTTAATCATTATGTTATCGTGCATATGATATATTCACCTACTTGCGATAGGAATTCTCATGTTATGTATTACACACATGTTGGACTATTCAGGCCTATCTATAATAGGCATGCATACGAAATCGCAGCTTTGCATCCTTGTGATGCACCAGTATGGAATTCAGGAGAATTCATTGTTGTATCAGTGTTGCTACTTGGTGGTTATGGTATTATGGTTATGGTATTAAGCTAGGTCTACCTGCCCTAAGCGTGTGTATGAACCACATGCACGGTCATGCCTTGGCTTAACTCTGTGCGGGAACAGATGTATTTTTCCCCGCGTCCAAACGATGCATCTGTGAGGGAGTTAAAGCAAGCTCGATAGCTTTGGTATGCGATTACCGAGAGTAGTTGATCCATAGGGTTCGCATTGCGAGCATGGAGCGCTTCCTCCCCATAAAATCATGCTTCGAAGCTACCCAGCGTCAAAGCTGTCCGGTGTGGTGCCGCCACTTGTAGGTGCTACCGATGCGTATTGCGATACCCATATGACAGATGTACCGATCATGGAAGGCCGCCAAGTAGAGGCTATGCGGGAGAGGGCTACCGGATGATATGGTGAGCATGGAATTGTTCTCCCCTTCATTGGCTCCGAGTTGAAGCTGTTCGACATTGAAGCTGTCCTGTGTGATGCGTCCACTTGTAGGTGCTACTGATGGGTATTGAGATAACCATATAGTAGATGTACCGATCATGGAAGGCCGCTAGGTAGAGGCTACCCCGGAGATGGCTACCGGAAGATGAAGGATGTAGATGAGATGAACTCATCACAATAGTCATGTATCACCCTTAGAGGGTGAGGGTGAGAGTGAGTTGACGTCACGTCGTCATGTGACACTAATACCCGTGAGATTGATCCTGGTGGGTCAGGTGTCGATATTGTAAGACATCATAGTATAGTTATCTCAATGGAGATAATTTTGTTATATTGCGTTGACCTGTAATACCGGGTCTCTTTGACAACAGTTTGGTCTCTTCCCAAGAGTCCCAATAGTCTCCCCCCTCGGAGTGAGGGCGAGGGCGAGGTAAAGTCATGTTTTCAAGTAACATTGTATTAGTTGGGTTTTTTACCCAAGTTTTTCTTGGAAGGAGTTTGCCTTAGTATTAAACTGTTAATGTGGTGCTTGGCTGCATGCAAGTCTCTGAGCTTGTAGCTTATCCCTCGCGTACTGTTTCTTCCACAGGGGCAGTGTTGGATGTGGAGCTGCAACTTCCCTGTCTAGCGATTGGCAAGTGCGAGGCTGTCAGCATTCCTAGTGTCATTCGTGTATTGGTAATCATGCGTGTTGCACTAGTTGTATATATTTGGATTAGACTTGGCTCTCAGAGGACAATGATTGTGTATTCGAGTCTATAATAATATTTTGGTTTACAAACTTATTGATATTTTCTGCTTCCATATTTTCAGTTATCTATTACTTATCTCTGCTTTGACTCCTTGTATGTTGTATGTTGGAGTCTTTGTTGACCTCAGGTATTGGTAGCTAATATTATATATTGTCATGTCTCGGGGACGCCCCCCCTGGAGCGTGACATTATTAATGGTTAAAATGACTGTAATTTTGATAAGATATTTTCTCATTTCAACAAATTTAGATGTCCATAAATAGACATCAATAGAATTGTAAAAATAATTTAGTTTTTTTTAAATTATATATTTGGGTTTAAAAAATGTCTCTCTAATTTCCATCCATCGAAAGTACCTCTTTTCATCTCTGCATCTATATCACAATATGTTACTGTGAAACTATTGTAATCATCATTTTAAAGAAACAAATTTATTTTGACATAAATAAAAAGAAATTATAAAAAGTGTTAAAGGAAAGCGTACCAGAGAAATCTTTTATTTGATTGCCTGATAAGTCAAGCGAACTCAAAGAAGTGATGTTGGAAATCCAACGTATCTCTTTCAAATTGTTCCAACTGAGATCAAGTTCGAATAATGATGTCAAGTTATGAATCCATGGTACAATTAATCGAGCAATGCTTTCATCGTTTAAGCGATTGCTGCCTAGTTGCAGTCGTTGAATATTTTTCAAATGCCAAATATCTGCATCACAAATTATATTTTCTTAAAAAATAAGTATGAAAAAAGAAAAAAAGATGAGCTTTTGAACCATTTTAAATGACCTAATCATATATCCCTAACACATTAACAATCATTATCATTTTAACTTGTGTGAGTGAAGGATGAATAATATATCATCAGAGTACAATTGTAACAAGAAAAAGGAAAATGATATGTCCAGCCCTGAGTGCAGCCTCATTAGTAATCACACTAGGTTTTTTTTAAGTATACACTTTTCTATTGAAGAAAATACTGTTATATGAATTGAAATATATAATGAGATATAATAATGTATTTTCTTTTCAGAAAATAAAAAAATACTTTACTCCATACGTTATGATAGAACCCTATATATACTATGCTATCATAGAAAATGAAGCTGCATGCTGGATTACAAAACAAATTAAGTGTATTAGTCCACAATGTATTTTTTAGATACCCATAAAACAAAGCAGTAAAAACACAGTTAAAAGTATGTTTGTGGACTTCGTATAGTGAGGAAAAAGGTAAAAAAATACTTTGACCATGCAAAAAATAATTGTTTGTTAAACAAGAAAAAGAAAAGAAAAAAATCCTTCTTTCTCTTTACATATTTTGTCTTATTTTGATAGTGATAAATTTTTTTTCTATCTAGGGGACTAAATGCAAGGAAAAGTACAGTGAGTCCGTCACATATACAAACAACATAAAAATTAACCAAAATTTTTTTTTTCATCATTTTGTTTAATCCAAATTCCTTCATATTCTATCATGCATCTTCCATTCAAGATTGTATACAAGCATACCTTAGCATACATTAATTTGAGTCATTATTTTGTGTTCACCATTTAAAATCTAAATTATAATAATCTAGAGAGGGGAAAAAAATAATGATTGTTCTTTTATACCTTGTGGGTTGACCCATCCTGCAATGTCATTACCATCCAAATGAAGTTAATTTAGTTCCGTGTATTGGCCAAACAGACTGACATTCAGATACCATTCTTGAGAAAATCCATCTCTCACAAATGAAAGATCGATTGTTGAAACGGCTCTATATGGGTGAGATAATGCATCACACTCTACTTTAGTCCAATTGCAAAAATTATATTCTAAATTTACTCATTTAAATCATTGAAGAAAACTAACGAATCTATTGATATATGAACTTTAGTTATATAATTAAGTGGTCCGGATATGGTATTATATCATCGATCACATCCAAACAATGTTTATCTCTGGCTCATAAACATATGATCATGCTAGAAGAAAAGACTTGTTGATCTTTGTAAAAACAAATTATGCCCATTGTCATCCTAATCCAACTTTACCAACAACTAATGGTAACAACTAATGGTAATCATGTTTTGATTAGGAATTTTTTAGGCATGGACTAAAGCATCAATGAACATGTGACTAAATTATAAAAGAAACGGACTTCATAATCTCATGTAAAAAGTATATACGCAGAATATGTTATGGCATACTCAATGAAAAATCTTTGATCATATATATTGAGCAAATCTTACTAAGGCTGCGTTTGGTTGCATGATTGCAAATCTAATTTTTGGTGAAAGATGAGTTTAAAACTGATTTTGTAGAAAGCTGTCTTTCCACGGTTTCTATAAAACTTAAGTTTTGAGTATTTTTTCACAAAAATCTGTCTGCAGCTTTTTGCCCCAGTTTTTCTGTTTGAAAACTGGTTTGAGAAAAACAGCTTCCTTCAAAATAAAAAGCTACTCAAACTCATTTCCAAACAAACCCTAAAGTATCAACATATACACATAGAAGTAAAATAGATAAAAAATAAATAAAAATGAAATGAACTTCACAACCCAGCCCATGTCAAAATTATATTAGTCTGGGCATAATCTGGGATTTCAATAATTATGTTAAATAAGTATTGTGCAAAAGTCCACTTCTCCTTTTTCACGTAGTTTGGCAAGATGTCGGGGGACGCTGCGTCGGCGGAAGCGTAGGTGCGTCAGGGAATCTATGTTTTGAGGCGTTGGGGAAGCGAGCAACAAATACACACTAACCGCACAAACTCAGGGCAAACGCAGAAGCTGCGAATTCCGTTTATTTGAGCGTCTACGTCCGCGGGTGTCCGCCACCACCAATACAGGTGGGACGCGGATCCAAACGGTGTGGCTCCGTTTGGCAAGACGTTCGGGGACGCTGTGCCGGCGAAAGCGTAGGTGCGTTAAGGAATCTATATTTTAAGGCGTTGGGGAAGCGAGCAACAAATACACACTAACCTCACAAACTCGAGGTAAACGCAGAAGCTGCGAATTCTGTTTGTTTGAGCATCTACGTCCGCGGGCATTTGCCACCACCAACGCGGGTGAGACGCGGATCCAAACGGTGCCAGCAGGTTGTCAGTCCCTCATATAGGCCTTATGAGTTCCCTAGGGCAAACTCTTTTATTTAAATAATTATGTTAAATAATTAGTTTTAGGCATAAATCTATGGATTTCAAAATAAGTGTGTTAGGATTTGTTAGATTTAGAAAGGGATTCGCGTTGTCAGAAATATATTTAGTTGTTAGAGTATTATTTATAGTTAAAATGGCTGAAATTTTGATAAGATGTTATCACATTTTCAACATATTTAGATGTCTGTCCCAAGTAGTCATAGCACAACGGTTCAATGCTTACTTGTGTTAATGGTGGGTCTTGAAGTCGAGTCTTGGCGCTGACTTATCCACCTGTTTGTTGGCGATTATTCAAAAGAATTTTCTGTGGGACCGGGGCAAACAGACGGAGGTAGCTTTCGCAGCTTGACTGTAAGGTCAGCCACGGGGAGTTCCTCCGATATAAAAAAAAATAAAAAACATATTTAGATGTCCATAAATAGACATCAATAGAATTGTAAAAATAATTTAGTTTTTTTTTAAATTATATATTTGAGTTTAAAAACTATCTGGGTTTTTCGAAACAATTGAAAACTTTAAATTTGTAATATCTCTCTAATTTCCATCCATCGAAAGTACCTCTTTTCATCTCTGCATCTATATCACAATTTGTTACTGTGAAACTATTGTAATCATCATTTTAAAGAAACAAATTTATTTTGACATAAAAAAAAGAAATTATAGTGTTAAGGGAATGCGTACCAGAGAAATCTTTTATTTGATTGCCTGATAAGTCAAGCGAACTCAAAGAAGTGATGTTGGAAATCCAACGTATCTCTTTCAAATTGTTCCAACCGAGATCAAGTTCGAATAATGATGTCAAGTTATGAATCTATGGTACAATTAATCGAACAATGCTTTCATCGTTTAAGCGATTGCTGCCTAGTTGCAGTCGTTGAATATTTTTCAAATGCCAAATATCTACATCACAAATTATATTTTCTTAAAAAATAAGTATGAATACGAAATAAAGAAAAAAAGATGAGCTTTTGAACCGTTTTAAATGACCTAATCATATATCCCAACACATTAACAATCATTATCATTTTAACTTGTGTGAGTGAAGGATGAATAATATATCATCAGAGTACAATTGTAACAAGAAAAAGGAAAATGATATGTCCAGCCCTGAGTGCAGCCTCATTAGTAATCACACTAGGTTTTTTTTTAAGTATACACTCTTCTATTGAAGAAAATACTGTTATATGAATTGAAATATATAATGAGATACAATAATGTATTTTATTTTCAGAAAATAAAAAAATATTTTACTCCATACATTATGATAGAACCGTATATATACTATGCTATCATAGAAAATGAAGTTGCATGCTCGATTACAAAACAAATTAAGTGTATTAGTCCACAATGTATTTTTTAGATACCCATAAAACAAAGCAGTCAAAACACAGTTAAAAGTATGTTTGTGGACATAGTATAGTGAGGAAAAAGGTAAAAAAAATACTTTGACCATGCAAAAAATAATTGTTTGTTAAACAAGAAAAAGAAAAGAAAAAAATCCTTCTTTCTCTTTACATATTTTGTCTTATTTTGATAGTGATAAATTTTTTTTCTATCTAGGGGACTAAATGCAAGGAAAAGTACAGTGAGTCCGTCACATATACAAACAACATAAAAATTAACCAAAATTTTTTTTTCATCATTTTGTTTAATCCAAATTCCTTCATATTCTATCATGCATCTTCCATTCAAGATTGTATACAAGCATACCTTAGCATACATTAATTTGAGTCATTATTTTGTGTTCACCATTTAAAATCTAAATTATAATAATCTAGAGAGGGGAAAAAAATAATGATTGTTCTTTTATACCTTGTGGGTTGACCCATCCTGCAATGTCATTACTACTCAAATGAAGTTCATTTAGTTCCATGAATTGGCCAAACAGACTGACATTCAGATACCAATCTTGAGAAAATCCACCTCTCACAAATGAAAGATCGATTGTTGAAACGGCTCTATATGGGTGAGATAATGCATCACACTCTACTCTAGTCCAATTGCAACAATCTCCACCTCCAACCCAATCTTCAAGCATAGTAGACTGATAGCCTACTGAATCGAGAGAGTGTTTGATGTCTAAGAGTGCCCTCCTCTCCTCCTCCACACACCCATTGACGTGAACACAACACCAACAACAATATATAATCACAAACCCAATTAGTAGTGTCAAGGAAGCACCAAATGATCCTCCCATACTCACAAACTTTTGTGTTTTGCTTTTTAGAATTGCTCACAAATTTCTTTTTTATATGCATAGTTTTTAATGTTCACAAAGTCTGGTCAGTTGACTTGGAGTCCATCACGTGGGCATGGGGGTTGGGTGGGGAGAGAAGAAGACAAAAAATCAGCCGTGTCAAAAATCAAAATCTCGTATGGAGTCATTAACGTGAGAGTTGGAGCAGGGGAATTAAACAAAAGTATTTAATTCAATCATTCATTTTGGACTATCATCCCTTATTTTTTTGTGTTGAGTTTCCAACTAGTTTCCTAAAACATATACTCAAATTAAATAAATTAGCCCCGTTTAAAAATACAGTAGTTTTAATTTTATCTTTATACACAGTTTTTTATAATGCAATCATGATGATTATTTTTAATTAATCAATTAATCGTATTTACTGATAGTAGAAGTTGCTTTTGTTGAAATAAACATAGTTTTCAAGTCATTTTTTTGTTGTAATCATGGGGGTAAATTTTTAGCTTTTAAAGAAGCTAAAAGTAACCCAAAATGGGTTATCAAACGAGGCCTAAATATACTCTTTACACTTTCTAATCTGGTAGATACATACTGTATACTAGGCAGGTGGAGATTGCAAGAATGACAAGTGTTAACATGGTCAAATATTGCACTAAATAGTTTTTTAGAGAATAATGTTACACACATTCAATTTTTCAGTCTCAATTCCAATCTACGTACGCTTTGATTTTTTTAAAATAGTATACTTCATCTATTGAAATGAATATTATTATTTAAAAATAAAAAATATACTACAATGAATTGTATAGATGCATTTATAAAAAAATACAAAAAATTTCTAATGAAGCATATACTTCATTAATAGAAGTATATGATGCTAATGAACCATATCATACCAAAATTGAGGCTCGAAGAGGTTTCTTGTAACAACACAGTTTTTTTAAATTGAGTTTGAAAATTTGATTTCACTTGAAAATACTAAAATTCTAACTTTTAGAAAATTTTCTTTTTTAGATGTATAGTTTTTAATGTTCCACAAAGTCGGTCAGTTGACTTTTAAAGTCCTTAATGTTAGCGTGGGGTTTAGGGTGGGGAGAGAAGAAGACAAAAAATCAGATATTTCAAAAATCTCATATGGAGTCATTAACTTGACTACGTGAGAGTAGGGGCCGTGGAATTAAACCAAAGTCTTTAATTCAATAAATTTATTTGGGACTATCATATTCATGGACTATCATATTCATGTCTTGACCTTGACTAGCCCTCACTGCTTGCGAGGAAATATATCGATCCTGTAATCTAAATTTGATCTTATTAATCCAACTTGAAAAAGAATAACATGATACCACATGAAAAAAAACAACATGATACCATATCACTTTTAAATGTATGAGTCGTCGGTTTTTTTTTCTTATTGGTTTAAGATCAAATTTTTTATGTGAAATTTTGGATCATTGGATCTGTTCATATGCAACTGAAGCCTGAAGGCAGTTTGTGATGAGCCGGAATTTAGCCCGATTTAAAAGTCTGAACCTTTATGAAAGAGTTGTTACACTAGGCTCATTTTACAGTGCTAATTATAGCCTTATATATCTTATTAACTACTTACACTCATTATGATGAAGTAAATACCTTGTTATAAATTTTTTAGCACATTCTATAAATGAAACAATATAATTCATTGGAGTCTGGACATGATTTTTTACAAAGGTACAAATAGGCTGATTCTAACTATTTCCTTTTGAAATTATGATGTTAATGGACCCCATTTGAGGCTATGATGAACTATACGATCGAGATTGAGATCGAGATGGGAGGGGGTATAATTGAAAATTAAAATACTTAGAACAATCAACCTTGTAGTTTTTATTTGAAATTTCTTACTATTTTTCAAAAATATGTTGTTTGAATAAATTAAATATATATTTTTTTACACTTTTTAATATAGTAGATAAACATACACTAGGTTAGAAAAAGTTAGGGGACTGCATAAATGGCCGAGTGTAACAGTGTTCGTGGAGTCACTAAAATATTCTTATAAAATGATTTTGAAAAATTCATTTAAGCAATATTGAAATTCGGATGTTTAAAAAATTTGAAAATATATGTGAGCTATAAAAAAACAGGGATGCTAAAAAGAAAGACCGAGTGTAACAATAACATTACATGGATTTTTATCAATTGAATTGTCTATGCAAATTGAAAATTCAATACGATTTTTTTTTTTATTAAATTACTTAGATAATTAATTAGATATTAGTTAATATTTTTTTATTAGGTAACCACCGCTTTTATTTATGGAAATAATAGGACAAGTTATTCGGGCCATGGGCTGGCTCAACACAAGTTGTTGAAAAGAATCTTTCACCTTAAGCCCTGTTTGGAATGAGTATAACCCCCAGATAACCCCGGATAAGTATTTTGGGATGTTTATTTACCCCGGATAACCCCAAATAAATTATGCCAGAATAAACTTTGATAAAGTAGTATAGAGATTCCAATCAACCTCTAGAATAAAATTTATCCTAGGTTATTCCACCTAAAGAATATGTGGACGTTCACTGTCAAATCAATTGTCATCGCCTCTTATAAATTATCTGTCAAATCAACTATCATTACTTTTTTACCTTTTATAAATCCTTATCCATACTTTATTCACATTTTATCCAAACAACAAAACATTTATTCTTACGTTTACCAACGAGAATAATTCAAATTACAACAAAACACAAAATTGTTTTTTCCTTATTTATACTCACTTATGCTTGGATAAATCTATACCCTAGAATAAAATCTATCACCGTTCCAACGGGGGCTAAACGTGTGCATCCTCTTTCATAAAAGTACACAATAGTTAAGAATATACATTAATAAACAAATTTAAAACATGTGTGACCTACAAATTGGGCTAAAACAAGGCTCGATATAACATTTTACAAATGTTATGTTCAACCTCATTTGCAACCCGTACATGATTTTATTTATTTAAAGTATATACTTCAAATAATAAATTATATATTCTATAAAAATAAATAAAAAACATACTCATTTAATTTAATATTTTTATTAGTTTCATAATATAGTATATATGTGGAAATAGTAACAAAACTATTGACAAAATGCCTTTAATATATAAGGAGGCAGATGTGAGAAAGAGACATGTTCTATCAATGGGAGTGGGAGTGGGATCATCTGTGCCTAAGTACAGGGAACAACTTTACAGTAACCAATGAAAATGCGTCGTGTAAAACAAATGCACCATGAACAAATATATTTGAATAAACTCTTACTGATAAAAATAAAAAAAAAAAGATCTCTAATAATGGGCTGACTTCCATCACTTTGGCTCCACCTTGAAAATGGAATTAGAAGATGGGAAATGCTAAAAACTTTTTATTTTAGGTCCCCCAACTTTTCAGCATATTAGAACACCTTCGAGTTAATAGTTATATTTTTATCTCCTATCCAAATATCGTCCTTGTGTGCAAGTTACATAACCATGTACTGGAATGGATAAACAGCGTACGAGATTCAGCAACATATAATAGATACATAAACAATGTATTGAAATTTTAATAATTCAAAATTAAAATATTCAATAAATAAATCTCAATTGAATTATATAAAAATTTGTTGTGTTATTTTTAAATTAAGGTAAAAAGATAATAATTAGGATTATATGTCTTGGGTTTGTCCATATCCTAGGGTTGATGGATTATGAAATTTATTTTTTTGCTTTTATGAAATTTAAAGTTATTTTTATATATGTTCATTGGTAATTATTTGTAGATCTCCCCCGCCCTTTCTTTCCCATGACTACTTTACAATCTTGTTTATTTCATTTTATTTAACAAAGTTAATTTTTAAGTTTTATTTTTAATGGATCCTCAATTATTAATGTAGATTGTATCTTTTAAAAATAAAACTGAACATTTTCGATGTATTTATTCTTTTTAGTGTTGTAATTACATAAAAATATTTTTTCATACATAGTATTCTACATTCTTGTTAAAAGTACATAGAACAGGCATCTATGTTATTTTATTTAATAATTATTAAGTTTTTGAATCTTTTTGTTATTTCATTTACACATGTAACTCACAATATTGTATATAACTAGTTTTAGAGTTATATACAATATTGTATATAACTCACAATATTTAGTACTGTGGGAGGTGAAAATGTCTTTCTCCTTGGATGGGCCGGACTTGAAGACGGTCCGGGCTTGGTTTGAGTAGATCCGCGAATAGACGACGATGAGGCTCCGCCGTGGAGGGATTGACGAAGTTTGTCTGGACTGAACCTGATGTAGATCAAGCTGCCTACGTACCCTTTTCAAGGGATCAAGCCATACGTAGTTCCTTTTTGGAGAGAACCTCCGATGATGAAGCCAATCTCCATTAAAATGGGATTTTAAGATTGGATCTTGGGTTCTCTTGGTTTTTTGGATAAGAAGGAGTCTCCCTCTCTCTCTCTCTCTGTCCTCCCCCTTTATGTGAAGGGGGTACCCTCATATTTATAGTGGGAGGGGGTGTGCCTATTGTTATGGAGGTGTAAGCATATCATGGGATGAAATCTTTCACGTGGCTCTTGGATCGGTCGACACGTGGGATCTACTTTTTGACAGTTTGTTACAGCCACTGTGTCAAGGAATATTCCTTGAAATTCCTAATATATATCTCGTCGACACGGACTTTGTGCTTTTGATTCAAGTCGGACAGAAGCTATGCCCCCATTCACCCAGATCTGGTCGGGCATCCGACCAGACTGTTTTTGGCCCGACTTGAGGTGGTAGTGTGTTATGATGGAATGTGATGGGCCGGGGCGGTATAGCCTTTTAAACGGATCATAAGGTGTGACAGATTTTGACTCCTACAAGTACCATTTGGTTCACTGGATTTTACACATATAGCCTCCGTTTATAAAGTTAACAATTCAAATATAGATTAAAAAAAAAAAATTTATTGGGTTCTGTTTTTAGTTATTATTGTTGAGAAACATAATAATGAAATTTTTCTTGCTTGATTGACCATGAATAAATTATAAATAAAATGTAAATATAGACTTACAAAAGTTAAAATGATTTGACACGTGAATTCTTCTTATATTAGTGGTGGGTCTTTTTATTGGTCAAATTCCCCTCTGTAGAAGAACCTACGCCTATCAATGTATCCGTTCTGTCTTGTTCTTTTGTACGCGAATTCTGACAATTGAGTGAATAGAAACACAAAACAACGCGAATTCCGTCATTCAGTGAGGTGTGGAGCATAGAATGAAGTGAGGCACTAGATTAAGTGAAATAACACAAATTCATATGAGATATGTAATACCAATACCCGCTTATTTTGAAGTGGGTTCCATTGCCAAGAAGACCATCATAAGCTGCCTATGTTCTTGGCAAGCTTTTCATAATAAGCTGCCTACTCTGCAAATGTTACAAAAACAGGGTCTCACTCAACCAGCTATCTGTCACTTGTGATCCTCCGCTCCTGAGGACGCCGATCACCTCTTCATGGGTTGCTCCTTGTCCCGGTATGTTTGGTCCTCCCTCTTTCGAGCCTTACTAGTCTGATCCCCTCTTCCAAGGAGGTTGGATGCTTTCTCCACTTGGCTGACCCCACTGTTCTCTGATCCATTTTGGAAAGAGGTAGCACAAATCACTCTCAACCACTTTTTGGCATATATGGATTGAACGCAATCGAAGGTTTTTCAGGGAAAATCTCAACACAAATCTATTGTCCTTCAGCATATAAAGGCCAGTACAAAAGAACGGACTATGTTCAAGTCTTTTATCGTACTCGACTCTCCTGAAGTCCGCAAGATTGCAGATTTGTTTGGTCTACACATGCATGTTAAGGAGTTGATCACAACCCTTGTCATGTGGTATCCTCCTGAATCCGGTTGGCTCAAATTGAATATTGATGGTTCTTTTGCTTCTCATAGAGGTGGTTTCGGAGCTCTCCTTCTCAATGACAAAGCAGACTTCATCATTGGAATTGGCGGGAGGTTGGATCTTCCCTCAATTAATTTGTTAGAGCTAAAGGCGATCAAGAAAGGGGTTGAATTGGGACTCTTTTTCCAGGCCTCCAAGATCTGGGTTGAGTCTGACTCGACTACGAAGTTAGCATGGGTGCATGACATGGGAAAAATTCCATGGAGTGCTTTAATTTCCGATCCTTAAGAAAGATTAAGCAAAGTCTAGAATTCTTGAAAAATTGGAAGGCTACTCATATTCACAGGGAGGGAAATTCCCCAGCCAATTTGCTAGCAGCCTATCAGTCTTCAAAAGGAGAAATATTTTTCCAGCCTGGTCAGATCAGGAATGAATTTAAGATTGCCATTGAACAGGATCAATCAATGAAAGGTCTTCAACGTCTACACTAAACCCACTGGAGATGATCATGTCTTCACTGAACCCTTTCTTCAAGGCGCATTGTCCTCTCTGTTAAGGGAGGTGGAACTTCCGAAGCAACAAAAATGGTTTGAAATGGGTGGCAGTACCCATTTCACCCATCACCTTTTTGGTCCTCTGTTTGAAGTGGTAGCATTAGATTTTTTTTGGGCTTTCCTTTTGAGACCATACATTCTATCATTACTGGTTTCTCACTTTTTTTTTGTAAGGAGCTGTGTATTTGAACTGTTTATATATATAATTCATAGAAATACAAAATCTTGATTACCAATAAATAAAAAAATATCAGCTTATTTACACATATTTTAACATAATTATACCCACTTATTCATGGTAAATAAACATATTTTGGGTTTTATTCACCCCGATTCCATCCCATTCTCCAAACAGGGGCTGTAGAGAGCACATAGTTCTCAACTACACCTTCTAATCAACATTACTTTTATATCACTCCAAATTAACGAAGACTTGAAGAAAGAACATCCATGCATTTTCTGTCTACTATTTCCATCAACGTCTAAAAATCTCATCAATTCTCTAATATTTTAAAAGACAAGTTGTTCCAAAATACCAATTCATTGGAAAAGAAAAAAAAACAATTCACATATATGCTAATGAATTTATTCATTAGTTACAAAGTTGCACAAGTTTTCTTAATTGGATGCAACATATATTATATTATTTTGGCCTTCTTTCATTTACGTATACATTTTTCAATGCGTTTTATGAAGCCCAAGATCACGTCCATGCATGTATAGAGAAAATCATCAGCCACCATGAAAAACTTCATCCGCCAATTCTTGTTGAAGGCGAGCACCACAATGACACCCCAAAATCCGATCGCAAATGATGCCGCAATGAACGAATAGAAGATCACCTCATTATCAATGGCCTTTGATGTATCCTTATGATCACCATTATGGTATGCTTGTGAAGTCCCATGCATTGACGAGCAATTCTTCCCTATCAATACTCCACACAAGCCTGGATTACCTTCAAAGCTGCTTTTATTGAATGTAAGGAATTGATCTTTGTATGGAATAATGCCTGACAAGTTATTATAGGCCACTCGAAATATGGAGAGCGAATGGAGTTTGACAAGCTGGGAAGGAATTTCACCTGATAGGTAATTATAGAGAGGTCCAAACTCTCTATATTTTCCAAGTTTTGAAAGGAATTTGGAATTGGTCCTGTTAGGTGATTGTTTGACAAGTTTAACGAATGGAGCGCACTCAAATATCCCATTTGAAAAGGGATGGATCCAGAAAACTGATTTTTCGATAAGTCTAGCTCAGTCATTAGGGAGAGGGGAGTGCCCATGTAAGAATACAACCTACCTTTTATAGTTAAGTTAGACACAACTGTAGCTCCAAAATCTTCATAAGAACTTTCATTGTTACTAAACCTGTAGTCATAATCAATTGGAGAATCTATGATCCAAGAGGAGATATTTTTCAGACAATTAGGAATTGTTCCAGAAAGATGGTTATTCGAAACATCTAAGATGTGAAGACTTTGCATTTGACAAACCTGAGTTGGAACTAGACCTTCAAAATTATTTTCAGACAAGAGAAGTGATACCACATTGAGAAGTGTAAATAACGAACTATGAATGATACCTGAGAAAAAATTATTTCTAATATCCAAGAACATTAGATTTGAGCTGTTAAATAAGCTTATGGGTATGGACCCTGTGAGGCGATTATCATAGAGATTGAAATATGATACCCGCGGCAGACTGAAATTCCTAAAAGATATCTTCCCATTCAGGTTATTGTTCGCCAAGTTCAAATAAATCAAATTTTGGTTTTTCATGATCGATTGTGGTATCTCCTGTAAAATTATTTCTAGACAAATCTAAGTAAACCAGCGATGGATGGACACCAAGAGAGAGAGGGATAGTCCCATGCAAGGCATTGCCAGACATATTTAAGATCATTAATTCAGGAAAGAAGATTGTAAAATTTTGGGGAAGTGTTCCATATATATTACTATCAGACAAGTCTAGGAATTTGAGTGATGAACTGCTATTTTGGTTATCCTGAAGAGACGGTCCATGAAATGTATTTCCCCTCAAATATAATATTTGAATAACATTATGGATCAAATGAAACAAATTGCTCACTATGATCGAACAATGGGACAATTCTAGGTTGGCCAATGCATTTTGTGTGAACAGGAAACTGGGGACCCTTCGGCCACTATGTTTGTTGAGTACACAGTTGCTCAGTGACAGGGCCTTCAATTGGAATGATGGAACCCATGATGGAGACTCAGTTTCTACCTCTAGTTGGTCGTTATTTGATAGATCAATATTGGATATATTCGAGAGGTTGGCAAATGTGGAAAATGAAAATGCACCATCTAGTTGATTGGAATATAGATATAGATATTCTAGGGAATACAGACTCTTCAAACATATATCAATGTTGCCGTTGATCGAATTTTCTGAGAGATCCAAGTATTGTAAATCTTGTAGCTGGCAAAGATCTGCATAACAGAGGAAATCAAGTGTGACGAATAACATCATAACACATTATTGTCTACTTTGGAAAAGTCTCTCAATTGGCAAGTTCATCTTTTTTACAAAAAGTTATCAAGGCTCAATAAAATGCCCTTTTTCAAATTCTTTAAAAACAAAACAAATTTGTATAGGTAAGATGAGAAATTAGATAAAAGCCAAATGAATTATAAATCTTTTTGCTTCCTTTTTATTAATCATAAAAACTATATAGATCACACAATATTCTAATTGAAAATTTTAAAATACATAGACAAGTGCACACCACTAAAAAGGGCAGAAAGTAAGATGTGATATTACCTTTTATAGTAGAGGAATCATAGAGTATATTGTTAGATAAACCAACATAAGTCAAGGATGTTAGGTTGGGAAGCCATGAAATTTCAGTGAGCTCATTGGAATCAAGGATTAATTTTTGAATGCGAGGGAGTTTCCAAGGACCTGCAAATATACAATTGGGTCTGCTTAGAACAATAAATAACAAACCATTATAGAAAAAAGAAAAATAATATGTTCAGCCTTGTTTGCAGTCCACATTGTCATTTTTAAAAAAAACATACTCCTCCATTGAAGTACATATTGTTATTCAAAATGAAATATATACTGAAATACAATTGTATATTTGTTTTCTCTTCGAAAAAATGAAGAAAAAATATTATTTTTTCAAACACTACGATAAAATCACATATATTGTGATAGCGCAGTATACAATATGCTATCATAGTATACATGGCTGCAAAACGGACTGAGTGTATCCATAAATCTATTGGGCTTATGCCAAATATCTTCAAGCTGTTGCATCTACTAATCTGTCCACAGAAAATGGTAATGATTTTATTTTCCTTCTTTATCTACTAATTTAAACGGGCAAAATGGGACCTTTTTCAAACTAATTATGCTTAGTAAAAATTACCAAATTCATGATGGGATCAATAAAAAAAAATAAAAACTATATACCCAGAACAAATAGTGGGCAAAAGCCCACACTTCCCAGCCCAAGAGGGCTCTTTTTGCACAATGTTCTTTCCTCTAGCCGGTGGCGAGATTTGAACCCAAGAGCTTGAAAAGGAAGCCCATGTCCTTCATCACTGGCTGAAAGCGGCGGGGACAATCATCTTATCCTCTTTCTTGTTAGGTGATAGAACTTGAAAAGAGGGGTTGGTTATTACTACTATTATTTGAACAGAAAGAAGAAAGAAAAAACTATATACTAAATTTGACTCATTTAAATCATTGAATCTATTAGTTATATAATTAAGTGGATATGGTATTATATCATCCATCACATGCACACAATGTTTATCTCTGGCTCATGAACATATATGATCATGCTAGAAGAAGACTTCTTGATCTTTGACAAAACATATTATGCCCATTGTTCATCCTAATCCAACTTTACCAACAACTAATGGTAATCATGTTTTGATTAGGAAACTTTTAGGCATGGACCAAAGCATCAATTAACGTAAAAATGAAATGGACTTCATAATCTCATGTAAAAAGTATATACACAAAATACGTTATGGCATACTGGATGGAAAATCTTTGATCATATATATTGAGCAAATCTTACTAAAGTGTCAACATATATGTGGAAATAAAATTTTAAAAAAATAATTGAAATGAACTTCATAACCCCATGTCAAAATTGTAAGGCACAAAAAGGCTATGTGACATACCAGATGGCAAATCTTTGATCATATTGTTTGACAAATCAATGTCACGTGCGGATGTAATATTAAAAATCCATGATCCAACACTCTCAATCTGATTGTCACTTAGATCCAAGTATTCGAGGTTTTGCAGGCCCCAAAAGCCTGCAATAACAAAGAATTTGAACAATGTGTTAGATGAAAATATATTAGAGAGTATGATTAAAAAAATCATAGCAAACTCGTAAATGAAAAGGAACTAAGAGAGGGTGAGAGACTAGCTATGACCTGAATATCTTGAAGAACACTTGATTTACTTAACTATTTGTTCTCAAACGTAATGAAAAGCATAAAGTTATATAATAGTGCCCTTTCTTCTACTCTCTCTCACTTTCAGAGTTATTTGTCATTCAAATTCAGTAATGAAATCGGATAGTAAATATCTATTTTTTGTTATAAAAAAAATTATATATTAGTGTGTAAGAAATTAAAGCGAGATTTTTTATAAGATGACGAATCCAATTATGTCAAAAAAAAAAATCTTCACTAAAAATGCTAAAACTCCATAGTGCATGGATCATAGATTTTTTTTTAAAAGATAATTGTAGACCTCATACATAATATAATAATCATTGTAAAGAAACTAATATCTTTTCATAAGCTAGATAAATCCTCTATTTGATTATCTGATCAAATAATTGAACTCATAGAAGTTATATTGAAAATCTAGAGCGTCTCTTTCAAGTTTTTCTTTTCCAATGTAAAAGAAAATCATTGATATGTAAAGTTACAAGTCTAAGGAGCAAAAGTTTCATGTACTAGATTATTACATATAGTCTTTTTTTTCTAGATCTAACTCCTGAAGTCTCTAAATACCTTAAACCTGCGAAGAAGCACTTTGGTATCAGTAATGGGCATTGTTACATACAGTCTTTTTTATAACCCCAAATGCAATTCTATATGCCACATTATATATCCATCTAACGAAATATATAACTCATTAGGTAATGTCTATACCTTGTTTTCTTTTTTAAATTTGCTAAAAATTGGTATGATTTTGCACACTTTTAAGTTTCTTATTAGGGATTGACAAATACTACTGGAATTGAGCGCGAACTAGATTTCACCTCTTTATCCAAGTGATCCTTCTCCCAATGAAAGAAAGCATCCAAAATACAAAAAAGTGAACTCTAGTTCAACCCATTGGTCTTTTTTAACCATTTAAAGTCTAGATTATAATGCAATAGCCCATGTTTGTTCTACAAATATCTGAAATTTCAGATGACACCATTTGATTATCTTCTTGGACAAACAATACTATTTCTACATATGGATTAAACATAGACAACTCACGTGGAAATTTGTTTGGTATAATGAGAAAGAGAAGTGAAGTACAAATTAAAAGCAATCAATATGTTTTTTTTTTTCATTTCAAAAGGATTAAAAATGTCTTGATGCCTCTCTGTTCATTTTGAATATAATTTGAAGTTTTTTTTAAAAATTCATTTAAACATCAAAACCAGACTCCATAGTGTATCTGATGCATATTGAAAATAGAGTTGTTTTGATTTACTATTATTTTATTTAAATAATTATGTTAAATAATTATTTGGCAATAAATCAAGTTTGTTAGGATTTGTTAGATTTAGAACGAGTGAGGTTGTTAGGTATATATTTAGTTGTTAGAGTATTAATGTATTAGTAGTTGAAATGACTGAAATTTTGACAAGATATCTCATCTTAACAATTTAGATACATATAAGTAGGCATCACTAGAATTATAAAAATAATTCAGTTTTTTAAAAAATTATATATTTGAGCTTTAATGTCTGGTCTTGTTGAAACAATAGAAATTATTAAATTTGTAACCTCTCTCTAATTTCCATCACAGTTTTTTGGTATTGTAAAACTTTTGTAATCATCATTTTAAAGAAACACATTTATTTCTTGACTTAAAAAAAGAACAAAATTTAAAAAGTGTTAAGGGACTGCATACCTGAGACATCTTTTATTTGATTTTGTGATAAATCCATACTACTCAAAGAAGTCAAATTCTGAATCCATGGTAAAATTAATTGAGCAATGCTTTCATCATTTAAGTGATTGTGGTGTAGGTCCAGCAATTGAATATTTTGTAAATGCCAAATATCTGCATCACAAATTATAATTTAAAAAAATAAGTATGAATAGGAAATAAGGAGAAAAAAATGAGCTTTTGAACAGTTTTAAATGACCTAATCATATATCCCAATACATTGACAGTGATTATCATTTTAACTTGCATGACTGATGGATGAATAATATATCATCAGAGTGCAAATGTAACAAGAAAAAGGAAAGTGATATATCCAGGTACAATCATACTAGTTGTTTTTTTTAAGTATACACTTTCTATTGAAATACATATTGTTATATGAAATGAAATATATAGTGAAATACAATAATATATTTTTTCTCTTTAGAAAAATAAAAAATATATTTTCCTCCATTCATTATGATAGAACCATATACGCTATGATAGCACATTATGTACTATACTATCATAACATATGAGGCTGCATACTGGATTGGATTACAAATCGGATTGAGTGTATCAGTTCACACTGTATTTTTTAGATACTCACAAAACAAAGCAACCAAAACACAATTAAAGGTATACTTGTGCACATAGTGTAGTGAGGAAAAATGTAAAAAAATTACTTTGACCATGCAAAAAAATAATTGTTTGTTAAACAAGAACAAGAAAAAGAAAAAAATCTTTCATTCTCTTTATCTATTTTGTCTTATTTAGATAGTGATAACTTTTTTTTCCTATCTAGGGGACTAAATGTAAGGAAAAGTGACTTCATCACATAAATAAACAACATAAAAATTGACCAAAAGAAAAAATCATTTTTTTTCTATTCTAAATTTTTTCACATTCCATCATGCATCTTTCATTCAAGATTGCGCATAGACACACCTTAGCATACATTAATTTGAGTCATTATTTGTTTTCACCATTTAAAATCTAAATTATAATAATTTAGAGGGGGAAAAAAACAATAATTGTTCTTTTATACCTTGTGGGTTGACCCATCCCGCAATGCCATTAAAACTCAAATAAAACTCTTTTAGTTCCGTGAATTGGCCAAACAGACTGGCATTCGGATACTAGTCTTGAGAAAATCCATATCTCACAAACATAAGACTGATTGAAACGGCTCTATATGGGTAAGATAATGCATCACACTCTACTCTGGTCCAATTGCAACAATCTCCACCTTCAACCCAATCTTCAAGCATAGTAGAGTTATAGCCAACTAAATGGAGAGAGTGTTTGATGTCTAAGAGTGCCCTCCTCTCCTCCTCCACACACCCATTGACATGAACACAACACCAACAACAACATATGAAAGCACACCCAATCAGAAGTCTCACCAAAGCATCACATGATCCTCCCATTCTCAAACTTTGTGTTTTGGTTTTTTGAAGTGCTCACAAACTTCTTTTTTATATGCATAGTTTTTATGTTCCACAAAGTCTCGTCAGTGGACTTGGAGTCCTTAATTAACATGGGCTTGGAGGTTGGGGTGGGGAGGGAAGAAAAAAAATCATTCACGTCAAAATCTCATGTACCTGGAGTCATTAACGTGAGAGATGGGGCAAAGACAAAAAGTCATGGAGGGAGAAATTGTCATGGTTTAGACTACGTAGCAATTAGGGCAAAGACTGATGAATTTGTATGTACGTTACCATTCATGTTTTGTCTCCACGTGTCTCCATCCCTCCCCAAACTACTATCTTACCTAAGAGAGTGTTGTAGATAGAAATGAAGGGAAACGATTCACAGTGGAAACGGTTAATGGACGTAGGCCGCCCCCATTTAATTTTGTGATGAAATTTTATTCTATGTGAGATTACAAAAAAAATGTATAAAATCCAGTTTTGGGTTAATCTCCTCCACACACCCATTGACATGAACACAACAACATATAATCATACACCCAATCAGTAGTGTCATCAAAGAGCCACATGATCCTCCCATACAACTTTGTGTTTTGTTTTTTTAGAAGTGCTCATGAACTTCTTTTTTATATGTATAGTTTTTAATATTCCACAAAGTCTGGTCAGTTGGGACAAAGACAAAAAAGTGGGGGTGGGGAGAGAAGAAGACAAAAAAATCAGTCATTTTAAAATCTCATCTAGCTAGAGTCAATAACGTGAGAGTTGGGGCAAAGACAAAAAAGTCGAGGGAGAAATTTTCATGATTTAGACTCCTACGTAGCAATTAGGGCAGAGACTAATGAATTTGTATGTATGTTCCCATTCATGTTTTGCCTCCACGTGTCTCCAGCCCTCACCAAACTACTATCATACCTAAGAGAGTGGTGTAGATAAAAATGATAGGAAACCATTCACACTGGTAGACGGTTAATGCACTTAAGCTGACAAGCTGTTTTGCAGCTCCATTTCATTATATTTTGTAGTTTCGTTTGAAATAAAAAAATAGTCTTTCAACCCTCTACACACTCCACTAATATAGTGTATATTGTTCTAATGCAATATATAGTCCACTAGTTATGGTATATATATGACACATTAATTTTTTATTTTTTAAAAAATATATGTACTAATTTATTTAAATATGTATTTTATTTTATTTGTAATAATATGTATTTTATTAGACAATTATGTATTTCAAAAAAATGATTTGGAGTTATAGATAAAGCTTCACTATGTAGCATTTTCCAATTGTGAAATATAAATGGGCCAAAATATTTCGGAGGATGTTTCCAAACAGAAAAAAAAAAAAAAAAAAAACACACCCCCATATTTCTGAGGATGTGAGGGGTTCAGTAGAGATCTATCAATGGGACATCGGCCCCTAAAAATAGAATTGGGCAACCGTCACCGACACATTATATGAAAGTGACTAACACAATTATGTATTACCATATCAGTATATATTATATTATAAAAGATATAAAAATGTATTCATCATTCAATTTATGTGAGCATCTAATTTATTTATTTTTATGAAAAGAATGTACTTTATTATAATTCTGGAAGGGACAAAATCGATTAACCGGATTCGAGTTGAGAGATTCATCCGCTTTGCTCTCGTCTGCTTGGATGTTGATGAGTGCCGGCTAACTGAGACCTTGAATGTCGAAGGATGGGTGGGGTGATCTTCAAAAGGCCGTCTGATACCCAAGTCAACCGAATATTCAAACTAGGATACGTAGAAGAAATGAGTTTCTCACATACATTAGATTGATCTCTCTTCAATCTGACGGATGGGAGAGATCCCATAATCCAATTGGATTCCGAGGATTTTGGAAGATTTTGGGATCTGCATTGATTGCTTCAAATCTTATATTATAGGGAACGGGTTACAAACCTGACTTGGGATTCATCTGGTCTTCGGATGCAAGTTGGTATATGGGTCACACGTGGGCTAATCGGGTAGTGGACAATTAATGATGTCAAATGGTGAATCCATGGTACAATTAATCAAGCAATATATGCTTCATCTGATGCAAATTAAAAATAAAGTTGTTTTGATTTATTAATAATTTATTTAAATAATTATTTGGGCATAATCAAGCTTGTTAGGATTTGTTAAATTTAGGAGGAGTCAGGTTGTTAGGTATATATTTAGTTGTTAGGAGTATTAATGCATTAGTAGTTGAAATGACTTAAATTTTGACAAGATATTATCTCATCTCAACAAATTTAGATGCATATAATAGACATCATCACTAGAATTATAAAAATAATTCAGTTTTTTATAAAATTATATATTTGGGTTTAAAAATGTCTGGTTTTGATGAAACAATAAAAAAGTTCAAATTTGTAATCTCTCTCTAATCTCTATAGACTTCTTTTCATCTACACTATATTTTTTTAGATACCCATCAAACAAAGCAACCGAAATACATCTATATCTATATTTATATCTATATCTATATCTATCTATCTATATATAAAAGTATCAATCCTGAAAAAAATATTCTTTTGACAGTTATACCCTTCTTATTTTCTGAAAACCAATCCTCGTTCAACATTAAAAATTAATCACCTCACCGACTGACTCCTCTCCTTCCACGTTCTCCTTCCTCTTCTTCCGTTTCCGTGTTTCCATTTATTAAATTCATTTCGACATCTTCGATTTCATCTTCCTCTCATTCACAATTTCACACCACCTTTTTTTTTCCTTTTCAAAATACCCCGTTTCATCTTCGCCTTCTTGTGGGATGGATCTCTTCACACAAAACTGTCGGTTTCTCTCTGCTATGAATTGGTCATGGCAGAATTTTAAGATTCCTCTACAACTAGGGTATTGATCCTAATGTGTTTTGAGGTTTAAGGTTATCTTTGATAATCTTTAAGGTGACATGGTATTTGTAGTTTATTTGGATTATTTTTGTTTCTCTGTTTTCTGTTAAAATCTTTTTTTGGTTAACACTTTAATTAGTATGTGGTTCTCTCTGTGTCATGAAGTTATAGAAATGCAAATGGTGGTGTTAAATGAATCATTTATAAAAAAAATACATCTTGTGATTAAGTTTTATCATTCTCTCTGTGTTTGTTGCTTACAGATAATGCTGCGAGGCATTATATAAGTTCTTTATTGAGGTGGTGGTGGTGGTGAAAACAGATCCCAAAAGTATTAGATGAGATGATTTATGAAATATTAAGATTTCACAAACTTGTGGAACTTTGTTATTCAGTGGACCAATTAAGATTGGAGTCACTATATGGGTTTGATTGATTTAAATTTTTTTTTCCTCAGATCTGTAGGGCATTCAATTACATACAAAATTGCATTAGAGCGTGTCATAGAGGCATTAAGCTGCAAATCTTCTGGTCAATTTTTTCTGATTATATATATATATATATATATATATATAGTGATGATTCTTATAGCCAATTTTTAAATTAATCTTGGGTCACGAAAACAATGAATATAATTATAGTTATTTTTTATTTCTTCAGGAATCCAATTATGATTTCTTTTTTATGTATTATTAATTTTAGTTCTTTTTGTGGTTTGTTCTGATCTATAGGGCACTAGCTTACATGCACAATGACAGTATTGGTTTGTTTTTAATGATTATGATTATATGATTGCCAAAGCACAATAGTCTGACTTTCTAAATTTTATATCACAAGGTGAAGCAGACAATTTCGTTTATTTTGTAGCTCAGCATTTGCTTAAATATGTCATTCTGAATTCTTTCATGAATAATCACTAATATCATTTTTTAGGAACCATTTTTCACACACCTATTGAATTAGTTTTTAAAATATGTATTCAATAATTTTGTATGCTCTGTATTTGCTGAAATATGTCAATATGTCATTCTCAATGCTTTACTTGAACCATCACCAACATCATTTTTTAAGAACGTAATGACGTGGTGTTCAACGGGGCGCGGGTCTATGAGGAAAATATGTGGGAATGTTTTGCGGGCTGATGACGGATTGGGGTCGAGCCATTGCCAAGGTAGGGGACGTACGATTTTGGGAATGGGGCATAAACATCACGGGGTGATCCGAGGGCCAAAGTAGTGCTCTCAACCGGATTTGGTTAAATATCTCTTCTAACCAACAAGCCCAGTGGTACTGACCGTATTGTATGTGTAGGTATGTTATATCTCAGGTTTTGAGATGGTTTGTACTTTTCACTCTATTCTCTCCCTATTCAGAATTTGTAATTCGAATTCAATAATGAAATCGGGTAGCAAACATCTACCTTTCCTCAAAAAATCACCAACATCATTTTTTAAGAACCATTTTTTGCACACTTATTGAATTTATAAAATATGTATGCAATAACTTTTTTAGGCTCTTAACCCCACTTTCATTTGATAAAAATGACGGCAGAGACGCTCTGTCCTCGGTGAATAAGGCCCCCTCACGCACAGGGTTGAACGGCTCCAACCACTGAGAGATACGACCACCAGGGTTATGCCTCCTCGGTGTGCGAGCTACGAGGAGACCACAGTGAACGGCCGCGATCCTTTCAGATGTTCAGATCAGACAGGTAGAAAGAACAGGGATGTAGACCAGCCTTCTGTAATGGAAAAACCAGAACAGAAGAAGAACAGAAAAAGAACAAAAGAAGAAGACTCGCTGTAGGTGGCTCTGGACTTGTGATTTTCGCTGATGATGAATGAGGACTCATATGACCCCTTTATATAGGCACTCTAGCAACGTTCAAAATAATTAAAAGGAAAACCGACCAAATAAATGCGCACATTAAAATTGTAAACGACCAATTAATTGTGCACATTAAAATTGTAATGGACAAATTAATTGAAATAATCATAATCGCATCCGTTGAGAGATTTGTGCGTGGACGGTTTTGGAAACAAATACGTTGTTGGTTTTAGAAACATTTTGAAATTTGAATTTGAAATTCAAATTTAGGAGTGACAAAAAGAAACTCACACGCATGCGGGCCAAGCCCGAGCCCGCGGAAGGGGCCCAATTGGCCCGTGGAGAGGGATTTGCCTATATGTGGCCAGCAACCCGACCCGACCCGGCCCGCCTCGTGTGCAGGCGCGACGTGCACGCCCGGTTAACTAGTTTTTCCACCAGAAATCCAAGCCCACGGGTTAATGGGCTGGGCCTCGTGTGCACGCGCGTAGGGGTGTGGCCCAACAAGTCTCAATAATGGAATGGTGTGTCCCAATGTATAAGGTGAAAGAAACAAGTGGATATAACCGATGTGGGACTAAATTGTTGGGAAGGGAAATGGGTATACCCAATTTTTGGTCAACCAAGGAATAAGCTATATAAATGGGCCCAACACTAACAATCCCCCCCTTGACAAAAAATTGTAGGATAAAGAAATATGAATATGATCTGAGCATCTTATACCATATAATAGGTGAAGGTACCTTTTGGGTTTGAACCTTCACTTAGTGTAAACTAGATCCAACTGAGAAGTCTGAATAGACCATGTCCTTGAATTCGACCCATTTAGCCAGAATTCACTAGTCACACACACGGTACAGGATATGGGTCCTGTTCTGCGGGGTAGCACGTTACGGCCATGTGCTCGTATCCTTTCTTGAGTGCCTTAGAGACTTAGCCCAAATCTCAAAGAACGCGGCCCCACGTCCATGCACTCATATAGGTGAGTTCTCCAGGGTGCCTGTGCGGGTCACACCCTGTCCGAAAAGGACTTGAACCCATTAAGAGCGTAAGCTCAACCTACTTCCGCTACAGTATAGTACTGTTATCATAGGGATGAGTTAGAGGAGTTTTTCCTCTACAGTACTCACAAGTTTACCAATACAGCTTCGTTAACCCCTTGAAAACCATCTTCATGGGATCTCCAATCACAATGGTAGGGAGCCCGCTGCAGGTAATTATATAATGGGCTGAAGCCCCATCCCCCTCGATGTCTCATGGACTAGTCGTTTGACAAGTCCTTTTGTGAAATGATCTGCGAGATTTCTCTCGGATCTCACAAACTCTAGAGTAATTATCCCCTGAGAAATCAGGTGTCGAATCGATTTATATCGCAAGCGCAAGTGTCTAGACATTTTCTCATTATCATTATTTTGTAATGATTTTGCAATTACAACTTTGTTGTCACATCTTATGGAAATTGCTGGAATAGGCCTTCCCATCAATGGAATCTCACTCAACAGATTCCTTAGCCATTCTGCCTCTGAGGCTGCAATATCCAACGCAATAAGCTCTGATTCCATTGTGGAACGAGCGATCACTGTCTGTTTGACAGACCTCCATGCTATTGCTGCACCACCTATCAAAAACACAAAGCCACTGGTTGATTTAATATCAACTGAATCAGAGATCCAGTTGGCGTCAGTATAACCCTCAAGTACAGGGGGAAAACCAGTATAATGCAATGAAAGAGAAATAGATCCTCGCAGGTATCTAAATACACGTGTGAGTGCAGTCCAATGCTCTTTATTAGGGTTGCTTGTGTATCTACTCAGCCTACAAACAGCATATGCAATATCAGGACGAGTGCAATTCATTAGATACATTAAACTTCCAATCATTTGTGCATATAATTCCTGTCCAACAGGTTCTCCCAAATTCTTTTTCAATTTAATTGATGAATCATATGGTGTATGCACAGGTGAATACTCATACATTTTAAATTTCTTGAGTATCTTCTCAATGTAGTGTGATTGTGAAAGTGTAATGCCAGATGAAGTTTTGACTAACTTTATTCCCAAAATTACACTAGCATGACCAAGGTCTTTCATATCGAAATTTTTAGAAAGAAAATTTTTGGTTTCTCCAATAATGTCCTGATTAGTCCCAAAAATTAAAATGTCATCAACATATAGGCAAAGTATAACACAAGTATCAGATTTCACTTTCATATAAAGACATCTGTCATACTCATTATTTTTAAAACCAAAAGAAGAGATGACCCTATCAAATTTTTCATACCACTGTTTAGGAGCTTGTTTGAGTCCGTACAGTGATTTCACAAGTTTACACACTTTCTGTTCTTGTCCAGGAACCACAAATCCTTCAGGCTGGTCCATATAGATCTCCTCATCGAGATCTCCATGTAAAAATGCGGTTTTGACATCCATCTGATGGATTTCAAGACCATGAATTGATGCTAATGCGACCAGTATCCGAATAGTGGTAATTCTAGTGACAGGGGAATATGTATCAAAATAATCCACACCATGTTTTTGTTTAAAACCCTTTGCAACTAGCCTAGCCTTGTATTTTTCAATAGAGCCATCTGGACGAAATTTTCTTTTGAAGATCCATTTACACCCAATAGTTCTACTGCCTTGAGGGAGAGCAGTAAGAACCCAAGTATTATTGTGCAAAATGGAATCAAATTCACTATTAATTGCTTCTCTCCAAAAAGGTGCATCTGGAGATGACATAGCTTCATTGAAGGTTAAGGGATCATCTTCAATGAGAAAAGTGAGGAAGTCATCTCCAAATGTTTTTTCTATTCTAGGTCTCTTACTTCTTCTTAATTCAGGTTCATTCTCAAGAGATGGAACAATGAAAGAAGAAGAAGCCCCTAGATCAGCAGATGATTTAACTTCAGAAGCTTTAGAGATAGTGGTTTTCATGGGAAAAGTATCTTCAAAAAAGACAACATCTCTAGACTCAATAATCGAGTTGGTACTGATCTCAAGGATTCCAGATTGTATGACTAAAAACCTATATGCAGCACTATGATATGCATAGCCCACAAATGCACAGTCAACTGTTTTTGGTCCTAACTTCTTCCTTTTGGGAGGAGGAATACTCACTTTTGCCAAACATCCCCAGACTTTGATGCAATTAAGGTTGGGTTTCCTACCTTTCCATAGTTCATATGGGGTTTTATCACAATCTCTAAGGGGAACCCTATTGAGAATATGACAGGCAGAATAAATGGCCTCTCCCCAAAGATTTTCAGATAAACCAGAACTTGATAACATGGAATTAATCATGTCACACAAGGTCCGATTTTTTCGTTCTGCCACACCATTGGATTGGGGTGAATAGGGAGCGGTGGTCTGATGGATGATGCCACTATCTTCACACAATTTAGAAAATTCATTCGATGTATATTCACCTCCTCGATCAGACCTAATCACCTTGATTTTTCTATCTAATTGATTTTCTACTTCTGCCTTATAAATTTTGAAATACTCTAAAGCCTCATCTTTTGTACGCAACAGATACACATAGCAAAATTTTAAAAAATCATCAATAAATGTAATGAAATATCTTTTTCCTCCTCGAGTAAGCATACCATTCATTTCACATAAGTCACTATGTACTAAGCCTAACAGTTCAGAAATTCTATCAACAGATTTAAAAGGTTTTCTAGGCTGTTTCGCTTGCACACATGTATGACATTTAGAGGTTTCATTAAAATGAGATTTAGGAATCAAATCAAGAAACATCATTCTTTTAATGATATTTAAATTAATATGTCCTAAACGGGCATGCCACATATTATGAGATTCAACATTCAAAGCAGTAGTAGATAAAGGAAGAACATTCAAACATAATTTTAATTTAAACAAACCATCACACACATAACCTTTTCCAACAAAGTTTTCAAATCTAGTGATTACAACTTTATTTGCTTCAAAAACAAGTTTATAACCTTGCTGTATCAACAGCGACCCACTAACTAAGTTTTTCCTCAAATCAGGAACGTGTTGCACGTTTTGAAGTGATAGGACATTTCCGGACGTGAAGAGTAGATCAACACGTCCTTCTCCAACGATACGTGCAGCAGAGTTGTTACCCATTCTCACATATCCATCAATGGCCTGATAGGAAGTAAACAAGGATCTATCAGAACAAAGGTGTATGTTTGCTCCAGTGTCTATCCACCAATCAGTGGATTGACAAGCTAAGTTTAACTCAGGATGGACAGTGACAAACCTAATTTGGGAGGAAGAGGGTGCAGGGTCATGAATCACCACATTCGCTTGGACTTTATTCTCTGAGTCCTTCTGGGTAGGATGGTTGCTCTTATTATTCAGATTTTGAGGAAGGGTCTTTCGTTTGTAGCAACTTCTTGCAATATGCCCTTTCTTCCCACACACGTAGCAACCAGCTTCATCATTGGTTTTCTTTTTAAACTGTGGCTTTACATGACCCTTAGCAGCCCCATTCTTTTTAAAAGGTTTGGACTTGGGTTTAAAACCTTCGGCTATGTGGGCTTTGGCTGAAAACTCTTTAGGAAGTTTAGACACCTTATCTTGAAGCCTATGCTCATCCTCTATCCTAATAGTGGTCAAAATATCATTCAAGACAGGTATACCTCTATGATGTTTAAGTTTGACAGCAAAATTGGACCAGGAGGGAGGCAATTTTTCAATAATAGAGTAGGCAAGAAAAGTGTCATCTAGAACCATCCCATATTTCCTAATCTCATGGATAATAGTTTTCAGGTCTACGATTTGTTTCATGATAGACAGATTATCAACCATGTTAAACTTTAAAAATTTTCCAACGGCATATTTTTCTAACCCGGCATCTTCAAGACTATATTTTTTCTCGAGTTCTGTCCATAGTTCGAAAGTGCCTTTTGTTGTACAAAAAATATCATACAACTCAGGGGTTAAGGCACTCAAGATTCGACCATGGCACAAGAAATCTTTTTCTTCCCAGGCACCGTCTGATTCAACAGTTTTTCCTTTCGGATCTGCTGTTTTATCAGTATCGGTATCCTTGGGACTGTCGGACTTAGTAAGGTCAATAGAAGTGGACTCTTTTTCAGAAAGGACTTGGTTTCACCTAAAGCAGTTCTTAAAACAGAAATTAACCCTAGGGTGGTGAGCCAGTACCTACACTGTTGCTGCCATCTCTTAAAATTAGTACCATCAAACAAAGCCGGTTTTGCAGATAAATCCTCTACAAGACCCATTTTTGAAAACACAGAATGAGGTTTGAAAAAAGGTTTAGGTTAAAAGCAACTTATTCACCGAGATTGTTGAAAAAATTCCTTTTAAAACAAGGGCAATGCCAAAACCTAGTAAAGCCACAGATTCAAACCAATATGAAAACACAGCAAAATATTCTGCAAACAATTAAGAGAGGATTAGAAAAACATATCAGTTTGGTGGAAGCGAGCAGAGACGCTCTGTCCTCGGTGAATAAGGCCCCCTCACGCACAGGGTTGAACGGCTCCTACCACTGAGAGATACGACCACCAGGGTTATGCCTCCTCGGGGTGCGAGCTACGAGGAGACCACAGTGAACGGCCGCGATCCTTTCAGATGCTCAGATCAGACAGGGAGAAAGAAGAGGGATGTAGACCAGTCTTCTGTAATGGAAAAACCAGAACAGAAGAAGAACAGAAAAAGAACAAAAGAAGAAGACTCGCTGTAGGTGGCTCTGGACTTGTGATTTTCACTGATGATGAATGAGGACTCATATGACCCCGTTATATAGGCACTCTAGCAACGTTCAAAATAATTAAAAGGAAAACCGACCAAATAAATGCGCACATTAAAATTGTAAACGACCAATTAATTGTGCACATTAAAATTGTTATGGACAAATTAATTGAAATAATCATAATCGCATCCGTTGAGAGATTTGTGCGTGGACGGTTTTGGAAACAAATACGTTGTTGGTTTTAGAAACATTTTGAAATTTGAATTTGAAATTCAAATTTAGGAGTGACAAAAAGAAACTCACACGCATGCGGGCCAAGCCCGAGCCCGTGGAGAGGGATTTGCACCCCCCCCCCTGCGCGCGCATGCGGGCGTGCCCATATGTGGCCCGCAACCCGACCCGACCCGGCCCGCCTCGTGTGTAGGCGCGACATGCACGCCCGGTTAACTAGTTTTTCCACCAGAAATCCTCGTCCCTCAGGTTAATGGGCTGGGCCTCGTGTGCGCGCGCGTAAGGGTGTGGCCCAACAAGTCTCAATAATAGAATGGTGTGTCCCAATGTATAAGGTGAAAGAAACAAGTGGATATAACCGATGTGGGACTAAATTGTTGGAAAGGGAAATGGGTATACCCAATTTTTGGTCAACCAAGGAATGGGCCATATAAATGGGCCCAACACTAACATCCTCGTCCCTCAGGAGTGCACCATAACCTCCCCTGTCCTTTGAGAGAGAGTCATTAGTGTTGAGTTTCACGCATCCTCGCCCGGGGGGCAGTCCAGTGAACCTCTGTCGCTGAGATTGGCTTTTGAGAAATGGAGATGTCAAAGAACTTGGCGATGCTGAGGACCTCAGGGGCCAAGGTGTCACAAAGTTTGATAGAGATAAATCTGGCTTTGATCATGGCCTTGATTGCCTAGAGAACAGAAGTCTAGTGACAAGACTTCCCCTTGAATAGTCTGGCATTTCTTTCTAACCAAAGGTGCCAAAAGATGGTGGTCAAAGTAAATTGCAAGACAATTTTCTGTACTGGAAAAGTGGTGGCAGAAGATAGCCATTGAAGTAGTTCATCAAGTGTACTTGGGAGTGTTTTGTTAATGCACAGCCTTTTGAGGAGGTGGCTCCAGAGGAATCTTGAAAAAGAACAATTAAGGAGGGCTAGACAAGCTTCATGATTGGAAGGTTTCACACATACACAGAGAAGGCAATGTGCTGGCTGACTTTCTAGCTTCTTTCTGCTCGGACAGAGGAGAAACTTTCATTCAACCTTCCTCATTATGGCCAAAATTTAGCAATGCCCTTGCAGAGGATAAATCTGGACTTCCATTCATCCGTATGAGGAAATGAGGTCCCTTCATTAGCTTCGGGGTTTCATGGAAGCTCTCTTGAATCATTTGGATACAGTCCAATTTAGTTCGGGCTTCCATCCCATGATTTCATGATCTTCTATTGAATCCCATTTTGTAAAGCTCTCCAACACTTTTTATAAAGTTCTAGACTGTTTTTGTAAAGTTCTTTTTCATATAGCAACACAAAATCTTGATTAACAATAATTAAAAAAATGATGTGAAAGAAATAAATGATGACATTATAATTAAGCAATAAGCTAGCACATTTAGCCCATCAAACATTAACAATATAGTTTCTTGGGCTGAGATGAACTCTAAAATCAATGAAATTAAACATGTTTCGTAGATGATGTGCCTTCAGGAGAGATGAAGCATGGAACTACTTATATGGATGGAGGTGATCAATGCACCCAATTAGTTGTGTCACCAAAGCACCACAAGATCAGACGCCCAATTAGTTGTGTCACCAAAGCACCACATGATCCTCCCATACTAACAAACTTTGTGTTTTGTTTTCTTTAGAAATGCTCACAAACTTCTTTTTAATATGCAGTTTTTAATGTTACAAAGTCTGATCAGTTGACTTGGAGTGGCGTGGGGGTTGGTGTGGGGAGAGAAAAAGACAAAATCAGTCATGTCAAAAACCAAAATCTCATATGGAATTAAACAAGTCTTTTGATTCAATAATTAATCTGGGACTATCATCCTTCTTTTTTTTTTTATAATTTTTTTTATGGGGGCATCTAACTATTTCTCTAAAACATATACTCAAATTTATTTTTGTTTGAAAATACAATTTGAAAAACACATTTTAATTTTATACACAATTTTTTATGATATAATTATGAGAGTTGTTTTTTAATTAATCAAATAATCATGTTTACCGTTAATAACAGAAGTTGCTTATATTGAAATAAACATTTGTTTGGGGTTTTTTGCTTTTACAGAAGCTAAAAACAACCCAAAATTATATAACTTATTTGGGGTTTTTAGTTTTCTAATGTAGTACATATTTTTTTATAAAAAATGAAGCATATACTCCAATGAATTGTATGAACGCATTTATAAAAAATGTAAAAAAATTCTTTTGAAGCATATACCTTGTTAATGTGAGCATATGCGTCGATAGAATTTCTATCAACGCTTATAGGGCTGGAATTGGGAATGGAAATGGATATGGGGTAACAGCGCCCTTTACATATACATTTTTCAATGCGTTTTATGATGCCCAAGATCACATCCATGCATGCATAGAGAAAATCATCAGCCGCCATGAAAAACTTGATTAGTTTAAGATCAAATTTTGAATTTTCTTATTGGTTTAAGATCAAATTTTTTTTTGAAGTTTTGGATCATTGGATCTGTTCATATGCAAGTGAAGGCAATTTGTGATGAGCCGGAGTTCGGCCCGATTTAAAAGTCTGAACCTTTATGAGAGAGTTGTTACACTCGGCTCATTTTACAACGCTAGTTATAGCCTTATATATCTCATTAACGTCTTACACTCACTAGCGCTAGTTATAGCCTTATATATCTCATTAACTTCTTACACTCACTAGTGCCTCGTTATAAATTTTTTAGCACATTCTATAAATGAAACCATATAATTCATTGGAGTTTGGACATGATTTTTTACAAAGGTACAAATAGGCCTGTCAACGGGCAGGTCCGGGTTGGGTCACAGTGGACCCGGATCCGGCCCGTTTCATTGTCAGGTCCTTTGAGTGAGGTCAGGTCGGGCCGACCCATTAACAAGCCTAGGTTACACCAGAAGAGATTGAGGAATTTCTTAAAGACTTACAATGACTTCATTTTTTTTAATAGAGTCCATTATAAATAGTTTTTCACTATTTTGAGGGAACATTTGGAATACAATTTGGATTATTATGCTTTTACATGAAATAAAAAGGTCATAGAAATATTTCAAATACTTATAAATTTAAATTATTATTTAGTATTTAGTTATATATGTTGGGTTGAATTATAGGTATTGGGTTGGATCACAAATTAAAAAAAAATCACATAGTATTTGGGTGGAATCAATCAGGTCCATAGGATCGGATCGGGTGGACCCAGACCCGACTGGTTTTAATTGTCATGTCATTTGGGTCAGGCATTTAGGCCTTTTATCGGGTTAGATCTAGGTCTACCCGTGACCCATTGACAAATCAAGATACAAATTTCATTACATTAGATATACTATTGTTTTAAAATAAATTTAAAAATGATGTAGACTGCATTTAGAGCAGAAAATGAGGCTGGATCTAACTATTTCCTTTTGAAATTATGATGTTAATGGACCTTATTTGAGGCTACGACGAAGTATATGATCGAGATTGAGATCCAGATGGGAGAGGGTACTATTGCAAATTAAAATCCTTGTGACAATCAACCTTGTAGCTTTCATTTGAAATTTCTTATTATTTTCCTAAAATATGTTGTTCGAATAAATTAAACATATTTTTTTACACTTTTTAATCTTGTAGATGAACAAAATATTCTTTTCGAACAAGTTTGAAAAATTCATTTTAGAACAAGTTTGAAAAAAGACTGTGTGTAACAGCACATTTTTTTAAAATGAGTTTGAAAATTTGATTTCACTTTAAAATATTGAATTTGTAACGTTTAAAAATTTTGCATTTTTATATGTATAGTTTTTTATGTTCCAGAAAGTCTGGTCAGTTGACTTGGACCTAACATGGGAGTGGGGGTTGGGGTGGAGCCATTAACGTTTAAAAATCAGTCATGTCAAAATCTCATCCAGGTGGAGTCACCAACGTTTAGTTGATGATGTGTTTTCAGGAGAGATGAAGCATGGAACTACTTATATGGATGGAGGTGATCAAATAAACACAAGTATATAAAGAATACGATATTTGTTAAAAAATAAGATACCATGTTTTTTCCACCATCAACGTCACTATCATATATATTCAAATCCAAGATTTAGAAGCTTTTGAGTTACTACATGGTCATGGAACACAAGTACTATTACTTCTCTATGAGTTGGTTGTGCAGGAACTGAAAGTTCAAAGGGATGGTCCAGCCAAAAAGAACATAAACAGTGAGACTGGGGGTTGTTTTTTTGTTGTTCCAAATTTGCTCAAACTTCAAATTTAGACTACAAATTCGATACCAAGATATAATTAGGAAACAAAATAGAGGAGAATAGGCTTAATGCTCTTCTATCTCAAGCTAAAATACATTTTAATTATCATATCGGTGTTCCTCTCCTCTCTAACAAGTTATTTTTACCTAAAGAAGATGTAAACAGAATATAGTTTTCAAATGAACACGTGTGAAGGTAATTGCCAAGAAGATCACATACCTGCAAATAAACAAGCTTGAATCACCCTGCTTGTTATTTTTCTTTCTCTAGACATCTAGTGATAAAAAATTCACTCTCTATAAAACATGCCAGCTTATACTTAAGAAGAGTCAAATATAAATTGGCATTAACATATGTAAATCCAAAATGTAAAACAGAGTTACACATATACCAAAACTTGATAGCATTCTAAAAAAAAATTACCTGGACCATCAAGGTTGAAGTAGATACGAAAATTTTAGCATATCTAATTCCAAAGAGCAAACCACCTTTGTATCCAACCAATGGTGATCCTGTTACATGGAGTATTTTTTGGCTCTATGTACGCTAAGGTCTCGTATTGTTCGTACTCGTTTTGATGGAAAGAAGGAAGAGAGATTATTCTACGACTTTGTAACACGAGAAAAAGGGCGAGGTGACTACCAATGGTGATCCTATTACATGGAGCATTTTTTTTACTCTCCAGCACAAGAACAAACACAATTCACCTCAATGTAGGACATAAGCCATGAATATTATAAGGATCGGATCCAATGAGGACTGGATCCGGTCAATTCAATCAGTACCGAACTGAACGACGTGAAAATCGAACTGCACCACCTATAAATCGAATTGTACAATCAATTGTTAGGTATTTATTTCATTATCCTATTGGATACTGATGATACTTAGGAATTCATATTTTCTCCAATAGCTTATTGGATTCAATAAGAGAATAAAATATATACCCAACAATTGGTTGTACAGTTCGATTTATAGGTGGTGCAGTTCAATTTTCACGTTGTCTAGTTCAATACTTACCGAACTTATAGAATCCAGTCCTGATTAGATCCGGTCTCAATTTGATATCATTAAGGACATAACCCACCTAAATAGCAGACGACTTTTGCACTTGGACCACATCACATAGATGTCCCAAAATTTTGGCGGACAAAGTCCGTTGCCAACAGAATCATGGATCCATCAGAGTTACCTGTTTTTTTTTGTTGTGAAAATATGGCGTCTCCGTTTTAAAAGAAAAAACAACATTGTAGGGTATTTTTTCACGTTTGAGAAGATGTAGAAACAACATTTCTCTACCACTCCCTTATTCTTCAAACGTGCAGTCCCATGCCGCACACCCGAACACACCCTTAGCAAAATGTGACAGCCTTCCTTTGAGGTGACTCAAAGATGAATCAATAAAGAAAAATATTACATCTAGCCCTCAATTGTTTGGATGTGTTTCTGTTTATTATAGTAGAGAAACGTAATAATAATTTTTTTTCTTGCTTGACTGACCACGCATAAGTTTTGAAATAAGATTTGAATAAGAAATTATAAAAGATGAAAAAATGATTTGACATATGAGTTTCTCTTATACAAGTGAACTAGATTGGGTAAAATAACATAAATTTGATGGGTCATGAAATATCAATATATATTATCTTATTCTCACATATTTTGACATAGTTATATCTACTTATCCCTGATAAATAATTAACCACATTTCATCATAGTTCTCAGCTTCAGCAACGCTTCAAATTAACAAAGACTTGAAGAAAGAAAATCCATGCATTTTCTATCTACTATTTCCATCAATGTCCCAAAATCTCATCAATTCTCTTATATTTTGAAAGAGTTGTTCCAAAATACCCATTCATTAGAAGAAAAAAAATTCACATATAGGCCAATGCATTTATTCACTGGTTACAAAGTTGCACAAGTTTTCTTCAATTGGATGCAACATATATTATTTTGGCCTTCTTTCATTAACATATACATTTTTCAATGCGTTTTATGAGGCCCAAGATCACATCCATGCATGCATAGAGAAAATCATCAGCCGCCATGAAAAACTTGATCCGCCCATTCTTGTTGAAGGCGAGCACCGCAATGACACCCCAAAATCCGATTGCAAATGATGCTGCGATAAACGAATAGAAGATCACATCATTATCAATGACCTTTGATGTACCTTCATGATCACCATTATTGCTGACATTGTATGTTTGTGAAGTCACATGCATTGACCAGCAATTCTTCTCTATCAATTCTTCAGACAAGTCTGGATTACCTTCAAAGCTGCTTTTATTGAATGTGCAGAATTGATCTTTGTATGGGATAATGCCTGACAAGTTATTGTAGGACACTCGAAATACAGAGAGTGAATGGAGTTGGACAAGCTGGGAGGGAATTTCACCTGATAGATGATTATTTGAGAGGTCCAAACTCTCTATATTTTCCAAGTTTTGAAAGGAATCTGGAATTGGTCCTGTGAGGTGGTTGTTTGACAAGTTTAGCGAGTGGAGCGCGCACAAATTTCCCATTTGAAAAGGGATGGGACCAGAAAACTGATTCTTAGATAAGTCTAGCACAGTCATTAGGGAGAGGGGAGTGCCCATGTAAGAAAAGAAACTACCTTTTGTAGATAAGCTAGACAATACTGTGTCGAAATTAATAGCTTTATTTATATAACCGTTAACACTAAACAAAGAGTAGTCAATTGGAGAATCTATAATCCAAGAAGTGATATTGTTCAGACAACTAGGAATTGTTCCAGAAAGATAGTTATTTGAAAGATCTAAGATGTGAAGACGCATATGACAAACTTGAGTTGGAACTGGACCTTCAAAATTATTTTCTGATAAGAGAAGTGCTATCATATTGCGAAGTGTAAATAACGAACTATGAATAGTACCTGAGAAGAGATTCTTTCTAATATCCAAGAACAATATTTCTGAGCTATTTAACAAGCCTAAGGGTATGGACCCTGTGAGGTGATTATCATATAGATTGAAATATTTTACCCGTGGCATACTAAAATTCCTAAAAGATATCTTCCCTTTCAGGTTATTGTTCGCCAAGTTCAAATAAATCATATTTGGGCTTTTCATGATCGATTGCGGTATCTCTCCTGTAAAATTATTTCCGGACAAATCCAACCACTCCAGCGATGGGTGAATACCAAAAGAGAGAGGGATAGTCCCATGCAAGGCATTTTCAGACATATTTAAGATTATTAGTCTAGGAAAGAAGATTGCAAAATTTGGGAGAAGTGTTCCACATATATTACTATCAGACATGTCCAGCTGGATTAATGCGTTTTGTGTGGACAGGAAACTAGGGACCCTTCCGCCACTGCGTTTGTTGAGTACACAGTTGCTCAGGAAAAGGGTCTTCAATTGGAATGATGGAACCCATGATGGAGACTCTGTTTCTATCTCTAGTCGGTCGTTATTTGATAGATCAAGATAGGATATGTTGGTGAGGTTGGCAAATGTGGAAAACGAAAATGCACCATCTAGTTGATTGGAAGATAGATCTAGATGTTCTAGGGAATACAGACTCTTCAAACACGTATCAATGTTGCCCTTCATTGAATTTTCTGAGAGATCCAAAAATTGTAAATCTTGTAGCTGGCAAAGATCTGCATAACAGAGGAAATCAAGTATGATGAATAACATCAGAACACATTATTTTCTACTTTGGAATAGTTTCTCTATTGGAAAATTCATCTTTGTTTTAAAAAGTCATCAAGGCTCAACAAAATGCCCTTTTTTTCAAATTCTTTTTTAAACAAAAAAATATTGTATAGATTACCCCCTACTGTAATTTAATATGTAAGATGAGAAATAGGATAAAAGTCGGATCAAATATAAATCTTTTGGCTTCCTTATTAATAGTTAGAGCAATTACATAGATCAAATTGAAAATTTTAGAATATCAAAACAAGTGCCCACCATTAAATTGGGCAGAAAGTAAAGTGTTACCTTTTATAGTAGAGGAATTATTGAGCATATTGTCCGATAAATAGAGATAAGTCAAGGATGTTAAGTTGGAAAGCGATGAAAGTTCAGTGAGCTCATTGGATTGAAGGTCTAATTCTTGAATATGAGGGTGTCTCCAAGGACCTACAAATATACAATTGATCTGCTTAGAACAATAAATAACAAATCATTATAGAACGATAATGTTACATATAATTTATTTTTCAACCCCAATTCAAGTCTACATGTATTTTGAATTTTTTTAAGATAATACATCTCATCTAACAATGTACATGTTTTTATAAGAAAATGAAGCGTATACTCTAATGAATTGCATTGATGCATTTATAAAAAAAATATGAAAAATTTATATTGAAGCATGTACTTCATTAATATGAGTATATACTCCGTTAATTTTCTCTCGACGCATATGGGATTAAAATTGGGGCCGGAAAAAAAAACATTGTGTAACATCATTCAGATAGAAAAAGAAAAATGATATGTTCAACCCCTTGTGCACCCCTATTTGTAGTTCATATTGTTTTTCCTTTTTTTTAAAATATTATACTCATCTATTGAAATATATATTGTTATATAAAATGAAGTATATACTGAGATAAAACAACATATTTATTCTCAATGAAAAAATATTATTTCATACACTATTATAGAACTTCATATACTGTGATAACATATTATACATTATGTTATCATAGTATACATGGCTGCAAAATGGCCCGAGTGTATCTAGAAAAAAAATATTTTTTGTCATATTATTAAATTAATATTCCAAAGAAATAAAGCCAAATTGTATAGGGCTCATGCTAAACCTCTTCAAATTGTTGCGTCTAATGTATGATAGAAAAAGAAATCTGGTTTGGGAGTCCGGTCTTATGTTTAATCAAACATTGTGGAGTTGCTTATGTGGGGGCTCTAGGTGCGGCCTTTTCGGTGGTCAACTCACAATGTAGGTCGGGTAAGACTATCCTCAATGATTTTCTAGACATCTCTTCTATCTAATTTCATTTCCTTTTGACATTGTTTCATTTATTTTCATTTCTCTTGTATGCTTTGGGCATTGTTTTTCTTTTGATAATAAAATTAAGACAAACTACCCACCATCACTTTTTAAAAAAAAAGAAGTCAGAGAAACTGTTAATGATTTCATTTTCTTTTTTTATCTGTTAATTTAAATGGGCAAAAGGGTCATTTTTTTCAAACTAATCATGCTTAATTAGTAAATGACCAATTCATCACGGGATCAATAAAAAAAAACTAAAAAATAATCATGTGTATGTTTCATCTGATCATCTTTGTAGTTAGGTGAGAGAACTTGAAAAGAGAGGGGTTGGTTACTACTAGTATCATATGAACAGACAGAAGAAAGAAAAATTTATATACTAAATTTGACTCATTTAAATCATTGAAGACAACTAATGAAGTCATTGATTTATTAACTTTAGTTATATAATTAAGTGGATATGGTATTACATCATCAATCACATCCAAACAATGTATGTCTCTGGCTCATAAACATATGATCATGCTAGAAGAAGACTTGTTGATCTATGTCAAAACACTACATTATGCCTATTGTTCATCCTAATCCAATTTACCAACAACTAATGGTAATCATGTTTTAATTAGGAATTATTAGGCATGGACTAAAGCATCAGTGAACGTGTGACTAAATTAAAAATGAAATGGACTTCATAATCTCATGTAAAAAGTATATGCACAAAAAAACGCTCTGGCACACCGGATAGAAAATCTTTGATTATATATATTGAGCAAATCATACTAAAGTGTCAACATATATATGTGAAACTAAAAAAAAAATGAAATGAACTTCATATATAACCCCATGTCAAAATTATAAGACACGAGAAGGCTATGTGACATACCAGATGGCAAATCTTTGATCATATTGAATGACAAGTAAATGGAACGTGCGGATGTAATATTAAAAATCCATGATCCAACACTCTCCATTTGATTGCTGCTTAGAGACAAGTATTCGAGGTTTTGTACGCCCCAAAAGCCTGCAATAACATAGAATTAATTCGAACAATGTGTCAGTCTGTCAGATGAAAATATGATATCAGAGAGGTTGATTAATAAAATCATGGCAAACTCGTAAATGAAAAGGAACTAAAAGCGAGGGTGAGAGACTAGCCATGACCTGATATCTCGAAGAACACTAAATTTACTTTGATTTCCTCTGTTATCCTACACAGTTTGTGATTCAAATTCAGTTATTAAATCAGATAATAAATATCTATCTTTTTTTAAAATAAAAATTATATAATAGTGTGTAAGAAAGCGAGAATTATATTTATAAGATGATGAATTAGATTATGTCAAAAAAAAAATCTTCATTTACAAAGTTGAGAGTACTTGCATCGATCATAGTTTTTTTTTAAATATAATTGTAGACCTCATATAATAATCATAGTAAATAAACTAATTTCTTTCCATAAGCTAGATGAATCCTCTATTTGAATATTTGATAAAATAATTAAACTTTTAAAGAAGTTAAATTGAAAATCTAGAGTGTCTCTTTCATGTTTTTCTTTTCCAAGGTAAAAAATCATTGATATGTAAGTTATGAGTTTAAGGAGCAACGATTTCATGTACTAGTTTTTTTTTCCCCTTGATTGGACTCGTAAAGTCTCTAAATATCTTAAACATGCGAATAAGCACTTTGGTATAAGTAATGTGCACTGTTACACACAATCTTTTTCACAACCTCAAATGCAGTTTTTTTTTCCTCATTAATGATCCAATGAAATACATACATTTTTTTTTTTTGAAAAGGTAGACAATTGTCACCACGATTTACTATTGCATATCGAAGTTACATCATCAGAACTGGGGGTGAGGGGATACGGATAAAAAAGACAAGAAAAACCAAGGAAAAGCAAGGGAAAATGAACAAAAAATATCCTTACCTAGGTATTAGATAACACTACCCACTGAGCAAGAATAGGTTCACTCCCTTGCCCATTAAGGAGATACATACCTCCTTAAGTGAGGTATATATCTTTTAAATTTCTTATTAAATATTAACAAGTACTAATAGAATCTAGCACTGACTAGATCTCTCTTTATCAAAGTGATCATTCTCTGACTTAAGGAAAGCATCCATAACACAAAAAAGCAAAACTCTGAAATAGCCCATTTTTGTTCTACAAGTCTACAAGTATCTAAAGTTTCAGATGACGCCATTTGATTATCTTCTTGGGCAAAACAATACTATTTCGAGATTTGGACTTAAACATAGATAACCCATGTGGAACTTTGTTGGGTATAATGAGAAAGAGAAAATGAAGTACTAATTAAAAGCAATCAGTATCATTTTGGAATTTTTTTTTTTTATTTCCAAAAGATTAAAAATGTCTTGATGAATTTGAGATCTCTCGATGAACATCTTGCCTCACTGTTCATTTTTAATATAATTTGAAGTTTTATATAATGTTTCATAAGAACTCAATTTTTGTAAGACGGAATAATTCATTGATGACAAAAAAAAATCATTTAAACATAGTGCATTTGATGCAAATTGAAAGTAAAGTTGTTCCGATTTATTGTTATTTTGTTTAAATAATTAGTTTGGGCATAAATCTATGGATTTTAAAATAAGTTTGTTAGGATTGTTAAATTTAGGAGGAGTCATGTTGTTTGAAATATATTTAGTTGTTAAAGTATTAATATATTAATAGTTAAAATGATTGATATGACCACATTTCAATAAATTTAGATGCCCATATATAGACATCAATAGAATTGTAAAAATTATTCAGTTTTTTTTAAAAAAATTCTATATTTGACTTTAAAAACTATCTGGGTTTTTCGAAACAATAAAAAATTTTAAATTTATAATCTCTCTCTAATTTCCATCCATTGAAGGTATTTATTTTCATCTCTGCATCAGCATCACAGTTTTTTTTGTTATTGTAACCATCATTTAAAAAAAAACAAATTTATATTCATGGAATAAATAAAAAGAAAATTTAAAAAGTGTCAAGGGAGCGCGTACCTGAAAAATCTTTTATTTGATTGCCTGATAAGTCGAGCGAACTCAAAGAAGAAATATTGGAAATCCAACGTATCTCTTTCAAATTGTTACCACCGAGATTAAGTTCCAATGATGAAGTCAAATTGTGAATCCATGGTACAATTAATCGAGCAACGCTTTCATCGTTTAAGTTATTGAAGCTCAAGTCCAGCTGTTGCACTTTTTGTAAATGCCAGTTATCTGCATCGCAATTTATATTTAAAAAAAAATATAAGTATGACATAGGAAATAAAAAAAAAAAAAAGATGAGCATTTGAACCATTTTAAATGACTTAATCATATATCTCAATACATTAACGGTCGTTATCATTTTAACTTGTGTGACTGAAGGATGAATAATATATCATCCGGAATTGTTACAAGAAAAAGAAAAATGATATATCCAACCCCGAATACAACCTCACTCTTAATCACACTAGGTTTTTTTTTTAAGTATACGCTTCTATTGAAGAACATACTGTTATATGAAATGAAATATATACTTAGATACAATAATGTATTTTCTTTTTAGAAAAACAAAAAAATATTTTACTCCATACACTATGATAGAACCTTATGCATTACCATAGCACAATATATATTATATTATCATAAAATACTCATAGTGTACAGGGCTGTAAATCAAACAGAGTGTGTCTAAAAAAACTGTTTTTCATCATATTATTAAGTTAACTTTTCAACTGAATAAAGTTATATTCTATCGAGCTTGTGCTAAATCTCTTCATCCTGTTGCATCTGATGTATGATATTATTAAATGAAATCTGGTCACAGAAAATGGTAATGATTTCATTTTTTTCTTTATTTATTAAGGGGCTCTTTTTTAAACTAATCATGCTTAATTAGTAATTAAATTACCAAATTCATCTGGGGATCAATAAAAAAAAATAAAACTAATCATATCTCTGTTTTGATGAACAAAGTTTTTGATAATGGTACATGACAATCAATCTGATTAATTTCATCTTATCATCGCTTTCAAACAAAGCCTTGATGACTTTGTTTGAAAAAGTCATCAAGCCTCAACAAAATGCCTTTTTTTTCAAATTCTTTTTTAAACAAAAAAATATTGTATAGATTACCCCCTACTGTAATTTAATATGTAAGATGAGAAATTGGATAAAAGTCACATCAAATATAAATCTTTTGGCTTCCATATTATTAGTGAGAACAACTACATAGATCAAACAATATCATGATTGAAAATTTTAGAAAACAAAAACAAGTGCCCACCATTAAATTGGGCAGAAAGTAAAGTGTTACCTGTTATAGTAGAGGAGTTATTGAGCATATTGTCTGATAAATCGAGATAAGTCAAGGATGTTAAGTTGGAAAGCCATGAAATTTCAGTGAGCTCATTGGATCCAAGGTATAATTCTTGAATATGAGGGAGTCTCCAAGGACCTGCAGATATGCAATTAGCCTGCTTAGAACAATAAATAATAAACCATTATAGAAAGGATAATGTTCATACAATTTATTTTTCAGCATCAATTCAAGTCTACATGTGTTTTGAATTTTTTAAAAATAATATACTTCATCTAACGTGTATATGTTTTTATAGGAAAATGAAACATATACTCTAATGAATTACATGAATGCATTTATAAAAAAAATGTGAAAAATTTATATTGAAGCATATAGCTCGTTAATATGAGTATATGCTCCGTTAATTTTCTCTTGACGTATATGAGACTAGAATTGGGGTTGAAAAAAAATACTGTGTAACATCACTCAAATAGTAAAAAGAAAAATGAATGTTCAACCCCTTATGCACCCCTATTTGAGTCCACACGTTTTTCCATTTTTCAAAATATTATACTCATCTATTAAAATACATATTATTATATAAAATAAATTATATACTGAGATAAATAACTTATTTATTCTCTTTGAAAAAACGAAAAAAATATTATTTCATACACTACAATAGAACCCCATATACTGTGATAACGCAGTATATACTATGTTATCATAGTGTACATGGCTACAAAACAAACCGAGTTTATCTAGAAAAAAATGATTTTCATCATATTATTCAGTTAATTTTCCATATGAATAAAGCCAAATTCTATCAGGCTTATGTTAAATCTCTTCAAACGGTTGCATCTAATGTATGATAAAAAAAGAAATCTGATTTGGGAGTCGGTCTTATGTTTAATCAAACATTGTGGAGTTGCTTATGCGGGGGCTCAATGTGTGGCCTTTTCGTGTGGTCGCCTCCCAATTATGGGGTAGGTCTGGATGGATTATCCTCAAGGATTTTGTAGATATCTCTTCTACCTAATTCCCTTTCCTTTTGGCCTTGTTCCATTTATTTTCATTTCTCTTGTATGCTTTGGGCATTGTTTTTCTTTGTGCCAATAAATTTGAGACAAGCTACCCACCATTTCACTTATAAAAAAAAATTTAGTCACAGAAACCGGTAATGATTTCTTTTTTTTCTTTTTTTTTAAATTAAAAAGGGTCAAAGGACCATTTTTTTAACTAATCATGCTTAATTAGTAAATAACCAAAAGTCATCACGGGATCAATAAAAAAAATAAAAATTAATCATATGTATGTTTCGTCTTATCATTTTTGTTGTTAAATCATGGAGTAGGTCGAGGTGGACTGTCCTTAAGGATTTTGTAGATATCTCTTCTACCTAATTCCCTTTCATTTTGACCTTGTTCCATTTATTTTGATTTCTCTTATATGCTTTGGATATTGTTTTCTTTTGACTATAAAATTGAGACAAGTTGCCCACCATTTCACTTTTAAAAAAAAACTAGTCAAAGAAACTTGTGATGATTTCATTTTCTTTCTTTATCTGTTAATTTAAATGGGCAAAAGGGCCATTTTTTCATACTAATCATGCTTAATTAGTAAATGACCAAATTCATCACGGGATCAATCAAAAAAATAAAAAATAATCATACAATATGTTTCATCTGATCATCTTTGTTGTTAGGTGATAGAACTTGAAAAGATTACTACTTGTATTATATGAACAGAAAGAAGAAAAAAAAAATTATATACTAAATTTGACTCATTTAAATCATTGAAGAAAACTAATGAAGCCATTGATTTATCAACTTTAGTTATATAATAAAGTGGATATGGTATTATATCATGGATCACATCCAAACAATGTTTATCTCTGGCTCATAAACATATGATAATGCTAGAAGAAGGCTTGTTGATCTATGCCAAAACACTACATTATGCCTATTGTTCATCCTAATCCAACTTTACCAACAACTAATGGTAATCATGTTTTGATTAGGAAATTTTAGGCATGGACTACAGCATCACTGAACGTGTGACTAAATTAAAAATGAAATGGACTTCCTTCATAATCTCATGTAAAACGTGTATATATACACAAAATACGGTATGACACTCGATGGAAAATCTTTCATCATATATATTGAGCAAATCTTACTAAAGTGTCAACCTAAGTGGAATCAAAATAATATAAAAAATGAAATGAACTTAATAACCCAATGTCAAAATTATAAGACACAAAAAAGGCCATGTGACTTGTGACATACCGGATGGCAAATCTTTGATCGTATTGAATGACAAGTCAATCTCTTGTGCGGATGTAATATTAAAAATCCATGATCCAACACTCTCAATTTGATTGCTGCTTAGATACAAGTATTCGAGGTTTTGTACGCCCCAAAAGCCTGCAATAACATAGAATTAATTTGACCAATGTGTCAGTCTGTCAGATGAAAATATGATATCAGAGAGGTTGATTAGTGAAATAAGGAGTGTTTAGTTGCCAAATTATAAAAATGATTTCGCAGATATTTAAGTTTTAAAACTGATTCTACAAAAAACTCACTTTCTCAGTTTTTTAAAATAATAATTTTTGGACATTATTTGCCTCAAATCTGTGTGCAGGAAACTGCTATAGTAAAAATGTTGTAAATGCAGTTTTCGACAATCGCAAATGCTGTACAATCGTGCAACCAAACGCACCCTTAAGAGAGAGTGAGAGAATAACTATGACTTGATATCTCGCATAACACTTAATTTACCTATTAATATTTGTTCTCAAATGTAATGAAAAACATAAGATTATATAATAATGCTTCTTTTTTGTTTTCTTTGCTTTCCCCTGTTCTCCCCCACTTTATGAGTTTGTAATTCAAATTCAGTAATGAAATTAGGAAATAAATATCTATCTTTCGTTTTTAAAAAAGATTATATAATAATGTATAAGAAAGCGAGAATTTTTTTTATAAGATGATGTATCCAATTATGTCAAAAAAAAAATCTTCATTTACAAATCTAAGAATTACTCCATATATAGTGAATCGATCATAGTTTTTTTGTTTTTTTAAAGATAATTGTAGACCTCATATATAATAATCATTGTAAAGAAACTAGTTTCTTTCCATAAGCTAGTAAATCCTCTATTTGAATATTTGATAAAATAATAAACTCAAAGAAGTTAAATTGCAAATTTAGAGTGTCTCCTTCATGTTTTACTTTCCGAGGTAAAAAATCATTGATATGTAAGTTATAAGTTAGGAGCAACACTTTCATGTACTAGTTTCTTTTCCCTAGATTTGACTCCTAAAGTCTCTAGATACCTTAAACCTGTGAAGAAGCACTTTGGTACAAGTAATGAACACCATTACACAGTCTTTTTTACATTATCAAATACAACCTTATATAGGGGTCGGCAACGGGCTGAGCCGGCCCGGCCCGTTGAAACAAGGCCCAAGCCCGCGGGTCTGCTTGGCCAGCGGGCCCGGGCCGGGCCTGGGTTCAGGCCCATAGGCGGGCCTACGAGCCCAAATTCAAAGCATTGTATTTTTATTTTACGTTGTTTATTTGTATATAATGTTAAAATAACACAAAATTTAAAGTGTAATGTTGAAAAAAATATTTATATCTATTGAATTTTCAAAATAAAAATATTAAATAAATTAATTACTTAAAAAAATGAATAACTACATGTACCTAACGAGGTTAACACCTACATAAATGTTAATAATTTGTATAACTCAACCACAATTCAAATAAAAAGTATGCATTACCAGTTTATTGGATTGCCCCCCATGGGCCTACGGGTCAGCCTGGACGGGCCGGGTTCGGGCGGGCCCCAGAACCAGGCCTAAGCCCGGCCCGCCCTATAAACGGGCCGGCCCGGCCCATGAACGGGCCCGGGCTGGGCTTTCACGCCTCGGGCCTGTTGAAGACCCTTAGTCTTATATGTCTCATTAGTGATCCAATGAAATAATTGTAGAAAAAATTTGGTGGACAGAGAAGATGATTGAGTTTGAGGCGTGAGGATTCGTTATCCTTAAAGTGATAGTTGCCCCGACTCAATATGAGTTTGCTAATAGGTTCTGGAAAATTCACTTTCAGGATACAACAAACTCTAAGAGTCTGCAGATAGCAATTCTGAAGAACTTTCACAACACTCTTAGATAAAAAAAAACTGATTTTCAAAGTGTTCCGTTAACACCTTTTAAATAATTCCTGAAGGGATGCCCTTGCATCCTTTCATAATTTCAGTTATCACCTGTGGGTAGAGGTGACTGTTATGAAAATATGAAGGGATGCATGCATTGGGACAATGACTGTTGGCCAAACGATTTGAATTTCAAAAATATGAAATCCAGTAAAAAAATTATCATGTTAATTCGCCAAAGTGCGTCTAATAATGCACCAAAATGCACCTATGCGCGTACACATGTAACATGTGTAGCATGTGTGGTCTCCCTTTGCCATGTGTGGTCTCCCTTTGCCTTTTCCAAGACATCATTTTAGTACTTATGAAGTGAAAAAATCTTTTTCAATTTTTCGATGTGGGACTATTCCTAAGCACTCACTACATATTATATCTAGGGTTAAAGACATCTAAGTCCCTGCAAACATGGGAAAACCCATATAAGTCCATACTAAAATTAAGACAGACGTACGAGTCCCTGAAAACTCACAAAAACCCAATTATCATCCCTGAGTTAAATTTCCATTCAAACTTGACGGAAAATTCTCAGAAATTTAACTCAGGGATGATAATTGGATTTTTGTGAGTTTTCAGGGACTCGTATGTCTGTCCCAAGTAGGGACTTATATGGGTTTTTTCATGTTTGTAGGGACTTAGATGTCTTTAACCCTACAATCTATCTATCTTCTTTAACAATATATACCTCCTTTTTTTTGAAAAGGTAAGCAATTGTCACCATGAATTACTATTGCATATCGAAGTTACATCATCTGAACTGGGGGGGTGAGGGGATACAGATAAAACAAACAAGAAATATTAAGGAAAAGCAAGGGGAAATTAACAAAAAAAAAATCCTTGCCTGAGGTATTAGATAACACTACCCATAAAGCAAGAATAGGTTCACTCCCTTGCCCGTTAAGGAGATACTTATCCCCTTAAGATATATATCTTATAAGTTTTTCATTAGAGATTGACAAGTACTGATGAAATCTAGCACTCACTGTATCTCTCTCTGTCCAGGTGATCCAAAGAAAGCATCCATTAACACAAAAAGGCATAACTATGAAATAACCCATGTTTGTTCTACAAGACTACAAATATCTAGAGTTTCAGATGACGCCATTTGATTATCTTCTTGGGCAAAACAATACTATTTTTAGATTTGGACTTAAACATAGATAACCCATGTGGAAATTTGTTGGGTATAATGAGAAAGAGAAATCTATCTATATACTAAGCAAAAGTTTAGAATATGTGATCTAACTCGAATCCAATCCGAGATTGGAGGAAGCTAATCCAAACCCAACCCAACCCAACCTGGCCTTCAGGTCTGAGAAGCTCAACACGAACCCAACCTGCCAGGTTTTGTTTGGGTTCGGGTTGGATTTGAGTTTGATTAAGGTTGGATTGGGTTCTGGTTGAGCTTGGGTTGGATTCAAGTTTGATTTAAAAAATTTATTATTTTAAACAATTAAAATTTTACAAAAGTCAATTATCTCCATAACAAAAATAAAAAAGATAAAAATGAGGAATATGTTTATTTAGATAATAAATATATAAAAACTATAAAAGTGAAAGCTCTACATAAAAATAAATTGTACAATTCAAAATTTATCATACATATTAAAAAAATATAATTTTACTTAGAAATGAAAACTTCAAGTTCTGATCGTTTCGAGTCATTACCCGAACCCTCAACTGAAACTCAATTCAAATTAGGTTTGGATTGCTCGGGTTGAATCCAAACGTTAAAATCTCAACCCAAATCTGCTCAAATTTCAGGTTGGGTTGGGTTCAAACCATCCAAGTTGTCCCCCTAATTCTAAAATATTTAAATTATAAAAAAAAATTACCTTATATTCATTCAAGCGATATTGTTGGTTTTAGAGTTTCAAATTATTACAGTATAAAGTTGATAGAGGGGTATATATGCAAAAAAAAAAACTCATTTTTAGTTGTAACATATCTTTTATGTTTCATTTTAAATTTTATAAATGATTTATTTTATCATTATTAGAATTTTCATTATTTCATTTATGTATATATAACATAATATATTATAAGATTGAAAAAAATTTCAAAATATTTTTTATTTATATACACATCGTGCATGGGGAAAAACTATATAATGTTAAAATAATGTGTTTCTATTATATTGAATATACAAAGACAATATAAATGAAATATTAAACACAAATATTGAACACATATTACTGGTTCAATCATTAATATAAAAAAATAAATGAAGAATTTATTAGATTATTTAAAATTAATTAAATGGTATTTAAATACTCTCTAAGAATATTATTGGAATTTAGATGTTCTTATCCCTGCAAAATTGTATAAAAATAAATTACCTACATTTGGAAAAACAAACAAAAGTATTTTTTATTCAATTAAATTAACAGCCGTTCAATTTTCATTTTTTTTATCCCCTTCATTCCGATATAATGATAGTTATTATTCGTGGTTTTTTGGGGGATACATATTCATATAGTAAACTTGAAAAATCAATTGTGATCATTAAGTACATGTAGTTATTTGGTCAGATCATGCAACTTTTGATCTGGGTTTTTTTGAAACAACAGAAATTTTTAAATTTGTTCTCTCTCTCTAATTTCCATCCATCGAAGGTACCATTTTTCATCTCTCGGCATCAGAATCACAGTTTTTTTTGTTATTGTAAAACTATTCATCATTTTAAAGAAACAAATTTATTTTCATGGCATAAATAAAAAGAAATTTTAAAAAGTGTTAAGGGTCTGCATACCTGAGACATCTTTTATTTGATTGCCTGATAATTCGAGCAAACTCAAAGAAGTGATGTTGGAAATCCAACGTATCTCTTTCAAATTGTTACCACCGAGATCAAGGTCGAATAATGAAGTCAAATTGTGAATCCATGGTACAATTAATGGAGCAATGCTTTCATCGTTTAAGTTATTGATGCTCAAGACTAGCTGTTGAATTTTTTGTAAATGCATCATAATTTATATTTAAAAATATATATAAGTATGACATATGAAATAAAGAAAAAAAAAAGATGAGCATTTGAACCATTTTAAATGACTTAATCATATATCCCAATACATTAACGGTCGTTATCATTTTAACTTGTGTGACGGAAGGATGAATAATATATCATCCGGAATTGTTACAAGGAAAAGGAAAATGATATGTTCAGCCCTGAATACAACCTCACTCTTAATCACACTAGGTTTTTTTTTAAGTATATGCTTCTATTGAAAAACATACTGTTATATAAAATGAAATATATACTGAGATACAATAATGTATTTTTTCTTTAAAAAAACAAAAAAATATTTTACTCCATATAGTATGATAGAACCCTATACATTATCATAACACATTATATACTATATTATCATAAGATATGAAGCGGCATTCTGGATTACAAAACGGATTGAGTGTGTTAGTCCACATTGTATATTTTTAGATACTCCCCGTTTGGAACGAGTATAACCCCCCGGATAACCCCGGATAAGTATTTGGGGGTATTTGTTTACCCCAGATTACTCCAAATAAATTATGCCAGAATAAATCTTGATAAAGTGGTATAGGGATTCCAATCAACCCCTAGAATAAAAGTTATCCTAGGTTATTCCACCTAAAGAATATGTGAGCCCACTGTCAAATCAAATGTCATCACCTCTTATAAATCATCTGTCAAATCAACTATCATTACTTTTTTACCTTTTATAAATCCTTATTCATATTTTATTCACATTTTACCCAAACAACAAAACATTTATTCTTACGTTTACTGATGAGAATAATTCAAAATACAATCAAACACAAAATCACTTTATCCTTATTTATACTCATTTATGCTTGGATAAATCTATACCCTAGAATAAAAACTATCTCCGTTCCAAACGGATTGAGTGTGTTAGTCCACATTGTATATTTTTAGATACTCATACCCCCCGTATGGCATGAAGAATTAGGCCAGAATAAGGAAGAATACAGGAGAATAGTAAAAAAAAGTTGTTTGTTTTGACAGAATAAACCCCGATAATTATGTCTGGATAAGTTAGGATAAGGCCTAATAACTATTCTAAAGAAATGTTGGAATTGCTTATCAGACCTTATCTATGCAAATGGATAAAAATACCCTTCTCTGTCATTTTAAAAAATTTATCTCACTTAACAGTCTCACACAGATTTCAAAAACTGTCACATCTATCAAACCAATCATATATTTCTCACACTATTCCCAGGGGTATAGTTGTCATTTAAAAAGTTATAAATTCTTATTCATCCCTTATCAACCATTTATCAACACTTTATTCAAGATTAACCAAACAACAAAAAAAGCATTTTTACGTTTTCCAATTAGAATAACAAAAAATGCAACCAAACAAAAAATTGCTTATTCAGTCTGAATTGTTATCTATCCTAGTATAGCTATCAGGAGCGAATAACTCAATGTCACACCCCATACGGGGGGATAGTGTATAGGGTTGTAAACCAGACCGAGTGTATCTAAAAAAATCATTTTTCATCATATTATTAAGTTAATTTTCCAACTGAATGAAGTTATATTTTATCGGGCTTATGCTAAATCTCTTCATCTTGTTGCATCTAATGTATGATATTATTACATGAAATCTGGTCACAGAAAATGGTAATGATTTCATTTTTCTTCTTTATTTGTTAATTTGAACAGGCAAAAGGGGCTTTTTCCCCCAAATTAATCATGCTTAAATAGTAAATTACCAAATTCATCACGGGATCAGTAAAAATAAATAAAACTAATCATACGTATGTTTTGATAAACAAAGTTTTTGATAAAGGTACACGATAATCAACCTAAATCAACCTAATTAATTTCATGTGATCATCTTTTCTTTTCTTTTTTTGTACAAATGCCCAGATAAGGTTAACATTATTCCTCACAATACATAATGGAAAAGGATACACGTAACCCTCATTGCAGCCCTAATTGCATTCCATCCCGGTTTTTTTTTTTTTAAATCACACTCACCCTTTGAAGTGCATATTATTATATGAAATAAAGTATATACTGAGATACATTAATGTTTTTTTTTCATGGTGAAAAAAAAATCGGGTCATATATTATGATAGAACTACACGCACTATGATAGTGCAATATATTATATGTTATCATAGCGTATGGGGCTGCAAAATAGACTGCACGTATCAGCGCTCATGCGTCATATATATACCCAGAACAAATAGTGGGTAAAAGCCCACACTTCCCAGCCCAAGAGGGCTTTTTTGGCACGATATTCTTTGATTATCTATGTTGTTAGATGATAGAACTTTAAAAGAGGGGTTGGTTACTACTACCATTATTTCAACGGAAAGGTAAAAGAAAAAATTATATACTAAATTTGACTCATGTAAATCATTGACCAAAACTAATGAATCTATTGATATATGAACTTTATAATATAATTAAGTGGATATGGTATTACATCATCGATCACATCCAAACAATGTTTATCTCTGGCTCATAAACATATAATCGTGCTAGAAGAAAAGACTTGTTGATCTTGTCAGAACAAATTCTGCCCATTGTTTCATCCTAATCCAACTTTACAAACAACTAATGGTAATCATGTTTTGATTAGAAATTTTTTAGGCATGAATTGAAGTATCAATGAACGTGTGACTAAACTATAAATGAAACAGAATTCATAATCTCATGTAAAAAGTATATACACAAAATATGCTATGGCACACTTTGATGGAAAATCTTTGATCATATATATTGAGTAAATCTTACTAAAGTTGCGTTTAGTTGTACGATTGTAAAACTGATTTTAGACAAAAATTAGGTTTAAAACTAATTTTATAGAAAACTGCTTCTCCACTGCTTCTACATAACTCATGTTTGAATATTTTTTCATAAATCTATTTATAGATTTTGGCCCCAGTTTTCTGTTTGAAAACTGGTTTAAGAAAAACAGTTTCCTTCAAAACTAAAAGCTGTTCAAATCGTTTCCAAACAAACCCTAAAGTATCAACATATATACGTAGAAGTAAAATAAATACAAAAAATAAAAATGAAATGAACTTCACAACCTTGCCCGTGTCAAAATTATAATAGTTTGGGCATAAATCTACGGATTGCAATAATTATGTTAAATAATAATTATTTTATTTAAATAATTATGTTGAATAATTAGGTTGGGCATAAATCTATGGATTTCAAAATAAGTTTGTTAGGATTTGTTAGATTTAGAAGGAGTCAGGTTATTAGAAATATACTTAGTTGTTAAAGTATTAATATATTAACTGTAATTTTGATAAGATTTTATCACATTTCAACAAATTTAGATGTCATAAATAGACATCAACAGAATTTTAAAAATAATTCAGTTTTTTTTTTTTAATTATGTATTTGAGTTAAAAAAAAAATATCTGGGTTTTTTTTAAACAACAGAGATTTTTAAATTTGTTATCTCTCTCTAATTTACATCCATCGAAGGTACCTCTTTTCATCTCTGCATCAGAATCACAGTTTTTTTGTTATTGTAAAACTATTCATAATTTTAAAGAAACAAATTTATTTTCATGGCATAAATAAAAAGAAATTTTTAAAAAGTGTTAAGGGAATGCATACCTGAGATATCTTTTATTTGAGTGTTCACTAACTTGAGCGATCTCAGAGAAGTCAAGTTGGAAATCCAACGTATCTCTTTCAAATTGTTACCACCGAGATCAAGTTCGGATAATGAAGTCAAATTGTGAATCCATGGTACAATTAATTGAGCAATGATTTCATCGTTGAAGTTATTCCTGGCTAGGTGCAGTAGTTGAACTTTTTGTAAATGCCAGATATCTGCATCACAATTTATATTTAAAAAAAAAAAGTATGGCATAGGAAATAAAGAGAAAAAAAAAAGATGAGCATCTGAACCATTTTAAATGACTTAATCATATATCCTAATACATTAACGGTCATTATCATTTTAACTTGTATGACGAAAGGATGAATAACATATCATTAGAGTGCAATTGTAACAAGGAAAAGTGCAGCTCATTTGCAATCACACTAGTTTTTTTTAAAAAAAATTATACACTCATCTATTGAAGTATCTAGTGTTGTATGAAATGAAATATATATTGGAATACAATAATATAATATCTTTAGAAAAATAAAAAGATATTTCACTTCATATACTACGATAGCACAGTATATACTACGCTGTCATGCATAGCAAGTGAGACTACATAATGGATTATAAAATGAATTAAGTGTATCAATCCACACAATATTTTTTTAGATGCCCGTAAACAAAAGCAACCAAAACACAGTTAAGGGTATATTTGTGCACATAGTATAGTGAAGAAAAAGGTTAAAAAAAATACTTTGATCATGCACAAAAATAATTGTTTGTTAAACAAGGAAAAAAAAACTTCATTCTCTTTACATATTTTGTCTTATTTAAATTGTGATAACGCTTTTTTCCTTATTTTAGGGACTAAATGTAAGGAAAGACTCCATCACATACATAAAAGACATAAAAATTGACCAAAAGAATCTAACATTTTTTTCTAATCCAAATTCTCTCACATTGCATCATGCATCTTCCATTCAAGAATTAAGAATGTGCACAGACACACCTTAGCATACATTAATTTAAGTCATTATTTCGTGTTCACCATCTAAAATTTAAACTATAACAATCCAGAGAAGGGGAAATTTAAAAAATGATTGTTCTTTTATGCTATACCTTGTGGGTTGACCCATCCTGCAATGCCATTAAAACCTAAATCAAGCTTCTTTAGTTTCGTAAATTGGCCAAACAGACTGCCATTCGGATACCATTCTTGAGAAAATCCATTTCTCACAAATGAAAGATCGATTCCTGAAACGGCTCTATATGGATAAGATAATGCATCACACTCTACTCTACTCCAATTGCAACAATCTCCACCTCCAACCCAATCTTCAAGCATACTGTAGTCATAGTCTACTGAATCGAGAGAGTGTTTGATGTCTAAGAGTGCCCTCCTCTCCTCCTCCACACACCCATTCACATCAACACAGCACCAACAACATATAATCAGACACCCAATTAGTAGTGTCACCGAAGCACCACATGATCCTCCCATTCTCACAACTTTGTGTTTTGTTTTGTTTTTTTGAAGTGCTCACAGACTTCTTTTTTATGTGCATATATAGTTTTTAATGTTCCACAAAGTTTGGTATGTTGACTTGGAGTCCTTTAACGTGGGCGTGGGGTTGGGGTGGGGAGAGAAGAAGAAGAAAAATCAGTCCAATCAAAATCTCATATGGAGTCATTAACGTGAAAGTTGGGCTGGGGAATTAAACAAAGTCTTTAATACAGTAATTCATTTGGGACTATCATCTTTTTTTCTTTTTTCTTTTTAGTTTCTAACTATTTCCCTAAAACATATACTCAAATAAATTAGTCCTGTTTGAAAACACAGTTAGAAAAATAGTTTTTAACTTTATACACAGTTTTTTAAAAGGAAAATGATTCATAGGCCCCCTGTAAGCCTCATGAGGTGGCATTGGTGACATTACCCTTTATACCCCTGATTTGTTTTTAGGTAACCTCCACCGAAATTAATGGACGGTTAACGATCAACATTAATTTTTTGCATCGTTTTGCAATTATTTCATTATTGGATCTGCCATTTTTGAATCTCAATTTTCTTGATGAAAAAATTATCACGATGCAATTCCTTAGAAGAACAATTCGAAGCAGATCAGATTTGATGTTTATCGATCTTGGTCAATAAGATCTCAATTATCACGATGCAATTACTTACAAGAACAATTTGGTTGAATTTCAAACCGAATTCAAATTTGAATGACTTTCTCATTCTTTCATCTGATCGGAAAAAAAATGAACATTTTTGTGTTATTTTTCAGGTGCGGCGTTTGTTGTTGTTTGTATTGGAAATTTTTATTTTCTATTTTCTTATTCTGTTTTTTATTTAGTTTTGGCAGTTTCATAATCTGGTGATCGTGAATTTTGTGTTTTTTTTACATTTTTATGTTGTAGGTTGAATTTGGTATGTTGTTGTTTAATGTTTTTATTATCGGTTACATTTTATGAATCTAGCATTTGATATGTATACGATTTTTTATATTAAATCTGGTATATTATACTCATAGTTAGTCACATTTGTGAAATGTAATAAGAAACTAAATTACATTCAGCAAATGTAACTGACAGTTCATTATTTATATGAAAATAAGTTATATTTTACAAATGTAACTGACTTTTAATCAAACCTTAGTGAATCTTTGTGTATCTTATGTTCTATAATGTGATTTTTGATTATCTAGTCTTTTTAGTAAACCTATGAGTACTTTAAATCCACAATGTGATTTCTAATTATATGGTCTTTTAGGAAACACAGGGAATTCAGTTACATTTTCATTTGAAGGCAGTTCACAAAGGAATCGATTGGTGAAGTTAAGCAACAATGTGCAGATGTGATTATTCTATGTGTTGGAATGAAATTTGACTCAAAAGATGATGTTCATATGTTATATAATAACTTTGCTCAAAATGAAGGTTTTGGAATTGCAAATGTTGGTGAAGCTACGGGATCTGCTACCTTACGATGTTTTTTATTTTTCAGTTGTTTTTGTATATTTGTTTTCCATCGACATGTGTTATACTCTTTTTGTTATATCTGAAGTTTTGTAATGGGCTTAATGTGGGGCTAAATTACATTTTATCATAATCTAGTTATATTTTAGAAAAGTCAGTTACATTTATAAAATACTCAGTTACATATCTGTTTAAAACTAGTTACATTGTTGTAAATATATGTAGTAATGTTGTCACCTGCTATAGAATTCATATCATATAGCATAACATAAATCACATACATAAAACATTTGCATTGACCAATATTAAACGAATGTAGCTTTACATTTCTCAAAACAACAAAAAATATAAGAAATTTTTTATTTCAGTTAGACACATCAATTCACACTTGAACTTGTATGGTTCTTTCAAATTGTTTTGTATTTACATACATGACAAAATATCCACATTTATACATGACAGAATAGCCTGAGTGAATCATCAAAACGCACTGTTAAAACTTGGTAGTCCTGGGGCTATCGTTGACAAATATTTTGATGAGATGTGCTCTATTTAACGTTAACGTACTCTCTGTTATGGTTGTTGATATTTCTTCATGAAGTACATACTGGCTCATAATATGAATTATCATCACCCCACAATCCATCCTGCAAGTTAACGAAATATTGGCAGATACAAAAAAGGAACAGCTGTATCTTGTGATGGTGCACCTTGTTTCTCGTACAATATTTCTGTAAATGCATCGATTACCTATGCATGTAAAACATTTAAATAAAGTTAGATAACACTGATTTAGATGCATTCTATCAGTAGTATATATACTTTCAGATTACATGTACAAGTAAGTCAGTTACATTCACATATATAGCTGACCTAACTTATTCAATGTACTTTCAAATAAGCTACATTCACAAAATAGGATTGTTTTTCAATTTAATCTTTTGAATATATGAGAATTATAAATCAAAGTACCTATACAAACTTTGACTTGTTAGAGTACATTAGTAAACTAGTTATATTTTTCATTTTGTAACTGATATGTATATGCTTTATGTAAATCAAGTCAGTTACATTCACTTATGTAACTGACTTAGTTTATTCAATGCACTTGCATTGCTTATTATTTTATCGTTTAATGCAATTGCTTTCATATCTTCAAAACGTATTACCCCAAATTCAATTATGAAAATGTCAGTTACATTTATCAAATAATGGATTACTTTTATTATGCTAAGTTACATATAAAAACCTATAAAAAGGCAGATACGAATAATCATTTATATTTAACAATAGTGAGTTACATTCAGTCATTTAGTCAATATCATGTACATCACGAACTACTCACAAATCATAAAAACATTTCATAGAATCAGTTACATTTGTATATAAAATCACAAATATTTCATTCAGATCATATAGGGACAAAATAAATATAGGAATCGAAAAAAATTTGTTTCATAGGATTGCATTACAAAAATCGGCAATGCAAATTGTATGATTCGAAAAATTGAAAAAAAATAATCATTTACCCATTATTTGCAATTGGGAATTCAATCGGACGAAGAAACTTAAATAAATCGGTAATACAACATGTGTGATTCAAAAAATTGGAAAAAATAATCGTTTACCCATTATTTGCAATTGGGCATTCAATTGGACGAAGAAACTCGAATAAATCGACAATACAACATGTGTGATTTGAAAAATTGAGAAAAAATAAACGCTTACCCATTATTTACAGTTGGGCATTCAATCAGACGAAGAAAATTAGTGAAATTCGGTTGAAATTGAATCTCCAAAAAATGTTTTGTGTTCTTCGATCTTTTAGAAGAAAAATAAACGAGAGTTGAAATGATTCAAATATCACGGTTTTTTTTTAAAACAAACCATTTTTCAAATTTAATGCATAGACAGAAGACGAAACAGAATCCCAAAAAACAAAGGATTTGGGGATCAAATGATAAATGGGGGTACTTTGGTATTTTGCTATTTTACCCTTTTGTTAAAGTCAATCAGACATCCAATAATAAGATGACACCTATTGGGGCTTGTGAGTGGGGCTTGTGAATTGGGGCCTGGGTAGCAAGACTCTTTTTAAAATGTAATCATGAGGTCTGCTTTTTAATCAATCAAGCAATCAAGTTTGTTGCTGATAACAGAAGTTATTTTTATTGAAATAAACATTGTTTTCGATACACTTTTGTTATAATCATGAGGCAGTTTTTCAATTAAGTGGGATTGTTTGGTAATATGTTTCAAACTTTTAGCTTCTAAAGAAGTTAAAAACAAGCCAAAATGGGTTGTCAAACAAGGCCTAAATATATTTTCTTTACACTTTTTAATCTAGTACATATTTAATATATATACTAGGTAGGTGGGGATTTCAGGAATGAAGAATGTTAACATGGTCAAATAGTGCACTGAAATAGTTTTTTAGAGGATATTGTTATGCACATTCCATTTTTTAGTCTCAATTGTAGTCTACATATGCTTTGATTTTTTTTTAAAGAGTATACCTCATCTAATAAAATATATATTTTTATTAAAAAATGAAAGATATACTACAACGAATTGTATGGATACATTTATAATAAAAATGTAAAAAATTTGTGATTAAACATAAACTTCATTAATGTGAGTATATGATGCTAATAAATCATATCATATCAAAATTAAGGCTCGAAAAGGTTTTGTGTAACAACGCACTTTTTTAAAACTGAGTTTAAAAATTTGAAAATTTTATTTCACTTGAAAATATTGAAATTCTAACTTTCAAAAAATTTCCTTTTTATATGTACAGTTTTTTATGTTCCACGAAGTCTGGTAAGTTGACATTTGAAGTCTTTAATGTTGGCGTGGGGGTTGGGGTGGAGAGAGAAGAAGACAAAAAATGTCACTTCAAAATCCCATCAAGCTAGAGTCATTAACGTGAGAGTAGGGGCTGTGGAATTAAACAGAAGTCTTTAATTCAATAATTCATTTGGGACTATCATATTCATGGCTTGACTTTGACTAGCCCTCACTGCTTGCGGGGAAATATATCGATCCGGTAATCTAATTTTGATCTAATTAATCCAACTTGAAAAATAATAACATGATACCATAACACTTTTAAATATGAGTCACTTGCTTGTTTTTCATGTTAGGTTAGATTATAGATTTTGGGTTGTATCACAAAAAAAATCACATAGTATTTGGGTGGAGTTAATCAGGTCGAGGTGAACCCAGACCCAACCAGTTTTAATTGTCGTTTCATTCGGGTCAGACATTTAAGCCTTTTATCCGATCAAGTCTGGGTCGATCAGCGACTCATTGACAGACATAGATATAAATTTCATTACATTAAATATATTATTATTTTAACACAAATTTAAAAATGATGTGGTCTGCATTTAAAGTAGGAAATGAGGCTGAATCCAACTATTTCCTTTTGAAATTATTATGTTAATGGACCCTATTTGAGGCTACGATGAAGTATATGATCGACATTGAGATCGAGAGGGTATAATTGAAAATTAAAATCCTTAGAACAATCAACCTTGTAGTTTTTATTTGAAATTTCTTATTATTTTCGTAAAATATGTTGTTCGAATAAATTAAATATATTTTTTACACTTTTTAATCTAGCAGATAAACATATACTAGGTTAGAGAAAGTTAGTGGGGATGCAGAAATGGCCCAAGTGTAACAGTGTTCGTGGAGGGGTGACAAAATCACTAAAATATTCTGTAGAACGAGTTTGAAAATTTCATTTCAACTTAAGCGACATTGAAATTGCGGATGTTTAAAAATTTTGAAAATATGTGGGGGCTAAAAAAAAAATGGATGCCAAACTCAAAAGGACGGAGTGTAACAACACTACATAAATTTTTACCCATTGAATTGTTTATGCAAATTAAAAATTCAATATGATTTATTATTATTTATTATTAAATTATTTAGATATTAGTTAATAATTTTTTATTAGGTAACCATTGCTTTTATTTATGGATTTAAAATAAGGGCATTGTTACACTTAGATCTATTTCCAGCTCCAATTTCATCTTTATATGCGTCGATAAAAAATTAACGCTACATATGCTCACATTAACAAGGCATATTCTTCGATTATTTTATATTTTTCATGAAAGCATCCATGCAATTCATTAAAGTATATGCTTCATTTTTTATAAAAGAATATACCTCATTAAATGAGGTATATTATTCTTAAAAAATTCAAAACACATATAAATATATAATCTCAAATTGAGGTTAAAAATGGAGCTGTATGTAATATTATCCTTAAAATAAATTTATTCGGGCCATGGGCTGACCCAACTCAAGTTGTTGAAAATAATTTTTCACCTTAAGCATGTGCATCATCTTTCATAAAAATACACAATAGTTAAGAATATACTTCAATAAAAGAAAACTTTAAAAACATGTGTGACCTACAAATTGGGCTACAAACAAGGCTCGATGTCACATTTTACAAATGTTATGTTCAACATCATTTGCAACCCGTACATGAATTTATTTGTTTAAAGTATATACTCCAATAATAAATTATATTTTTTATATAAAAAAAAACATACTCATTTAATTAATATATTTTTATTATTTTCATAATATAGTATATATATGGAAATAGTAATAAAACTGTTGACAAAATGCATATAATATGTAAGGAGGTCGATGTGAGAAAGAGATATCATGTATGCATGAACCTTATTATATATCTCAAAGTTTCTTTGAATGGGAATGGGATCATTCGTGGCTAATTATAAGGAGCAACCCTGTGGTAGCCAATGAAAATGTGTCATGTAAGACAAATGCACCGTGAACAAATGAATTTGAATAAACTCTTATAGGAAAAAAAATCTACCAATGAGCCAACTTCCATCACTTTGACTCCACCCTGAAAATGGAATTAGAAGATGGAAATTGTTAGACCATATGTTTTTTAGGTCCCCCAACTTTTTAGCATATTAGAACACATTCAAGATAAGCCAATGGCTTTAGTTTTTATCTCCTCCTATCCAAATATCATTCTTGAGAGCAAGTTACATAACAATGTACTGGAATGGATAACAGCATACGAGATTCAGCAACATATAATAGATACATAATAATATACATAATTGATATAACAATGTACAGTGGATGAATAACAATGTACGAGTTAATAAAGTGTACAAAATGCATAATAATGTAAGCAAAAAAGAATCAAAACAGAGTAAGCAATGAAAAGGAGATGGAAATGAGAGTTGACAATGTACACAAAGTGCATAACATGTTTATATGAATTGAATGCATATGTTTTCATTTTTTTCGTTATAGATGATGTACTAATGTAGTAGAGTTTTATATTGTGTTAAGTGTCAAAGGCTGTTATGAATGGTGGCGTAGAAATCGGCCTTCCTCGATATAAATGGCTCAGAAATTCAACGAGATTTGAGCTCCAAAAAGCCTGCTAAAAGTAAAAAAAAAAATTATGACTCGTGTATCAGGACAAACCACTTACCAAGGTGTACCATGCACGATGGACTCCGCAAGCGGATACTTCTTGTTATTTATGTCATGGAGGAGAGAATTCCACAACACATATTTCGCTCAAATGCACGGTTGCGAAGTTGATTTGGCAACGATTCACGGGAATGACCGATTTCAGGGACAGCTGCTCCTCATTAGAAGAGCTGTGGAGGGTGATGGGGAAGCGATTGCAGGCAAAGGGGGACAAAGGAGTGAAAACCAATAATGTCACGCAGCAACTAGTTCCTACAGTTGCTTGGGCTTTGTGGATTGCTCAAAACCATCATGTTTTTAGAGGGAATCTGGTTTTTGTGGAGAATATTTGGGACATGATCATGCATATCATATAGGATTGGAGTGTCTCTTGCACTGGGGCCAGGGAGAGCAGTGTTTCCATCAAAAGGGGTTTTTTTATTGAGTAGTTAGAAGTTATACTTGTGTTTCTGTTTACAAGGGATACTATTAGGAAGAGGAGAATATATTTATTAGGGCACTCTCTTTCTTTGAATAAGATTGAGGAAAAGTGTCTACCACTTTATTATAATAAAAAAAAGTGATTTCATATATTACATTGGTAACGTAGCATATGCAAAATTGACTTGAAAAAGAGCTAATATCAATAATGCCCCTAGAGATTATGAACTCTTTTGGCCAAAATTATCCATCAAAAGATGCTCTTTATTCTTTGGGAGTTGTTATATGCTATTCTTAGGCATCCTCACATGCAGTGGCAATGTCATTTCATTAAGGTCAACGCAAATATAATCAAATCATCAGCCGTTGGAAGAAACTTGATCCACTGGTTCTAATTAGAATCAAACGCAATAATCTTCACGTTTTTCCTCCGAAAAAAAATGATGCTATTAAGAATAAAAGTTTGACCGAATTGTATTGTATAAAATCAAATCTCAATTAAATTGATTTAATTAAATTAAATGATTTAATTAAATAAGGGTTTTTTTAACGAGTGCCCTCAGGGCACTGGTTAAGCCACATTAATTGCTCACTTTTTAGGCAATCTAACAAATTAATTATGATATGAGTATAAAAAAATGAAAGATTTTTTAAAATACCAACAATGCCCCTAATAAATTCACCAATTTTTTTCTTCTTCCCTCCCACACCCAATTTTTCTCTCCCTTACACAATGTTTAAAAATAAAAAATGTTACAAATATAAATAAGATATTTTCAAGAAAAATGTCCTATTTATGTAAAAAAACAGAAGTATGTATATCAAATAATTGAACAACATTTTTTTTTGTATATAAAATCAATCTTTTATATAATTTTTATGAGTAAATAAAGTATGAAGGGAAGAAGAAAAAATATTGGAGGGAAAAAATAGGGTGTGGGAGAGAAGAAGAAAAAAAATTGGTGAATTTATTAGGGGCATTGTTGGTATTTTAAAAAATCTTTCATTTTTTTGTACTCATATCATAATTAATTTGTTAAGTTGCCTAAAAATTGAACAATTAATGTGGCTTAACCAGTGCCCTGATGGCACTCGTTAACAAAACCCATTAAATAATTCTGTTGAGATTTGACTCTATAACTCAAATCATCCTATCTATAAATAGGATCCATGTAATCTATTTCCATCATCCACAGTGTAATCTTTCCGTATTTGTGTAAGATGTAGACTCTTGGTATATTTGTGTTTCTCTTCCTTCTCTCTTCTTCTTTGCATTATTCTATATTTATATAAAATTAAGATTTTCTATAGATGCCACAATGAACTAATAAAAAAATTCCCGATTACAATTTACTAGTGACACTTAAATTTGTGCATTTATTAAACGCATTTTTTTTGGCTTGGTTATTATAAACGCATATTAAACACATATTAATTAATCAATGTTAACTTATAGTGTGACAGTCTTCTGAACAATGAACAATCAGCATCACTTATTACCTATGAATGCCATAAATATATATGTTTGTTGATTATGTAATCGACTCTTGATCATTCAAGCAATCTCTATCTGTGGGGGAAAAAATTTGCTGCAGTAGCACAAGATGCATTGATCAACGATTGTTTATATTTTCCTTGTTTTGCTTGTTATCATTCTCTCTATATCCATTTCAAACATTATATTATTTATTGGACCAACTTGCATATAGATCAACTCTGGAATAGAAGCAGTGGATGCATATTTTGACTACTAAAATATGACATTCCTAGTTTACAAATAGTGCTACAAATAGATTGTATGACACTCTCCCATACCAAAACCTAGCTTTTATGGGGCAATGTTTTCACACATCCTATCACATGATGATATGCTCTCTGAGGTCAAAAAAAAAAAAAAAAAAAACATGTTTTGCTCTCATTTTCATTCTCTGATACCCTAAAAAAAAACAGAATAATGTTAGAACAATTATAAGTAAAGTCTGGTGTGCAGTTTTTACATAGTTTAATTCTTTTTAGAATGTATATGTATCAAAACATATATTTCATAATAAAGATGAAATATTTACTCAAATTAATTATGTGTATCACATTTCATTCAAGCAAAAAAATGGAATGAGATTATTTTATGTAGGATAGTATACAAGGACCCGTGTAACAACGTTGGAAAAAGAAAGAAGAGGACCATATACAAAAGAAGTGCCCTTTCCATGACAGTCCACCAATAGTCCATAGATGGATGCATGCACTTGTAAAAGGAGACCAACAAAGTGGCTTTGCATTGATGGATGCAATGAACATGTGATATCTATCCTTCTTCATTTCTTTTTCTTTTTGGCCAAAGTGACATCTCTTGGTGGTGGGAGGAATCACACTGCTGTACAACTCATTTTGAGTTTTGGTGTAAAACACCTTCCAATAAAAAGGTAGATATTGGATAAGAATGATAGATAAAAAAAAACATATTTCAATAAAAAGGTAAACACATATTTACAGCTTACAGTTGACAAATAAAATGTATCATCTCTTCACTAAAAATCTTGCAATTGAATCTTACTCTAGCTCATAGAATAAAATTTTTAACTTTTAAAATTAAAAATAAGAACAAAAATGTAACACATGATTATAATATAAAAAAAGGCGGTCATATTCAAAGGCGCGATGGCGGGTGTGTATATGGAAAGAATAATGTTACGAATAGTCCATGTGCAGTATGAACATTTTTATAAAATAATATATATGTTTTGATGAGGTGTATGTTGTAATGAAAAAAGTATAAATATGTGTCTCTTCATGACAAATTAAATGGACTTATTTTTAACAAATATTAAAAAATTTAACGGGGGGTATATATGTTGTGTGGTTTAATTGTTTTTCTTGTTTATCGTTTTGTTTAGTTTGCTCTGTATCTCTCATTCCCCTTCATCAGGGGCAGACCCAAGACTCTATTTCTGGGTGGGCTGAAACATAGTCTTTTCATATTATGCAATTATATTTTTTTTTGTTTTGATAAACAATGACGGACTCAAAATAAAACAATATATGACATTTATAAAAGTGACAATTCATGATATTAGACCCAAAATAACTTACCTCTTTTTTTCATCTACACTTTTAGTGAAATAGATCTAGCACTCGGAAGAAAAAAAATCCATATATATATTGTTACATATGAAACAAAGAAAACCTAAATGATAAGATATTCCAATAAATAAAAATATCATCCAATAACACAAACATGACATATAAAAAAAATAAAAATCCATCACTTAATCCAATGAAAAAACAGAAGAACACATGTGAACTAAAATATTAAAATTTCACTTTTTTAAAAATAAAAAAAAAGCTAGATAAAAGATACATATAATAAAATAAATATTCAAAAAAAAATTTAAAAATTTGTTCACGTCAAAAGAGAAGAAAAAAAATTCATCCACTCATCTTACCCCATCAACTGATCCAATTTAACTATATAAGGAGGGAAAAAAACAAATCATAGCATAAATAATTTAAAGATTAACAGAAAGAAGAACAAAATTGAATATCTGTATTTGTTTAGTCATCTAATATGTGGATGGGACAACGACAGTGGGATTCACCGGACATGGATGGGATTGGGTTTGCAAAGATGGAAAAACAAAGAAAGGTGAATAAATTTTAATTTAAATTAAATTTAGAATTAAATATTTGATGGTATAATAGGTTTTTTTCACAGTATCTGGGCCGGCCCAGCCAACTCATTAATCCGCCCTTGCCCTGCATACATTTATTTCAACTTCTCAGTAATGAAATCATGATAGAAAGGTCTACTAGTTTCATTTTATATATAAAAAAAATAGAATTTGACACAAACACCAGTGAATCAAATAAAAGAAAATCTTTAATTTTCCCTCGTTTATCAATTACGTACATGGGTTTCAAAATGGTTTTTTGCACATGTGCACTTAGAAGAAAAAAAAATCTCATTTCATCAACTACCAAAATATTATTACCAACAATATCTCTCAAAATAACATAAATGACGCACTAATACTCTTTTGTGAGGTACTTTTACTTAACTTTAAATATTTATAAATTATAATGTACATGAATACTTTTTAAAAAAAAACATTCAATGTCTAATTTTTAAATTTTTTAGAAATATTGGTGGTATAATGTTTTAAGAGCATCTCTAACCACATTTTATATCTCTAAATTTGAAAGGTAGTGTGCTCCTACCACACTTCATATCCACTCATATCCACCTCCAAATTTGGAGATTTAGATTTGACCCTCCAAATTTAAAAGCCACATCCAAATCATCTTTTTCATTTTTTACTTTATACACTAATTAAATCAACATAATATATATTTAGATCTGCTCATTCATTTTTAACAAAAGTACTATAGTTGAAAAGATCTCATTGAGACCTTCAAAATGAGACTAATATTTAATTATTTTAGGATTGATTTTAAATAAATCTTCACTTGTTTAATTATTCAAGAATTTATTTATTTATTTATTTAAAAAATTATTAATTTAAAAATAACTTCAAAACCATTTAATATTACTCATTTTAAAAGTCTTCATGATATCTTTTCAATTATATAATTTTTATATAAATAAATTAATAATAATAATATTTATTAATAAATTTTTATATAAAATTATATTTTTATAAAAGAAATGAAGGTGATGGTTAGACTGCAACACTTTTCAAACATAAATTTTTTATATATAAAAACTTTAAATATTGGGTTGGAGATGCTCCGAAAGAATATTTTGACTGTATAATTTATATATTATTTAATCTTATTCTTTTATTTACATTAATAACACGTTATCGGCACGAAGCTCTATTTAATGAAAACCCATGATTTATTTTTGTATAAAATAAATTGGATCATGTATCATGTATGTTAATGACTGTTTATGTTTAGATCATGAATATTTCAATGCTAAATATTGTTTCATGTTTTATTTCAAAATTCTTATTATTTTCATAATTTAATGAAAATAAATTATGCCCGGTTTAGATTTGGATTATTTAATTTACGGCATGAATAGGGGTTATTGGTTTGAAGTTATGCATGGACGTTATTTATTTCTTTCTATGCGGCAACTTCAACCCGTATGCAAATATGTGTGCAATTTTTCCATACAAAGAAAATCCATGCAAATTTTTTTTAATCTAGATATATATATCCATGCAACTCGTACACAAAATATAGTAGATCCACGCAATCTTCTTTTTTTTTACAATCTTACATACATGCAACCCGTATGTAATTTAGTTTTCATACAATATTTTTTTTTTAATTGTATTTTCCATGCAATAGTACATTAATATACACTGAGAGAGAGACAACCATGTAATTTTATTCATGTAAACCGTGAATAATTTTTTTATGCAATATTTTTATTTATTTATTTTTCATGCAATAGTTCCATATTTGTCATCTATTATTGAAATTTAAATTTTTTTATTATCCAAATATAATACATCTATATGTAGAACCAGAAGTTCTCATAAATAAATAATTAGAACCAGAAGTTCTAATTTCATGTGTAGAACCAGAAGTTCTCACAAATATTAATTTATGTGTAGAACCAGAAGTTCTCACACATTCTAATTTTATGTGTAGAACCAGAAGTTCTCACAAATATATTATAGTTTTAATTTCCTGTGTAGAGTCGGAAGTTCTCACAAATAATTAATGGAACCCGAAATTCTAAGTAATTTTATATACAGAACCAGAAGTTCTTATTTTATACATAGAACCAGAAGTTCTAATTTATTTTTTTTATATATTGAACTAGATGTTCTTATTTTATGGAACCTGAAGTTCTAGTCTTATTTATAGAACCAGAAGTTCTAATATTATGTATTAGACCCGAATTTCTAATCTCATATGTAGAACCAGAAATTCTCACAAATACATTATAGTTCTAATTTTTTATGTAGAACCAGAAGTTCTTATAAAATAAATAATTAGAACCAGAAGTTCAAATTTCATGTGTAGAACCAGAAGTTCTCACAAATAAATTGTAGTTCTAATTTTTTGTGAAGAACCGGAAGTTCTCGCAAATAATTAATAGAACCAGAAGTTCTAATTAATTTTATATTTAGAACCAGAATTTCTTATTTTATACATAGAAACAAAAGTTCTTATTAGAACCAGAAGTTCTCACAAACAAATGATAGAACATATGGTTCGATCGTGTATGTCCTTTATGATATCCTATAATAATTTTGAATTTATTTTTCTAATTATGGGATTTAATTTTTTTTTGGGATCGGATTTGTGTTATAACAATCCAAACATTCACGTGCAATAGTATGCACAGTATATATAAATAATATAAAAAAAAAAAAGATGATGAAACAGTATGCATATATATGTGTGTGTGTGCATGCAACAGTACGTGGATATATATATATATATATATATATATATATATATAGAAAAAGACAATGCAATTTTATTAATATTCATGTACACCAATCCATGCAATATATATTGAAAGCATGCCACCCGTGAATAATTTTTTTAGTGCAATATTTCTTCTGCATGTATGTTTAAAAAATAAAAATAAAAAACACCATCAATATTCTGTGATATTATTATGGCAGTCCTGTAATTTCTTTGATTGTTATCATGTATGTATATTTTTATTTTGATGGGTTGAAATTTTTTTAAAATGAATATAACTCTTCCAAATAATGTGTAACCCGTGGCCATATAAACAATTGGGTTATTATTATTTTATTAATGTCTTATATTTATGAACCCATAAAGTTTGACTGTTATGAATGCCTAGATTTTATATTCCTATTGTATTACTGAAATCTCCATAAAGTCAAGACCATTAATATGTTTGTGGATAAAATATGATGTTATTTAACTACAAGTCAAGTAAAATTTGATCTTTATGCAAAATGACATTTAGCTTCACTGAATTTATGATTTTCTTTATTTAATGAATCGGTGATAAAGGGTTTGACATAGCTCTCATCTAGATTCATATTATATCATTTATTATTTTTGCATCAATGATTGTTGATTTTTCCTTTGAGATATCACATATATGATGACCTAAAAATAAATGAGCAGAAAGATCTGTTGAACTTGTGAAACTCCCTGAAGGAATGTTATGATCACCAGAAGTGATCATATTTTTCAAAGGCATATGCCATAAATGGTTAAATCTAAAAATTCATAATGAGACTTTCAAAGCCATTATTGAGAGATGATCCTGAAGACCTATATTTTATATATGCCTTCACTTAGTTTTTTTTTGAGATATTGACATTATTATTTGAATTGAAATGTCTTTATCTTTATTATTTTGCATCATGATATTTTTTTTTACTGCATTTAAATTATTTAATGGTTAATTTATTAAAATATTTATTCTATTTTGAATGACTGAATTTTATTATCCATTTTAAAGGTATGGATCGGGAAGTCATTACAAATAATGACATTTGTCTGGTAGATAGTGCAACATCTCATACCATTCTGAAAAACCAGAAGTTTTTCTCTGATTTGGTATACAATGCAGCTAAGGTGTCCACCATTGCTGGACCAGTCAATATTATTGAAGGCTCCGGAAGAGCCCATGTGATATTGCCAAATGGTACCCACCTATTCATCCAGAATGCACTATATTCAAGCAATTCTAAAAGAAATTTGCTTAGTTTTAAAGACATAAGGATGAACGGATACCATATTGAAACAAGCAATGAAGGTAACAAAGAATTTCTTTGCATTACTTCTAGTGTTGGAAGCCTGAAGCTTACACTTGAAAAATTCTCTGCACTATCCATGGGGTTATACCATACAATACTTAGCGTTGTAGAAACACACTCTGTCATGAGCCTGAAGCTCAATGATCCAAATACCTTAATATTATGGCACGATCGCTTGGGTCATCCTGGAGCCAACATGTTACGAAGGATTATGAATAATTCTAATGGACACTCTATGACAAACCAACATCTTACCCTACCTAGTGATTATATTTGTACCCCTTGCTCACAAGGTAAACTTGTTACTAGACCTTCTTTTCTTAAAATTGCATCTGAGTCTCCATCCTTTTTACAAAGAATCCATGGTGATATTTGTGGCCCAATTCACCCTCATAGCGGACCTTTTAAATATTTTATGGTTTTAATTGATGCATCTACTCGTTGGTCACATGTTTGCTTACTCTCTACTCGTAATTTAGCATTTGCTAGATTACTTGCTCAAATTATCAGACTTAGAGTGCATTTTCCTGACCATTACATTAAGTCCATTCGATTAGATAATGCAGGAGAATTTACTTCTCAAATTTTTGATGATTACTGTTTATCACAAGGTATTGATATTCAACACCCAGTTCCCCATGTTCATACACAAAATGGTCTAGCCGAATCTTTGATCAAACGTTTACAACTTATTGCAAGACCTTTACTCATGCAATCCAAATTGCCCGTGTCTGCTTGGGGACATGCTATCTTGCATGCTGCTAAGCTAATTAAACTTAGGCCGACTGCTTATCACCCTTTTTCACCTTCACAACTTGTGTCAGGCTGTCAACCCAACATTTCACATTTGCGTAAATTTGGTTGCGCAGTGCAAATTCCTATCCCACCACCACAACGTACAAAAATGGGTCCCCAACGTCGTTTGGGAATATATGTTGGTTATGATTCTCCTTCTATTATTCGTTATATGGAACCATTGACAGGTGATGTGTTTACTGCTAGATTTGCTGATTGTCATTTTGATGAGACACTCTTCCCGCCGTTAGGGGGAGGGAAGAACGTACCTGAAGTATGTTCCGTTCCTGAAGAACGACGAGAATTATCGTGGAGTACATCCACTTTGTCTCATCTAGACCCCCGTACCGCTCAATGCGAAAATGAAGTACGAAGGATATTGCATCTTCAGGATATCGCAAATCAAATTCCTGATGCATTCAATGATGCAGCCAAAGTGACCAAATCACATGTACCAGCTGCAAATGTGCCAGCCCGAATAGATGTCACAAGAGGACAAACTACAAATTTGGCGGCAAATGAATCTTCTGCACGCCAGAAGCGTGGAAGACCTATAGGTTCTAAAGATTCAGCTCCCCGGAAGAGGAGACCAAATGAAATATCATGCCCTAAGAATGCTCCAGAAGAAGTTATACATAATGCTCCAGAAGAGATTATGAACAACAGATCCACTTTCTCTAAAACTCCAGAAGAGTATAATGTCCCAGAAGTGACTGTACAAACTCTTGAAGAGGAAAATGTACCTAATAATAATGAGATCTCTATATTTTATGCGCATTCAAGAGAAATGTGGAATCGTAAAGAAATGATCATCGATGACATTTTTTCATTCGCAGTAGCTACTGAAATTTCAAAGGGCGATGATGATAATGAACCACGTAGCATAAATGAATGTCGACAAAGAAGTGATTGGCCAAAGTGGAAAGATGCTATTCAAGCAGAATTGGGTTCTCTTGAAAAACGTGGTGTATTCGGACCTATAGTACAGACCCCAAAAGGTGTAAACCCTGTAGGTTACAAATGGGTGTTTGTAAGAAAACGAAATGAGAAAAATGAAATCACTAGATATAAAGCACGTCTTGTGGCACAAGGTTTCCTGCAGAAACCTGGGATTGATTATGAAGAAACTTACTCACCAGTTATGGATGCAATAACGTTCCGTTACTTAATAAGTCTCGCAGTTTCTGAAAAACTCGATATGAGACTAATGGACGTTGTAACAGCTTATCTATATGGGAATTTAGATGCTGATATTTATATGAAAATCCCTGAAGGATATAAATTGCCTGAAGCAAAATCAAAGAGTATGTATTCAATAAAACTAAGACGTTCATTGTACGGCTTAAAGCAATCTGGAAGAATGTGGTACAACCGTCTTAGTGAATATTTGATAAAAGCTGGATATGAAAACAATCTCATTTGCCCATGTGTCTTTATAAAGAAATCCAATAAGGGATTTGCTATTTTAGCAGTTTATGTTGATGACATAAATTTAATTGGGACTCCTGAAGAGCTCAACGAAACTGCAGAATGTCTGAAGAAGGAATTTGAAATGAAAGACCTTGGAAAACTAAATATTGTCTCGGTCTGCAGATCGAACAAAATTCTAATGGAATATTGATCCACCAATCAAAATATATAGAAAAGGTATTGCAACGCTTTAACATGGATAAAGCGCATCCTCTAAGTACACCCATGGTCGTTCGATCCTTGGACGTTAAGAAAGACCCATATCGTCCTAAAGATGAAAACGAGGCAACTCTTGGTCCAGAAGTACCATATTTGAGTGCTATTGGTGCACTGCTATACTTGGCTCAATATACGAGACCAGACATAGCCTTCTCAGTCAATCTCTTAGCGAGATACAGTTCTGCACCAACTCGTAGGCATTGGAATGGTATCAAGCATATTATGAGATACCTTCGTGGAACCACCGATTTGGTTTATTTTATTCAAATGATAAATCTAATGATTCGCATCTAGTTGGCTATGCAGATGCAGGTTATCTTTCTGATCCTCACAAAGGTCGATCACAGACAGGTTATGTGTATCTTAATAACAATGCTGCTATCTCATGGAGATCTACAAAGCAAACATTGGTGGCTACCTCATCTAATCATGCAGAAATATTGGCGTTACATGAAGCTAGTAGAGAATGTGTTTGGTTAAGATCATTGATTCAACATATCCAAAGCACCTGTGGATTGTCATCTACAACAAATATTCCTACAACCATATATGAAGACAATAGTGCATGCATTGCTCAAATCCAAGGAGGTTACATCAAGGGAGATAGGACTAAACACATCTCACCGAAATTCTTCTACACCCATGAACTCCAAAAGAATCACGAAATTGAAGTCAAACAGATCCGCTCTAGTGATAATCTTGCAGATCTCTTCACTAAAGCTCTGCCAAAATCAACCTTCCAGAAGATGGTGCGTGAAGTTGGCATGCGTTGACTTAATCATCAAACAGTCTGAAACTTTCCTAAATTAGGGGGAGTAACTAATAAATATGACAATATTCAACCATGGACATCTTTTACGTATTGTACTCTTTTTCCTTCGTCTAGGTTTTGTCCCACTGGGTTTTCCTAGCAAGGTTTTAATGAGGCAGTATTAAACACGTCCAACATTGCTTTGATTTTTTCCCAATGGGTTTTTCCAAGCAAGGTTTTAATGAGGCAATTACCTTAGTATAATGTTTGATGGTCATCCAAGAGGGAGTGTTGTAAATATGGATGACTGATTTTGACTTTGACTTTGACTTTGTCAGCACTTATCTTAAAGGATTAGACTCAATCCTTTTCATTTTGTAAAGGATAGATAAAACCAAATCTCTGTAAAATCTTGTTGTTGCTATCTTTTAATGCCTATAAATACAGGCCATCATTGTATTCATTTTATCAATTAAGAAGATAGAAAATACAGAGTTCTTTATTCATCTCTTCCATATTTCTTCTTTGGTTGGTATATTTAATCTTATTCTTTTATTTACATTTATAACATATATATATTTTTGATGCGCAACAAAATCCAAAATTCCGAGTCAGTCAAACTCAGCTGATTTGGTTGCCGAACCTACCGAATGGACGGCTGCGGATGCACCGAGCATTAATTAACGAAAGACAAAGAACACGTGTAAGTTGACGATTGGGAGACAGATAAAAAGACTGGAAGGACAAAGACGACTGGAAGGACAAAGACCCGTGACACTCACGTGGTCACGTACGTGGTTCAGTTTGGACCGTCCACGTGTCGTCGAAATGCAGGAACCCCTTATCGCCGTCTGACACCGATGTGGTCCTTCCGAATGACCTGCTGTGGAGGGCACCGCCGGCTCCTCCACAATTCAACTCTTGCTGGTGTTGAATTACAAAAGTGCCCATAGAGTATTTATTATATTATCTCAATATATATATCCTATTATAAATATATATATATGAAAAATGATACAGTCAGTCACATTCATCAACTAAAATTCAGACCTCAAGTGTTTTTTTTAAATAGTAAACATCATTTAATGAGGTATATGCTTTAATAAAAAGTGCATATTGCTCTATTTCAAATTAAATGAACTCATTTTTAACAAGTGTAAGAAAAAATTCAATGAGGTATATACATCATCTAAAGAGATATGTGCTTATTTTTTTTTTAATAAAAATGTAGATATGAGCCTCAGTTATATTAATTAAGGAAAATCATGCCCAAAACAAAGAAAAGCAAGTAGATGAAGGGTCTACAAGCTAAAACAAAAACAACCAAAGAAAACTTACCCCTCGATTATAATGTTCCCCCCAACAGAGCAATCCGGCTTGCTCCCGCACAAGATAGTCCCCAGTCCTTAATAAAATGAATGACCATATCCCATACATTTTCAGAATAAATACTCTCATTTTGAAAAATACAATTATTTCATGAAAAACCACAACGGCCGCATGATAGCCAGAATAAAGGATTGTGTCATTTTAGCTTTGATGCTCCTATCCCCCCTCGTCCTGAGACGTTTTTCCGCTTCCCAGAGGTCCTCTAGATCTGAAAAATTCACGGACAAGCCCATAGCCAATCCGAGGCGCCTCCAAATGGACTTCGCAAGTGTGCATTCCACCATCAAATGCACCACCGATTCCTTCGCAAGATATATGATTAATTAAATCTGTAACGATGTATATAAGGTCTGTGTTTTTTACTAAGAATAAAACTGAGTGTAGCAACACTCAATATATATACACACACATGTGCATGAATATTTACATTATCTTTTATCAAATAATAGATATCATTAGTTAAGTATATATTTATAAATAAAAAAAGACGTGTGAGATGCAAACAAAACTCAATATATCATTTTCCTACCTACTATGAATACTAGGTAGACATGAACCAACAGGAGTTCAGAATAATTAAATATATTTTCATCTTATATAATTTAGTTTTTTAAGTTCATATATCTTGTTAGCACTAATGTCAAATTAAAAAAAAAAAGCAAAACTTTACATTTCTAAAACTCTGGAGATGTATACTAGTTTTTCCAAAATAAATTTTTTTTTTTTATCTCAGTGCATATTAATGGGATTTCAATCAATTTGTTTTTAAATGAACATGTATCCCTCAAATAATTAAAAACTCTTTATTAATTAAAAAAATATTTATAAAAATCTCATTAGTATTTATTGATGAACAGATGTCGTGTATTCAAACAGGTATTCAAACAAATATTGACATAAATCCCATCAATACAAATCATATCAAAATTATGTTTTTTTGTTTTCATAGCTAGTGGTGGTGGTGGTTTCTATTTATTAGGGACATTTTTGTCCTCATTAATCACTTGATTACATAGGCCTAGTTTTTTTACAAAAAATAAAATAAAATAAAAGTTTAAAAACACCTAGAAAATATGGATTGCCACGTGGATGGAAGACATTTCCCTCCCATAATTTTTTTTTTGTTTTATGGGCCTCTCTGTCACACTGACACCTCCCAGTCCCAACTACCCAAATATAGGGGGTTCACAAATTACAAATACAACCATTTTAATTTCCCAAAAAAAAAAAAAGTGTTCTGTCCAACCTAAATTCTCTACGAAGCTTTTCAGGCGATGCACTTTGAAGGAAAAAAAAATTATAGCTTCATCTAGGACTGATAAACGAATCAAGTCGTTCAGGTTCAGCTCGATTTGAACTCGTTTAAGCTCGTTCAATTAAACAAATGAGCAAGTTTGAACAATTTTTAAAACTCAGTTAGACTCAAGACCTGAATCGAGCTTCATTTTATGTTCAAACTCGACTCATTTGTGTTATAAAAAACTTAGTTGAAGCTTTACTAAACTCCTTTGTAAAATCATAACATTAAATCAATATAAAGTTATGCTCATTTAGACTCATAAACTTGACTCATTTGAGTTAAAATTTTATTTTCAACCCCTAAAACCCCTAAAAATCCTAAAATGAAGAAGAATGTTAAACTCGTTGAGGCTCGTGAGCTCGACTCGGCTTGGCTCGGCTCAACCCGTTTATAAACGAGTCAAACTTGAACATGTCAAAGCTCGACTCGTTCGGCTCATTTACCACCCCTAGCTTCATCAATACTTCTTTTTTTTTACCTTTCAAGCAAAAACTGATAATTTAAAAATGATTTTGAATTAAATACATTTTTCACTAAAATAGAATCTCTAAAAACCATCCAAACAAGTTTTCAAACACACCATCATTAGATTCCATTTGAAATCATGTTCTTTTTGAATTTTCAAGAAGCTGAGTTATCCAAACTTATTTTTATTACAAAAAAAAAGCTTGACATTTAATTTTTCTAAAAAAGCTAACTTCCTACAAACTTAGTTCTAAACCCAGTTTTTTAGAAAAAGTTAAAACACCTAGACCCGTTCAAAGACGATGCCTAAAACTAATTTATAATCAGTTTGCTATCAATCAACTTTTCATAAAACTCATTACAACCCAGCATTTTCATAAAAACTATTTTTTTTATTTTAACACATGAAAACCAAAATTCAAATCCGAAATTTTAAAAATAAAAACTCATCTAGAACTAATTATTATCTAAAAATTGATTTAACTAAAAAAAATCTGTGTGACAGTTGGTTCTAAAATGGGACCTGAGTCTCTGTTATGAAGCAATGGTAATCTTTACAGCCCGACAAAAATCTCTCCATTTTCATTATGTATGAAAACAACCCAAAAGGCATCACATGAAGCTTTTCCAGGTGTATGTAGAAATCCTTGTACATAGACTGACTTGTGGTTGGCAGAAGAATGTATGGTACATTGTTTGCTTTCAGCATTCAATGCATCCAGACTCTGGGAACCAACTTATATACATAATCAATCAACAGCTGTATTTGGACGGCGGTTAAAATGGTAGGATTCTTAAAATCTTGTATTTCAAACTCAATTTTTGAAAAAATTATTTTGTTAGCATTTCAATCGCAGAATTTTTTACCTGAAAAACTAAGAGGATAGTTTGAAAACGCTGAAAATGTGTTTAGACTAGCATCTTGAAATCTTTCACTTTTCAAACACAGAATCTGCCTAAACACATCCAAATGAGACCTAATCTAAAAACTACTATTCACCACTTAAAAAAATAGCTGAAATACTTTTTTTATCTTAAACCAATTACAGAAGCAAAATCAAATTGGCAGCAACAACAATTAGCCATGTCCATGGAAAACCAGAAACAACATTTATATTCATTTGTTTTTAAAATAGGTAGCAGAATACGGACCAATCCAATTATTTTGATTTGATCCACAAGAATAAGCCTGAATAGTAATTTACATTGGCAGCAATAATGTTTCAAGGGATTTTTTTATGCGGGTCCCTGAGAATTAAATCAGCCTCCAATACCATGTTTTCTTGGTGGTTGCTAGGTAAGGCTTGTGATGTTAACTGCCAATTATTATCACAATTTTAGTGGCAAATAACGATCAAGGTTTCACTATTCATGACATTTTCTATCACAATTTTCTTTCCTCTGCCACACTGATAAGCATGTATTGCTGGTGCTGTCTATTGCTGATGCTATCATTTGTTGTATCGGTAAGTTTTGAAGTCATTTCAAATATGTCAAGTTGAAAGTTTGTTTTTTAAAAATCTCTGCAATTAATAGTAAGATGTCAGTGATGAGCTCTTATCAATTATAAATTTTTCAAATATTTCAAGGCCGAATGAGTGTGAAATGATTAGTTCATAAAGGGTCTGATATATATAGATTAATAATTAAGATCTAGTTGGGGGACACAACATAATGGCAGATATTTTAATTAGCTAAATATTTCCACGCAGCCAATCAGTCTTTAATTAAGTTCTTTCCTCTACTGAATTAGCAATGCATACACATCAAGTAAAATAAGTGTCAGTTTTTGGACTCCTGTTGTGGACCATTTATTATACTAGAGGACATGCATGACATATCAGAAATAGAGAAGGGTGTTGATGTGATAACAACATACCACATCTCTTAAAGTGTGTTCTATGTTTTTTTGCTCTAATGTTTACCTATCACTATAAAAAGGGGTGGAGGAGAAGCAATTGTGAGTGGTGTATCTGCAGTTTCAGCTCCTGGAATAGAAGTCCAATATCTTACAAAGAGAGACACACAAAACCTTGCACACTGCTTCTGTTTTAGCTAAGGTATTAAATCTCTTGTTTTCCTTTTGTGTTGTGATGGAGTTTTATTTCAGACATCACTCAATCACTCTTTCTTTTGCTTTCTTCCTTTCTTCATATGTCAAAACATATATAACAGTGCTTCTTTGGTTAAATAGGACTATGTATTTCATCATCATAAAATATAAATGAGAGACCAACGAACTGGTGAATCATGATTGCCAATGAAGTTGTGGTTTTTAAGTTTTAAGAGGTGACAGAATTATATGACCAAGAATCTCTATAAGAAATTCCTGCTAAGCAAGACCATTTTCATTCATACAATCAAAATCATTGCCATGGTAATTTCCCCATAGACTGATATAAATTCATTCCAATTATTTGAAAATTATTGAGGTATTCTGAAACAAATTTTTCACTTCCAAGATAATTGAATTTCCCTCGTATTGTTTCAAGGACATTAAATGTATCACCAAAAAACTGACATGGTTCACTATTGCTTTATATATTTATTTTTTGGTTAAGAAAAGCTGTGGCTAGGATGGATTCCACATCATCCATAATTCCACAGGCGAAATCGGACCAACGGGGGGCCGCAGAGAGGACATTACTGAACCGAGCGGCTTCAGCCGACACGGTAGCAGCGGAGGTCAGCTCAAGTCGGCTGAGGAAGGCAAGCATGGGAAAGAAAGGACAGATAAGGAAGGCGAGGAGTGCGCAGCTGAGGGTGGAGCTGGACGAGCTAAGCGGTGGGACATCACTGAGCCGGGCATCCAGCGCCAGCCTCGGCTTCTCCTTCTCATTCACTGGTTTCAATGCCCCCGTTGAAGACCTCACTGATCACAATCACCTCAGCGACGATGATAATCGTATGTTAGTCCTAATGTTGCAAACTTCACTTAATCTGACCTATATTTATTTTATCCATAGTTTAGTTTCACATAATCTGAAAACTTAACAGACTTTAATTATAAGCCATGATGAATAATTACATTTTTTGGGAGGTCAATGGGTGAATTTTCAGACTGGAGGACTGTTTAGTCCATCAGGATTTGATAGTGTTTGAAACTGATTTTATATTCCAATTTCGAACAAACAAAAATTGACATTTTTGAAAATTAGTTCAAAATAGTTTTGTTTCCTTTCTAAAAGTTATGGATTTTCTGAAATAGCCGATCTTGAGAAAACTGTGCCTAAAGAGATCAATTCCAAAGCTACCCCAGATTGGACATACATGGAGTCATCCATAAGAAAGGGATGGATGATTTATAGCCAAAAAGCAGCCCAACCCATCACTACATGGTAAACCCGACCCTAATATGGAAAAAAAATCAAGGCTCATTCTCTCTGCATTGTGTGTAGTGGCACATGTGCATATCAATTGGGACACGGCAAGCATATGTTTAAAACTGACACAAAAGTATGCACATATGAGATTCTATAATGCAGTACCTGCCTTGCAGAAGCAGAGGATATTGAAACTGGCACGCGAAAGAAGATCACTGCGGAACCAACCCTGCCAATTCACCTCAAGGTAATCATTTCTCATTGACTCGACATTCAAGAACTTTCATGACAACTGTAAAAGGCTACGAATGCTTACGCACCTTTGATCTTCCTGATTTGCTTCAACTGTGCAGTTCCAGGAGGTGAAATACAAGGTGGTGGTTAAAGGCGTGACCAAGACTACCGAGAAACCGATCCTTCACGGAATCACAGGTTCGGTCAGCCCTGGAGAAGTGCTAGCTTTGATGGGTCCTTCAGGAAGTGGCAAGACCACTCTCCTCAGTCTCCTTGGCGGCAGAACCAATCCAATGTTGGCCGAGGGTTCCATAACTTACAATGAAATGCCATATTCAAAGCCGTTGAAGAGAAGGTAAATTGTAGTCTGGATAATACAATGAAAGAGGAGCATTGTAGTTTTCTACATACACAAGGAAATCAGTAAAAATAGGGACCTAACGGATTCTATGGTTCTTTGGAGGCATGTAGTTCAATAGTTTACCTGGAGGGTTCAGAGGATTTGGAGTCCAAGCCGCTTGATTGGTGGGGAGTTCACTGTGCCCTGAAGTGAACATTAGCTCCTGCCCATGACCATAGAGGAAGTTAGTAATAAAAAGGGAAAAAAAGAAAAAATAAAAGGGAAAGATTAATTTAAAAGTATGTAACAAAGTAACATTTGACAGGATAGGATTCGTGACCCAAGACGATGTTTTGTTCGCGCACCTCACTGTGAAAGAAACATTAATATATGCAGCTCTCCTTCGGCTTCCCAAGACACTGACGAGAAACCAGAAGGAAGAAAGGGCCAGGGACGTCATTAATGAGCTTGGCCTTGAGAGGTAGGTAAATTTAACGGTTCACTAAATACACTTCACATTCTATGTAGTTCAACAGGAATAACAGGATGACAGATGAATCGTCTCCCAAATGCAGCTCAGCATTTGGTAACTTGCCATGAGGTGCATGTATGAGTCCATGCAAGAAAACAGGACATTCAAGGATACTATAACTATGATATGTTACTAACATGAAACTGTGTCACAACAAACTGCATCATATTAAAGTCTCAGACTTAGACCCATGCATAACATAGCTTATATCTTATTTTAGTTACTACAATATTATCAAGCGTTTAGTAATGTTAATGGGACACACAGCTCTAAATTCCATGCATCACCTGTCCTTAAATGTATTTTATCTCGCTATAGATTTTTAAAATGGCATTAAAAGGCTGTTTGTTTTTAAGAATTGGGTGAACTTGGTTCCACATGACCAAACCGAACTCCATGAAACTTATGCACTCATAAAATACATGTATCTGGACATCCCAACCACAAAATAGATATAAAACACACTTCTATCTATCTGGAAACAGCAACAGATATACAGGCAAACACAGAAAATGATGTGTGAAAGTACACATGCAGATCTCATTCTCATGTTTCCCGTGTCAAAAATTATATTGGAGGATACTTTAGACTTGCAAGCAAGATCTGAGTGTTACGGAATGTACTCTTGCTGTCTTGCAGATGCCAAGATACGATGATTGGAGGATCCTTTGTGCGGGGAGTCTCAGGTGGTGAAAGGAAAAGAGTTTGTATTGGTAATGAGATCATTATCAACCCTTCATTGCTCTTTCTTGATGAGCCAACCTCTGGCCTGGACTCAACAACAGCCTTAAGAATCATTCAGATGCTACATGACATCGCTGAGGTATGTAACCATACAAGATTTCCAACTGAAATACTTGAAATGGCGACTACACGATACCAAAATTGATTGAGCACACTTCAAAATCCAACATTAATGAATGCATGGAAAGAACAGGTGATCAAAGAGAAGCCAAATTGATTGGTAGTATATAATGAAAACTCAAGACCAACAAGAATCAATCATTTGCAAAGCTTCAAGTTCATTTTTTATTTGAAATATAAATAACTTACTCAAACTAAATTGTATCTAATCTACAAGATTAAAATGACATCATAGGGACAGTATGAGAAAGTCACCTCTATCAGCAAAGATGCATCATAAAATACTTAATATCCATAACTGAGAGCAAAAAAACTCAATATCAAAACCTTCACAAGAAAATCCTTGTCTTATTTTCCTGCTGAAACAGTTACAGTACATACAGCCTATCATCCAAAGAGGATAATATTAGGAGCATACAAGTATAGATAGGAACTCCCAGACAACTAGATTGGATAATTGGAAACTAGCATACAAATCAATATCATACTTTCACCAATTACATTTCATACATCTAATAGTTATTACACATATGGTTGGTTATTATGCTATATGACACCATGAACTTCCTTTCCCTACAAAAGAAAACACCGAATTAACCTTTGACCCAAGGCATGATTAATTAGGAATATCCCCTGACAGTGGATTTTAGTTTTACATCTTTCTTGTTAACAATAAATGAGAAAAAAAAAGTGGATTTTAGTTTACGAACTATACTGCAAATCTAATGCCTTCCATTCCTTCAAGTCAATGTCCTACTATCCTACACATGTCCATGCATAAACGTGAATAAATATATAATAACAAGTTCCCAGAATGTTCTGTGGTTATCATTTCATTCTCAAACATGTGCATTTTCATTTTCCTGAATATCCAAAAAACAGACTTTCTCACATGATTGCTGCTTCACAATTTTAACTATCGTTATATATGCATCAAGATTGATCCCTAAATGGGAAAATTATTTTCAAAGGACTTAATTTTCTTGCCTGAAAGGTTCTCTGATTGTTAAAAGTGAAACAATTACAGATCTTCCATTGTAGATGTCACCCAAGAAAGTTATAAATGCTTGGAAGCATGATCATGTTTCTTTTGGTTAAGTACAGTCAAAATTGTGTTCATATAGCACAAAAAAAAATCATACTATTATACCAACCACCTCTTGTCTCACCAAGTGTTCCTACATTCGAGCTTTTCCCCCATTAACAGGAGAAGATTTAACCAGAAAACACGCACTTTCAAAAAAAAAAAAAACAAGTTTTCTGCAGTCAATGTTCTTCCTAAAACAATGCCAGGAAGCTAAGTCAGAGAGTTACTAGGATGCATGATCATGTTAATGATGAAAAAGCTCAGACGCATACTTGTCCTCTCTAAACCAACTTTAGTTCTCTTCTTTCTTTCTCTTTCATTTGAAGGTGTTAAGCTAATCCGGAAAAGAGAACAAGAAATTCTTCAGTAACTAATAGGGGACTAACATCATAACATTCACATGGGAAGATGCTACAAAATGTAAGCATTAACAAGCTGATAACTCAGCAAGAGTATGAATTCAGACTTACCATGTGAAGGTTACAACCACCTGAATTTTAAGTTACTAGAGTTATGATAAAGAAAAAAAATTGAAATCTGGATTCCTATGGTTTGAACTTATTTGTACTTATGTGGTTGCTTTGATCTCATAACAGTCTGGGAAAACTGTGGCAACAACGATTCATCAACCATCTAGCAGACTATTTCACAAATTTGATAAACTTATCCTTCTTGGAAAGGGAAGTTTGCTCTACTTTGGCAAGGCATCAGAAGCTATGGCATATTTTTCATCTATAGGATGTTCGCCTGTCATTGCCATGAATCCTGCAGAGTTTCTACTAGATCTAGCAAATGGTAATATGAATGATATCTCAATACCATCGGAATTAGAAGACAAAGTGCAGATGGGAAACTCAGAAAGACAAAGGCGCCATGGGAAGCCATCTCCAACAGATGTACATGAGGTAAGGCTTAACAATGTTATATATTCTATGGAAAAAAAGTTCATAGAATAGTTTCTCACTCTTATCTACTTGAGAGCAAACATGACATTTACTAACTGCAAATGATTGCTTTTATCAAAACAGTACTAATTTAGCCATCAAAACTTCATAGAGTAAGATAAATTCTCCAAATTCTGCAAATAATAAAACAACAGCACACAAATACAAATCTATTCAATATCTCATTTGATAACTTAATTCTACAATACCTTCACTACTATTCTATATTGCAAGTAAACTCACAATCCTCTGCCAAGCTATTTGTTCTAAGTTTTAACTTTAACCATTGGACGCAGTATCTAGTGGAGGCTTATGAGAATCGAGTTGCAAATAAAGAGAAGAAGAAGCTCCTCTTGCCCATCCCCGTCAATGAAGATCTTAAGTCAAAGGTGCAATCACCAAAACGAGAATGGGGAGCAAGCTGGTGGGAGCAATACACCATCTTGTTTTGGAGAGGGCTGAAAGAAAGGAAGCATGACTATCTCAGCTGGATGAGAATTACTCAAGTTATTGCAACCGCATTTATCATTGGTTTGCTTTGGTGGCGTTCAGATAACAGTACCCCAATAGGTCTGCAGGATCAGGTACTAAGCTTATCCAAATTAGAGGAATATTGGACCAGCATTCATAATATACAGAAACAATTTGATAATCATATCTAAATTTAGCATTTTTGTAATGAACTACCTGGGGAATTTTATTACTAAATTGTTAGGAATTTATTCAAATAGAGAACATATCTTGATATTCTTGCTCCACTTGAGAACAACTGCTTCCTATGGAGGTTACCTAAATGTTACTGTATTCTCTGGCATGCTAACATTACCAGTAAAGGTTTCAAAATCTCTTATATTAGCTAATAAGTTAAGGCAGACTACTCTAAAGGCATTAATTCCAAATCCATGACAAGAATCTATCTGAATAGACACGAAAACAGATTCCCAGTACAAAAGGCCATATCAAAATTACAGAGACGGGAAACTTGAGCATGAAAGAAGAGTCCCTTTCCCAAGCAAAAAAAAAAAAGAACAGCCCCTTTAAAGAAATACATACATAACAAGATTCCTCGACAGCTTATCACAAAATAGAACAGCTAGCTTTATTTATATTTTCAATAGAACAAACAACGGAGAGACAAAGGAAAAAATAATGATTTATCATGATTAATTTTAACATATTAGCACTGAGTAGAGGAATTGGTAATCTAGGATATAGCTTCAGATGAAGCATGTGAAGGGTAGAAATTTTACATTCCCATTGAAGTTTGAACAAAATATCCACGCAAAGGTCAGCTTGGATCCTTGAACATTAGAATATCTTGAGCATCCTTTTTTCTCTTCCAACTAGAAATACAAATATGATCCACAACTTCCATTTTCAAATAATTTAAGTATAAAAACAAACAAACTAGTTGATTAAATGGTTGGCTTTCAACCTTCGTTTTTACATATACAATCATTCTCTCAATGCAGGCAGGATTACTGTTCTTCATTTCTGTCTTCTGGGGATTCTTTCCAGTTTTCACAGCAATCTTCACATTTCCTCAAGAAAGGGCCATGCTAAAAAAAGAGCGAGCGGTTGACATGTATCGGCTAAGTGCATATTTCATGGCTAGGACAACAAGTGACCTGCCACTGGACCTCTTTTTGCCTATAATCTTTATAACCATTGTCTACTTCATGGCGGCCTTAAGATTGAGTGCATATTGCTTCTTTCTCAGCATGCTAATTGTGTTCCTCAGCATAATTGCAGCACAGGTATACCTCATGGGATGGTTTAAATTATTTTTGTTAAATTTGAAACTGCAAAGTAAACATTTATATGCAACACAGGGGCTAGGACAAGTTATCGGTGCGACTTTGATGGATATCAAAAAGGCAACAACTTTCGCTTCAGTAACAATCATGACTTTCATGTTGTCAGGTGGTTTCTTTGTGAATGTAAGTATCCGAGCATAGTTTTTTTTTTCTTTTAATATATATATCGGAGGGACCTCCCGTAGCTGACCTTTCGGCCAAACTGGGTAGGCTACCTCCACCCCCCCCCCAATCCCACAGAAAATTTTTCAATTTTTGCCAACACACGAGGGATCTGAGCATAGTTTAAAAGTTTAATAAAGGAATTTATATTAACAAAGAAAAAGATAGAACGTACCTATGTGAATATTTTGACCCAGATCCCAAAAAGAGGAGTGAAATGCACAACAATTAACAATTACAAGAAACATTTGTATTTTATTCAGAAAACTGGAAAAGCATGTAACTTATCTTTGAAACTAACAAAAGAAATAACTAAAAATAACATCTTAGCTCGTCTCATAGGATTAGCGAAATAGAAGATTTCAACACTGTGTGGAAGTGAGTCAGCTGAATGAGCATAACAATCTTCATCATTACCAAATCCTGTTTTGCAATGATTTGAGACAAGATCTGACAAAGGTCAGTTCCATAATATATTATTTTCCATATTTTGTTTAACTACTTCCATCCAAACCCTCTTAGAACTTCAATGTTTCCATCCATTTGCCATGATCATTGCCAAATTTGCAACAAGATGATATCCCATCGCACAGTATTGGCGATGAAAAGCTCAGAAACACATAACAGATACAACTTTAGGAGGAGCAATGTAGACCACTTGACAAAATGTCAATAAATTTGAAACTCAGACTTCACAGCATCTCCAGTTAAGCTCTCTCTCCACATAATCCAGTTCCATAAATCCTCTTCTAACAAACATTTCTCCAAAGCTGATCGTTGACTGAAACAGCTAAACTGCTGAGAGAGGCATGAGGAAAATTCTGATTCCTAGAAGTTCAGAAATGGATATCGTTTGACTATTTCCTCTGTGAGAGACCTTTACATTATGATAGACTGCAAATCACAGAAAATGATAAGTCCTTTCCTCCATTGACTCAACTGATCCTTATTGATCATTCTGGAAACTATTTGAGTTATTATAGTGAAATAGGCCTGCTGAGCCTATTTTTCTCATGGGTTTTTTTGTCTTTTTCTATTTCTAAGGTTTTGTACATCATATATCTATATAAGAGACCTTTTAGCCTCTGTTATCGAATGTAACATTATTCCATTAGTTTCTTCTAGAAACATCGTAAGACACTGAAGCAAACAAGCACATAGTTAAGACTTCGAAAAACTCTCATTATTTGAGACCTTCCAAAGATTGCTTGTTCAGTTCTTGATGCATGTCAAAAACATAAACTAATGGCTTGTGATTTTTGCAGAGAGTTCCTGTGTTCATATCGTGGATTCGCTATCTCTCTTTCAACTACCATACATACAGGCTCCTGCTCCGAGTGCAGTATGATCGTGTCCCTCCCTCCATACATGGAATCACCATGGGCAATGGTATGACAGAAGTATTGACCATGATAGCTATGGTTTTTGGGTACCGCCTCATCGCATATATTTCCCTGAGGAGGATGAAGCTCCAGTCAGGAGCTTGAACAAAATATGACAACTGGAACAGAATCAGACTCATGAATGCCAAACAGCGGAATTTTCCCCCATTCACAGCTCAACGGCCAGGTACTCAGGTTTTAACAAATAGTTCAAGTAAAGAATGTAAATAGAGTCTGATCCTAACCTGTGAATGCTACTGTCACATGTTTATATATATACCTACGTGCAGAAGTGTGTAACTTTATGTGAGACGGGGGGGAGGGTATCTTGAGTTCACATTATATAACCTATTAACCTACTGACAGTTCAGTTTCCCTATCAATGATCATAGAAGAGAAGTGATATCTACATGCGATCCTTGACCATGAGGCTATTTATCAAATTAAAGTGCAGTGATGTTTATCGATTTCAAGTCTAGCAAATCTGACCTCTAAATGATTTAATGCATAGGAAAAATATATTTTGAACCAAAACACAATTTTATAATCAGAAACAGCATGTAAATAATATATGAGTTTCCGGAAAAGCCATGCCATACAGCCCAAAAATGCATAAAATAGAAAGAAAAAAAACATATATCAATTACAACATCCCTCATGAACTGACTCCTTAGCTTAAAGCTTTGAGCAATAGCTCGACTGCCTTTTGAGGCAAAGCAACCATTACATGAAGGTATATTGAACTCAGAACTTTATATATTCATTTCGAACAGATCCTCATAGATCAACATAGTACCTGCAGTGATCTTAAAAATATTGATCACATGACTCAGGAATGAGGTGAATAATACTCTGGGTGTGTTGCCCTGAGAGGATGTACGCATGATGAGGCTGGCTAGCTTGTAAAATAAACACGCAATTCCAAGAATGATTTAAGAGCCACGGCTGAAGCAAAGCGGGGAGGCTTAAAGTTCACCACAATTATAAAGCCAATGCAGGAGATTCACCACAATTATAAAACCAATGCAGGAGATTTCATTTTCAAAAATCAAGTGAATCTTTAGTGGAAACAACTCCCTCGTGATTATCATTAGTAAAGCCAAAAAATGATAAAAGTCAGTTGATAAATGATGCATCTAAAAGGAGATGATAAGAGAAGCAGTAATTAGATTTTAATAAACCTGTTGTTTCTTCTTAATTGGCAAGGAGGTGTTATTGTACATAAAATCCATTTCATGGAGAATTATTTTTTCTTTAATAAGCAAGCATATTCCATATAAAAACACATAAAAGCTTCTGTTCAAAATGTTAAAACCAATTTGATATAAACAAAAATCATAATAAACATCTTAATATTGCATGATGCATATATCATTTTATAAGTTCTTTTCTTCTTTTGTCTCCCGCTTTCGTTTATTTAACCGCTTTTTTTTTCTTGAAAAAAAGATAGGAACTTTTATTGAATATAAAAGCTAATTTATTTGTTTTATTTAACCGCTTTACTCCCATTTTCCTTCAACCATTTTCTGGCGTTTAGGTGAGTGGGACCTTTATAGCCCATATCATCTATTTTCATAAACATTATCCTATAATCTAGCAAACCAAGTTTTATTTAGTTGTCTAGCACCTCCCCTCTCCATTAAGGAGGTCAGGGCATCAAACCGAGGGGAGCCCCCATTTTCAAAAAAATAATAATAATAATAATAATAATATATTGGTATTCAATTTCTTCTTTTCTTCTTTCTCAATTGTGGCCCAAGCATTCAAATTTAAAAATCAGTAAGAGATGTATTGAAAAGGTTTTCACTTCTATTCACATGTTAATAGGAGTTCAACTCTGTTACATACAATGTCTTTTCCAACACTAATTCCAGTCCCATATGTTTCATTAGCGTGATATACTCACATTAACGAGACACATGACTTGTTAGAAATTTTTTACATTTTCTATAAATATATTTATGCAATTCATTGGAGTATTATGTTTCATTTTTTATAAAAGCATGTACCCAATTAGATGAAGCATATCATTTTAAAAAAATCAAAACATATGTGAACTGTAAATTGGGCTAGAAAAAGGACCCCTCATAACATTTTCCATTTTAAAACCAACAGAGTACCGATAACATTTGCAACAGACTTTATCATGTTACATGTCTTCCTCGTATTATCAACTCATACGATATCAGCTGCCACTCGGTCTTGATTTTCCGTGTGAATCCCATCATAACCCAATAAATATAAAGTTCTTCCACTTATCAACTAAAGCATCGAATCCCGCAATTACCCATTTATCAAAAAAATAATAATAAAAAAAAAAAGCGAGAATCTTTAAAACCATATGCAACAGAAACAAACCTTCTCAATGAACCCCAAACATCATCAAAGACCTTGACATTGTAGGTCCCGCAGGGGGATCACGTACTTCTCCAGATCCACGACCCGCCCTCTCGATAAACCCTAGTTTCTTCCAGTGAATCGACTTCCCCCGTCTCGGTCTTGGGTACGCTAGGTTTTGGGGGAAAGGGGATTTGGAGGGGTGGGGAGAGAAGCCATGACTGGAGCATTTGTGTGTTTAGGAAATGATGGATTTGAGGATCGGATTTGGGGTTTTTTTTTGGGAGGTAGGGTTTCATGAGAAGGTGGGGGTAGTGTTTGGGAAGTGAAGGATCTCGTCGTCGCAATCGTTTGATTCTTCGTGTACTTGAAGACAAACGGACAAAAAAATATATATAAATAAAAATTGAGAGGGACTTGTGTTGATTCGCGGGCTTTTTTATTTTTTGAAAATATTTAATCAAATTAAAATAAATAAATAAAAACTCTAATTCACTGATTTTGCATATACACTCTACTAGTGGAGTATGCAGTGTCCTGGTGTTGTATATATGTGTACGACTAAAAAAATTCATTTTTTCTTAAAAATAAAAATAAGTAATGAACTAATTATTTATAATAGCATATACATACTTCAGTAACTACTGTGTATTTTTAAAAAAAAAACAGTCAAACAAGATTGTAAACGGGGTTGAACATATTGTTCGCCAATTGAAAGCCAGTGACTTTTAATTTTGGGTTTTGATTTTGTGACTCACAACTTAACTAATGGGGTGTATGAATTTATAATTGTTATTTTTTATTAGTTGGATCATTTTGAATCGAATATTTAGTTACTAATTTTTTTACCCTTTTTTTTAGCTTCTAATTGGATAGCAACGTAAACTATTTAATGATATATTTCGATATGGATAATGAGTAAGTTATTTTTATTTGATTATATTTTTAGTTTTTCTCGTTCAATAACGTAATAATGAAGTTTGTGATTTTTAGTTGACCATAGATAATTTGTAGATAATATATAAGTGTAGATACGAATTTATAAAAAATTTAAAAAAAAGTTTTAGTAAGTGGGTTCTCTGATTTATAAGAAATAATGACATAATTTGACATGTAAATCATTTTTATACCAGTGAAATAATACAATTTTAAAAAGGCTTAAAATACTAATACCAGTTTATTATCACTTATTATAATCTAGTTATATATTTACACCCACATATTCCTTACATACAAACATGTTTTTAGCCTTATTCCCCCTTACCCCGATTTTATCATATTCTCCCCTTATTTATATGCAAAGAGAGATAAAATGTGATGAATAAACATACAAACTACCCAACATAAAGTCCCCACGTGTTTTAATTTATTTTAAAAGTTGTTTAAGCATGATGCATACTCCAATGAATCTGCATAAAAAACGATTACAATTTTATAAAAGTAAATAATTCCATATTTTTGTATAACTTTAGTTTCATATGTCTCTTTAACGTCATCTCATACGGACAAATATATACTTTGTTTAAAAATATGTTATATTTTTATAAATAGATTCATATTCATTTTTATAGAAAATAATATATATTGATATATATTTTATTATTTCTATAAAAAAAATCATGTACTAATACATTTGCTGACTGAAATTAAATTAATTAAAATTAAGTTAAAAGGACGTACGTGAAATGTTCCAAATTTTTATGATCGTGTTTTGTATCCATCTTCAACCCACCGACAGGACAATTTGCATGCATGACCTCGATGTTTGAATATTAACACAAGAATCCTTTCACCCAGTCCACACTTGAGGGAGGCGTGATTAATGTTGGGTTTGGTATATCTTACCTAATATTGAAAATTTGAGGTTATTTTACAAATTGTTAGGAATTCATTTTTAAGCTTCGTTTGAATTCGTAGTTAAAATGAATTTTTGTTTGAAAACAAAAAAACATATCAGTTGATTCAAACACATTTTATATTTGACTTTTGAAATTTGTCTGTAACTTATGTAAAAAAAATTGTTCTTATATTCTACATTTAAGAATAATGATTTATTCAAAAAAAATTGTTCTTATATTCTACATTTAAGAATAATGATTTATTCTCCCTACATTACAACTCAGACTTGGAGTGATATGAAAGATTCAAGGAGGATACACGTCGTGAGATTATGTTTTCAAAAAAAAATTATAAATTTTATTACAAATCATGTTCGACCAGTTTCGGTCGCGTGAAACCTGAAATGACGACCAAATCCGGTCGTGCGAAACCTGAAATGGTGACCAAATCCGGTCGAACGGGTCGAATTGGTGGGGATAGCAAAACACCGGTTTTTTTTTTTTTTTTTTTATTCCTTGGTGGGGTAAGAAAATAAGTGGGTGGGGCTAGACGGGCCCAACTTTTAAATATGAGTCCGACTTTCCGATTAAATTTTCGGAGACTTTCTTTTCGAACTTCATATAAAAAGTCCCCCGAATTTGAGTCGGAGATGATGTATAACGCAATGATGGATCCGGAGTTGATGAGGATCGCTCAGGAGCAGATGATGAGGATCCCCCCTCAAGAGCTCGCCAAGATCCAACAACTGGTGATCATCTCGCATTCTCTCTCTCTCTGAATCCTGTCATGTTTTCTTTTCTTGTAAGTTTTGGATAGAGCGAATTGGTTGTTCTATCAATCGTGTGTTCAATAAGGACTTCTTTGGACTTTTTGTCAAAATTTTGTGTTTGATTGCAATTTGGACCTGAAATCTGAAACCAATTCAGCTGATTTACATCGAATTCTGATTGGATTATGGAGAACAATGTGGAATTATTGCAGGGGGGCTACATATATGCGATGCGAGAATTTTTGAATATTTTTGTTGAATGGGTCAATTATTAGTTGATACTTGGCGGGGCCCAGTGGAGATCTCTCTGTAACTCAGGTCCCGTTTGGATCCATGGTAGGGCAGATTTCGCAATGAGAAATCCAGAAAAACACCACCACGTATTCAAATAGTTTTCGATGTTTGGCGTTGAAGTTTCCCGCATTTATTTTTTTTAAAAGTTGGTGTTGGAGAAGCTCCCAAAACAACGCTTCTCTAACGCGGGTTTTTAACACGCGTTTCAATGGTCGGAAAGCGGATTTAATTACTGCACTTCCAATTAGGGCCTCAGTTTGTCGATTTTGTAAATTAAAAAAAAATATTGGGGATTAATCAACCACTTTTTTGTTGATAATATATAATATACACATAATAGCTAATAATTCAAAATAAATAATATGCAATAAGATGGTGAATATGATGGAAAAGAAAATTGAATTAATCAGATTGAACTTCACTTAATCCCCAATTAACCACTAGTTAGCCACTCAATCTTGTTTTTTTCTTGGGAAGAAATATAGTCATGAAAGTTGCAGGATAGTGTTGTACCTTAGCTCGACAGTCCAACCCGCGATTGAATGTTTTTTGTTGGTCGAGTTCTGATAGGTAATGATGTTGAATGGGATTTTCATGGGATACATATGCAATGGAAGCATAGTAAATCTTCTGTTTTGAAATGGATCTTTGGTTAGTTGATTCTTAGTTGGAGACAATGGATATTGTTTAGAGAAATCAGGTTGTTATGATTATTGTTATGATTAAGTGGCATCTTATTATTGAGCTGATCAAGGCAAGAGGATGAAGTTTAATTGTGAAGGCTGTGAGAGATTATCGTATCTGTATTTCATGTGTCTACCATGCTATCTTTTAGCGGAGGTTGTTTAAGTTAGCTTCTGATAGGATAATGAGCATAATTGTGGTTACATGGGCTGCATGCAATGTAAAGTGTTCTGAATCATTCACTTTGAATGGAGCCTTTTTTACATTTTATGAAGGTGGCAGCTCACCACCAATAATGCAATGTAGATTTGTATATTATTAGGTGTAATTGGAGAAATTGGGTCATTGCGAGTTGATCAGGTAGCGGGGAAGAATAGTTTAGTTATGGAGGCTATAAGAGATCACCTTACCTCTGCAGCATGAGTCCATCATTTGATCTCCTTATTAAAAATATTTTGGTTGACTTCTGATAGTAATGTGAGCATAGTTTGGGTTGCATGGTATTTGAATTGGGCGTTCTCTCTCTCAGTGATAACTTCTCTCCTTGGTTATTCAAAATTCTTTGCATGGAAGAGGTCATTGAAGGGCTCTGGGAATATCCAGAGGCTGGGGGAGGGGGCTGCGTTTTGTGATAGAATAGGTCAGTTGGGGTTGTGAACAGGCTTGGAAGAATCCACAAGGGATAGTGATACTTTTGTGTTAGAGTGGGTTACCAAGTCCCATTTTCAAAGCCCAAAAAAACAACCTTGTTGAAGGCTGCTGTCTACTGGTAGGACCTAAAGTGAGAGAGCCTAAAAATGGAGAGGCTACCTAAGAAGGGGTGCCTAGGCTAGGTGCAAGCCGCCAGTTGGGGGCTGCAACATAGCACCAATGCAATGCATATGCCACCAAACAGTACTACATAAAATGCCATTGATCTGTTTGCATATAGCATGACCCATGATGCATATGTCACTCTACAAGTACCTTTGTTATGTTGTAGCTTTTTTTACCTGTTGATCAAAATGGACTTTTCTATTCCTCCCCTGAGTTAGAATCTCCTGAATCCTGATATATTATTGGCTATTTTACACAGATGATGTCCAACCCCGAGTTGATGAAACTGGCTACGGAGGGCATGAAGAATGTGAAACCCGAGGATTTGAGACAAGCAGCAGAGCAGTTGAAGCATACTCGGCCAGAAGACATGGCCAAGATCACCGAGACCATCTCCAAGTCCAAGCCAGAAGAGATTGCAGCCATGCGTGCACAAACAGAATCATATATTTCATATGAACTGAATGCAGCTCAGATGCTGAAGAAGCAGGTTCAGAGTTTTGTCCCTTTTTCCAGTCATTAAAATCAAAGTTTTTTTTTTTAACTCTAGCTTGTTGGAATTTATAAACTAATCTTACAAGAATGTTTTAATATGTTTTATTTTTACAATGATTACAGCTATCCTTCGAATTTTTTTCTGAAGCTGCTTCTGTGTTTCAAGGGTATTTATTAGGAGTTGTCTTGTAGGTTATGATGCATTAGCATCCAAAAAGTTCAGATGCATTCATTTGTGCTGCCAGTCTCGTGTTAAAATTTTGTTCCTGCGCGTATGTTTAAATATTTCTACCCCATTATTTTTCTTTGTCTGTTATGTATTTCTGGATTTTTTTTTTACCAAAACAAGTGAATCTATCATCAAATGTGGATTTGTCAGGCAATGAACAACCTCAAGGACATTCCAATGTCCAAATGCAGAACACTCCGGTTGGCATGTTCTTCAAATTTAATGGTGTGTTACTTGAAGACGGGGCAATTTGAAGAGTGCATCAAGGAAGGATCAGAGGTGGGCTCAAAATTTTTAATTCACATGATCCAACTATTGTCTTGTTATAAATCAGGATAATAAAATCATTGAGTTTTCATTTTGGAGAGCCTTTGTTAAAATCTTGACTAAAGAAGGACAAGAGGTTGCTCTGGTAGATTTTAAGCATGCATGATAAAATATTCTTTAGAAGGAAAAAGTCAATTTGTGAAGGTCTGTTGAGTTTTTTTTATGATGGAGAATAATAAGCATATGCATGATAAATATTGTGACATATAACCAAATATGTCAAACAATAAATTTCGTAGTGGTCTATTTAAACATATCAGCTCGCCCTCCCTCTCCACCCATGATCACTACATTGGGTTTTTGCTTTATGTATATCGAAATACTGAAATGAAATCTATTGAATTACTTAAGCTTTTCGTCAAATGGATGCTCTCCGCCCAATTTTGTGTTAGTATTTAATGTATCTGCATGGAATGATCAATTGTAAAGAAAGGTTATCGAGCCAATCTTGGATTTATTTAAACAACGGTGATGCTATTGTGCAAGCCTGTCATGAAAATTAGATTTCATGATTTCTGCAAGATGTCTCTTTGATGTCAGTATTAGTTTGATTGCCCCTCAAATGGGAGTGGGACAACCCATGAACTCGTTTAATTATTTTCTATGCTCACAAATCTGGACAAGACATTTTTTCTCTTATACCTTGGTGAATTCTAGTAATGTGTATGGTGAAAATATTTGGATATGGCCAACTCCCATAAAAATTTATCTAATTAGTTTATCATTAGATAATGAATGCTTATCTCTGACTTGAAGACTTTATCAACATTGCAACAGATATCACAGAAACAAAAGCTTTTCCGATTTGGAAACCTGATAAATGTTTAACGGATGTTCAGATTTTGTCAAACTAACACCAAATGAAACCTCCATGTGTTCAAAGCTTCAATTTGTCGATGCAGTTTGATTAATACGTTCCAGTTCTGATAGTCTTTTCTCATTATACAGATGTTATGGGCAGAGAGGGCACAGAAAGCAGCCCACCATGCGAGGAGAATGAAGAACTGGCTGTTGGGAAGACCCGGCCGCATAATCCTTGCGATTTGCATGTGATTCTGGCTTTCATCCTTCACCAACTTGGATTCATCGGCAGCTAATTTCGCATGGAAAATATTTATTCGGAAGAACTGATGAGTGAGAGGAAACCCATGTTGTATGAGCTGGGTTGGCAAGATGAATGAAAAAAAAAAAAAGATTAATCTGTTTGGAAAACAAAAGCCACAAGAGCCGGTTGAGTAAGAACTTTTTTGGGAATGTTTGAGGACGGTTTTGATCGTTATATGAGCTTGGTTATTTATACTTATCTCCTTCAACTAATTATGTAAAACCCCCTATAATTTGTGTGGCATTGCTTTTATCTCCCTTTGTTATGTATAATAACACCTTTAAATACAAGAATGCTTGTAGGGAGTTGAATGTAAGTAATGTGTCTTCGTAGGGAGTTGAATGTAAATAATGTTTTCCCGCTTGGGATATGACATTCGTATTTTTTTGCTTTTTTTGTTTTTAAAATAAAAATAACATTGAATAAAATGATGGTAAATAGTAGTTTAAAAAACCAGGGGTTAAGTTTCATGTTTATTCACGAGGATGACATGTTCTCGAGTCTCAACGGGGAGGGTCTGATTAACTGGTGAAGGGGGTGTGATAATATCAACTTCTCCCTCAATAAATCTGAACGGATCTGATACGTGGCAGGCTGTCAGGCCCTGACATGCATATTCCGAGGTTTTCTATGTGGGCCGTCGATCTTCTGAGATCCACGGCATGTACGACGAGCCCACACAGGAATTCCAAAACCTCACCTGCTATAGCCAGTCAGTGACCGGTTAACGTCGCGTGGGCCCCACAATTTGGTCACACGGACAAGACGTGGAGAATAGGGACCTGGGGGTGGAGTATAAAATAAATTTCGTTTTGTCTCGGACGTGTCGTTTTAAAACCGCATTAACTCTAATTAATCCCTCCATTCATAGATCCACGTTTTGTCGGATCCTTACATCATTGACTAAACTAGCCCTACTGAATCGCGAAAAAGACTAGTCATTAACACCACAAACCAGAAGAACGGTGTGGGCAAATCCGTCATTTCATAATAAAAAGTACGATATCATGTTTTTCTCGTTTTTTATTTTAGTTTGTGAAGAAACACATAAAAAAATTGTATTTGGGGGTTTCTTCTTCTCAGTTTCGATGTTCAAATTTGAATTAGGGTTTATCTTTCATTGATCGATCGGTAAGACTTTCCATTCGATTCGGTTTGATTCGATCTGTTTTGAGGGTTTCTTACGATACATTTCAATTTCAAGTAGGGTTTCCATGTATCCACCGACGATTGTTTGATTATTTGTTTTATGCGTGTTGGTGTTTCTGAATCCAGATCGAATCACTTGCAATTGTTTATATGAAATGTGAGAGATTTGTTGAAACCATTGGAGGGATTGCTTGTTGGATTGATGGATTTTTTTTTTGGGGTGCACATTAAGGAGAGTTTTGAATTGGATCTATTTTAATTTTGGGAATTTGGTTTAATGAAGTGCTCTCCCAAATCTGTCTGGGCGGCTCTTCGGCTAAAGCCGCAGACTTTCTCTTCATAGGTCTTGAGTTCGATCACAAAAATATATTTTTTGCGTTTGCGTTGTCGCTTGTTTGTTTCGGCTTTCTTTTGGATTCTTTTTTGTGTCAGTAAGATAGTAATCCATTACAAGAGTGCTTTTTTATATTATTATAAAATTTAGATTGATAAAAAAAAAATGGTGACGATGAACTTTACATTAATTTTTCTTAATATCTGGAAAACCCCGGATGCACAGAATCCGGGGGGAGTTGAACTCGAGACCAATGGGGAGCAAACCCATGGCTCTAACTAAAGTGCCAACGTGTGGGTTAATTTAGATTGATAATGGTACATGAATTTTTTTTGTAACAAAGATAATGCTGATTTTGAGAGGGGGAGGGGTGTTAGAAACTTATAAGAACCATGCCCAGTTGAAATAGTTTCTTCATTCATTATGGGTCATAGGATATATGCAAAAAGCATGCATATAAATCATTGTTACTTTCTAATAACCAGTTAGCCACTAGTTTAAACATATGATATTTTGTTTATCAAAATGTCCTCGTATTTGTTATAAATATCTTTGGAAATGTTAGTTTTTGTTTTCTGTTTCCCAGATTTGAATCTCCTCCCTACATGAAGTTTTCCTGTAAAAGCATGTTTTTGACCCATGGTTTTGTAATTAGTAGATGACTGTTTGTGTTTTTCCACTGCTTATTGCATTTCTGAGGGACTCCATTTATTTGAATAGCAAAATTGTATGTTGTGGGATAAATTCATTCATGTTTACATGCTTTCATCTTGATATAATTTAGAAATGAAGCATGCATCACAGAACATGATATCTTTTTTATTATAATTTGAGTTAATATTGTTGATAATCATGATGAATATATGTTGACCTTCACTTGGTGGAGTCTAAATTACTTTGAATTTGGATATAATGACATTGTCACAGGAGTTAGGATGATGAGACATAGCATAAGAGGAGTTAGAGGTTTTTATTTGATTGGTTTCGCGAACCATGGACTATCTTAAACTGGGGAAAAAGCCCACTGCAACCAGCTTAGCTTCTTGCATTCACTCAAAGACCATGGATGATTCGTCGTCATTGCCTGGGAAGGCAGATTCCACCTCTTCTGGATCAAATGAAGAGGCCAGTTTACAGAGTAAATTAATTCCTGGAAAACAAGCATTCATGCTTCCAAACAGTGACATAAATAGATTGTTGGAATGTCCTGTGTGCAGTAACTCGATGTACCCACCCATTCAGCAGGTTTGTTCTGGCCCATGATGCCTCTTTGCATATCCATGTAATTTGCTTTATAGGCATGTTCTTGGTCGTATTGTGCATCTATTTCCACGATATTTTTAGTGTCCATCATGCAACATAAAGTATGGAGATGTTATTGAAGATTTGAATATTGAAGTACGTATTCTGATGATTTTGCTACTCTCTTTGATATATTCTTCAATCATTGAATGAGTTTGCAAGATGTGAAGTCAGTCAATTTAAACTGTTTACATTTATCAAGAAATGGATAAAATTGGTGTTGTGATGCTCTTTATATGGGTTTTTCAGATTTTTTAAGAAACATTTTTTATTTGTTTTTATGAGGTAAATAGTGTGGTAATTTTGAAAAAGAGGGAAGCATCCAATAGTATGAGAGCCATAAATTGGGGCTGCCTATTATAACCAAATTCTTTTGGTGTCACTAATCCTCGATCTGGTCTCATTGTCACATGGCCATCCTATTTCTTTATCTCATTTATTTTAAAACCCATTTTGGAAATCCTACAAATGTTTAACTTCAACAAATTATGTAATTGCATATTATATTTTAATAAATCTTTCTATAAAATTTTCCATATGTTGCAAACATTACCAGAAATTTTTCTTGACTCACTTAACGTTTAGCATCATTTTTTAAAAGTAAAAGAGTTTATGGATGGGTGCTTTGTTGAATATGTGTGGTTTTTTCATTAGGCAGTGAAATTTTTTTCTTACGATATATTTATGTAAGAGGAGCTACAAATAATCTGTCAGACATATGCAGGCTACTAAATTGTTTAATGTTTATCCCTGAGGTTGTTCAATGTGTTACCGTTTCTTAATTTCATTGGAAGGTGTTCAATGTGTAGCCATGTGTTGTTGTTCTACATTGATGTGTAATGGGGCCTGCCATCAGCATATGACAAGATTTTATGTACTTTACAGAGGTCAGAGAATGATACAGCCGTTCTCCATGTGAAATTCTAGCTCTTCATAGTTTGACAAGTGCCACCTAGGCTGGGACCTGGGCCTTATCATCATTCAAAATTATTAAGAAGTCATGTGCTGGTTACTTTATGAAGGCAATTAAAATTTCTTTTCTTGCATCAAGATAGTTGCTACCCACACTTTGCCAATTGATTGATGTACCATATTCTTAATTTGTTTGTTGATTTCTTATCCAAGTTGCAAGCTATAATTAAATGTAGCTTTCTCATACTCCTCTTAACCCATCAATTTCCTTTTCCTTTTTTTGCAGTGTCCCAGTGGGCACACCCTTTGCTTTGATTGCAAATCTAAAGTCAACAACAAATGCCCAGTCTGCAGGAAGGACATTGGAAGTATAAGATGTCTGGCACTTGAAAAGCTTGCCCTTTCTTTGCATTTGCCGTGCTCATACCATTATCTTGGTTGTGAGGAGATGTTCCCTTACTACAGCAAGAAGAAGCATGAGATGCAGTGTGCTTTTAGGCCTTACACCTGCCCGCATCCGGGATCTGATTGTACTTTTAAAGGGGTCATTCCCACTCTCTTGGCTCATCTGAAGGAGAGTCATAAAGTTGATCTTCAAGTGGGCTCTTCGTTCAATCATCGATATGTGAAGCAGGATCCATGTTCGGTTGATAGTATATCTTGGACGTTAACGGTTAGTATGTCTTGTCATTCTTTCAGATTATTGAGCTTCTACATAGTTGTCATTCTTTGTTGATGGCAGCAATATCCATATAGAAATAGCATTTTTATTTATTTTTAAAATGAAAAGGTAGGCATTAAGCCTTAATTATATTCCAAAGAAAGGGATTGCCCAAAGTATACAAGTAAAACATAAAAAACAAAACCTCCCACCTAAGAGCCACTAGTAGAAGAGAATCTATTGGGACTCTAGGTAAGGCAACAAACCACACAAATTACCCTCCACAACAAGAATCCTTCTCGCGCTGGCACAAGAGACACCCCATTCCTTAATAAAATGCACCATATAAAAATAGCATTATTGTATCTGTCCCAGTATTTTATCATGTTTTGTTTGTGTTATCCTGTCATCAGCCTCCTACAGTCTCAATTTTTTTTGAGCAGTTGTCAAACTAGTTCACTTATAGGATTGATTTCATGTTTTCAATAGGTTTTTAATATTAGCTGTCATTTGTCAACCTTGTGCACTTTTCCCTGACCATTTCTCCAAGACTTAGGGTCCGTTTGGAAACACATATTGAAAAGTAGATTTTGGAATAAAGCTACTTTTTAAGATGATTTTAGACCTTTGACTTTTTTGGGATGTTTTTTTTTTAATTCAGGAATCAATATTTGGAAGAAATTTAATGTTTGGTAGAAAAAGTTGATTTTCAATTCAAAAAATCGATTCCGACAAAAAAGCGTTCTTTTTTAGATTTTAAAAATACGGATTTCGAGAGAGAAATTAAAAGGAATCCAGCTTTTGATTCCGCCGGAATCCGACCCGTTTGGTTGCGCGTTTGGGCGGAATCCGCTTTTTAAAAAGCGGAATCGCCCCCAAACGCGCTACCAAACGGACCCTTAAGCATGAGTGTCCGCTTTTCCATTTTTCCCTTATGTCTTTTTTTCAATACTTGCACCAATACTTTACTGCTTCAAACTCTTTAGGTAAAAAATTACTTGAATTAGCTACTTGAAAAGTTCAAAGAAAATTGCAGCATCAATTTCTCTCTCTGAGAAACTGGTAAAACTCATACCACCAAATTCATTAGAAAATTGGTGTACAGTTCCAGTACAAATAAAAACAAACAAGAACAGAAATACAAAAAGCAATAGATGAGTAATCTACTGTCAAGAAACTTCTATTCAACGGACATTTGTTTAAAAACAATTGACACCCTCCCAGACCCCGCACAATTGACCGCCTAATCCTTTAAAAACATAGCAGTACTCTCCCATATATTTTCAATTTGAAAATAGCCTCATTCCTCATCAGCCAAATAAACCAACACCCCACAAGAATTATATTTGGGACACCTTGGCTGTCAAATTTTGCCCCCCTTTTCTTAAGCTTCTCACCAGCTTTATATAATTGTTCCAGACTGTTAAATGAACAATCCAAACCAGCTGAATTCCCTCATTTATCACACTTACTCTTGAGAGAAGACATAGGCAGGATAAGGGCAGTTTACATATTGGTGATTCACAGAACAAATTTACCCTCCAAGAATCAACATCAGCACTGTCACTCTTCCGCTAGAACCACTACATTTTTCATTGGGATACCTCAACTGATAAATTGTTATAAATAATATTACTGCTTCTCTTTTGATGATTTTATAACAGATTTGCTTTCATTTCTCCTTTGTCTTTGTTCATATATCTTCCTTCTTCATATATTGGATGTTTTATGTACAATCTCCTACAAACTGATCTTATTTTCCTCTGGATAAATCTTTTTCAGCTTTTCAACTGCTTTGGCCACTACTTCTGCCTGCACTTTGAGGCCTTCCCCCTGGGAAACAAACCGGTCTACATGGCCTTCCTGCGGTTCATGGGCGAGGAATCCGAGGCAAGGAGATTCGGATACTCCCTTGAAGTCGGAGGCAACGGGCGGAAGCAAACTTGGCAGGGTGTGCCGAGGAGCATCCGCTCCCACCACCGGACCGTGCGAGACAGCCACGATGGCCTCATCATCCCCCGCAGCCTCGCACTCTACTTCTCCGGGGGTGATGGGAACGAACTGAAACTGAGAGTCACGGGAAAGATATGGAAGGAGATATGAAATTTTTTTTCTTTTTTAAAAAAAAAAAAAAACTTTTTGACTGTATATCTTTTTTGCTGTTCTTTAGCATTGTTTCCCCGTTTAATCAGGAGGATGGATGGATGGTGTCAATGGGAGTGGGGGATTTTGTTCTTTTTTCTTTGTTGGGGGGTTGGGATATGAAAACTCAGTCACAATTATAAAGCCATGCTAGAAAGGAATATTGAATGGTTTTTTGTATGAATGTTGTAGTTCTGTTTTGGTGTAATTGTTCTTTGCATAGCTGAAAATCCTGAGTTTTTGAGTTGACATAGATTGAATATCTTGATATCCATATTTGTTTCTAGATAAATTGAATATCTTAATATCAGCATTTGTTTCTAGATCATCCATGGGATTTTTTTATTATTATTATTATTATTTTTTATTTTTTATTTTTTTTGGAATTTGGATTGCAAGTAGGCCATTCAAATATATATTTTAATTTTCATATAAGCATATAGTATACTATTTTTTAAAGAAAATTAAAATATGTGTACTGTGCAATTAAAGCTTGAAAGGGGTGGTATGCAACATAAATACATAATCCAACCAGAAAAGATATAAAAGGAACCTAAAAAAATATCAACCATTATTTCCAACCTACACACCGAGCTTGTGGTTAACCGCTCAGCACTCTTATATAATGAGATCAGGAATCAAATTCTTCCGACCATCAATTTTTTTTTATATAAAAAAATTTATTTCCAACCCCTTATTCTTTGTTGTATTGTTTTAGAAAATTGAAAAAAAACCCTCAAATACATATTTTTAAGTCCTGTCCTTTTGGTTATATATTCGAGAGAAAGATGTTCGACAATTTCGTTATATATTTTGAACATTGTTATACTGCATATGTGTAAATCACATTAGATGTCATTCATCATTATGCATTATTAAGTACCAGATATAATTGTTAAAAAAACATACACATTCGACTGAAAATTTGATTTTAGATGGAAGGACTAGAAAAACATAACAATTTTTTGTGTTTGTTTTCGTACGAGTGAAGAACATTTACCTATGTTTAAATACATAGTAAGATTTATTTAGAGTGTACAGTTACACCAACATAAATGGGAATAACAATGAAATAAGTGATATTTGTATTTAGTTATGTTTTAAATTATTCTTGTTAATAAATATAATAATAAAATTTTTGTTGTTTGGATAAAATGTGGATAAAGATTTATAAAACGTAATAACATGATGATAGTTGATTTAACATGTGATTTTATAAAAAGTGATGACAGTTGATTTGACAGTAGGCATACATATTCTTTAAGTGAAATAACCTAAAATAACTTTAATTCTAAAGGTTGGTTGAAATCCGGTTTATTGTGAGAGAGGTTATCTTCAACCCTCCAAATTCCCAAACAATAAAAAAGAGTTATTCCACTTTATTCCAAGATATTCTCACCCCTATTCCACATCCCGAGGGCTCAAGGACGGAAAAACAATGACCGAATAAAAAAATACTTGTAATTTTTTTTTAATCAATGTTGAAGAGACTGACAAATACTTTAATTCAACGGTTCTTAATCTTCATAAAAGATCGGACGGCTCTCCTCTGTCATCACGAGGTTGTACCAAACAGCTTATGCTGTCCGAAGCCCCTTTTGGGAGATGGGGGCATCTACCCCCACCACAATATTGACTGATCCCACATCCCAACTAAACCCACCAGTCTAACTTATAAATTTTCATAATCCCACGACCCTATATATAAAAGGGCAGGGATACACTCACCTCCCTTTTTGTTAGAGGCACCACCTTCATAAGTCCACCACCTCTCATTTTATTAAAAGACTAAGTCCACCATTTTATAAAAACCCACTTTTCACATACACCAACCTCACCACCCTTCACACATCATAACATGTTCTCTCTCTTCTCTCTACTACTTCTCTCATTCACCTCTCCCTTTCTCTCCCGCCGTGAGGACGCCGACGACAAGCCATCGTGAAGTCGTTCCCCCCACCCCCGTGAGGTCCTCGTGTCACTTTTGAGGCCATGAACTCATCTCTCTTGAAATAAATGAATATATCTATATTTTGAAAATATCTTTTTAATCAATTGTTAATTGTGATATAATGAGTATTACTGTTCTTCTTGTAGATAAGTTAGGGTTTTGATTGGGAACGTTAGGGCTTTGAAAGAGAGCTTGGGTTTTTTGATATATAAAGCTATGTTTATTTTATTTTTGTTTTTGTTTTTTTTCATAATGAAGTGTGTTGGTTGAATTTCAATACATTAATCAAAGCTAGGGATGTGTATGCATTTTTGTTTAATTTTCATTAATTTGTATGTTGGTGGCATTGGTTGGAAAAAAAATTTCCCTTATGGAAGATTATTGTTGGCATGTTGAACATACTCATAAGATGAATTACTATACTGACATTGATATAAAATTGTAAAATGATTTAATACATATTGTTGAGAACTATATTTAAACAATAATGTAAAACTAATTCATTCATGCTCCAATCAATCTAGTAAAGATAATTTAGAGAAAGTTAGGGTATTTTAAAGAGAAATGGAGTGTATTGGATGAATTTGAATGGTTTACGATTGAAAGGTAGCGTTGTGAATGCATTTTAGTAACTCATTGAATTAAATACTACGTATTAGTCAAATTTTCATGGTTTGTATGTTGGTGGCATTGATGAATCTTTTTTTTTCATTGATGAATCTCTTTTTTTTTCATTGATGAATCTCATTGATGAAATGGCGAGCCAGTACGTACACATTGGGAGGTGATTTCAGAGTACATGGCATGATTTCAAATAATGAACCGCAGTTCGAGACAGGGGACAACTATCAAGGCAACGCAGAGAGTGGCATTCATGAATCTCTTTTTTTTTATGGTTTTAACTTGTATTATGTGTATCAAAACGGAAGTTTAAATGAAGTTGTTTAAGTTTCAACACATAATTGTATTATGATTTGATTGTGTTTGGTAGAACCTCATAATATTTTAGGAATGAATATGTTAATTTAATTTTAATGTGTTTTATAAACTGTTTAACAATACACATAACACACGATGTGTCTAACATTTCAGAAAAAAAACATTAAAACTTTCATACATTTATATATTCGACAGTAACTGTCTCCAGTTATTACAACCATTGACAATGGTGTAGTTAAATACACAACTATAACTCATTATAGACCCTATAGGGTTTCTTCTGTTTCCATCGACGTAGCTGTTGTCTAGAAAATATAATTATATAGACACTCCATATGTCTAACTTATTAAAAACATACAGGTTTTTTTCTATTTCCATCGACAGAGTCATTGTCTAGGAAATATAATTATGTAGACATCCCATTTGTCTAACGCATTCCAGAAACTACGGGATTGAACTCCGATTTGGTCTGTGAAAAATAGATAAGATGAATGACGTCAACTCCACCTCTTTATTAAAAATCATATTTTTTTCAATATATTTTCAAACGCAAAAAAAAAATAAAAAAAATTGGAACACAAAGATTTGAAGTCATGTATTTTGCTAAAGAAAGTTAAAGTTTTTTTTTTTTCTGTTTTCATCGACATGGACATTATCTAAGAAATATAAATGTTTAGACATCTCATGTGTCTAACTCATTCCAAAATCAACGTATAGATTTCTTTTCTATTTTCATTAACATGAATATTGTCTAGGAAATATAATTATGTAGACACCACATGTGTCTAACTCATTATAAAATCTATGGTTTTTTTTTCTGTTCCCATCGACATGAACATTGTCTAAAAAATATAGTTATGTAGACTCTCCATATGTCTAACTCATTCCACAGCTTGCATGTTTCTTTTCTCATTTCATCGACAGAGAAATTGTCTAGAAAATATAATTATGTAGACACATCATTTGTCTAACCTAATTTAAAACCTACATGAGTGGGGGTGGTGCCCTTAATGCATTTTGAGAAGTTATGCATTAATGGCAAAACTGTAAAATAAAGGTGGTGTTTAATAAAAATAGGGTAGTGGGAATATCGGTGCCCTATATAAAAACACCATTCATTCCTAATCTTACCAACTAACTTCTTTTGTTTTGTTTGGTCTCTCTGTGTTTCTTCTTCTTCTTCTTCACTGTGAAATCAAAGTAACAACAATGGCAATGAAGCGATTCTTCCCCTTCTTCACTGCCTCATCGTCCTCTCAAATCACCTCCAGATTCTTAAGTACCTACATGTGTTCTTCTCCTTCACCGTGAACTCTCTCGTTTTCTTTTTCATTTAGGGTTTTCGTTGGATTAGGGTTTCATTGAATGTTGTGGGTTTTGCGGCGGCGGCGGCGACGACAGAAAAAGTGGGGATACTGGAGTTCCTGAATGGGGTCCACCTCAAGGCGATGGAGGCGATATGCACGAAAATCAAGGTGCTCGAGGGGGACCTGATGGAGATGAGGCTGAGACTGAGGAAGTCGGCGGAGGAGAGGGAGCAGTGCAGCGGCGATGGGCGATTGTGGCGGAGTGCGATTAGAAAGGGATGGGGGGGAGGGCTGCTTTGATTTGAATGGGAGGTCGGTGGGATTAATCACTTTGAAGACAACAATAAAAATTGAATTTTTTTTTGTTTTTAGGTTGTGGGATCAGTCAATATTGTGGTGGGGATAGATGCACCCTTATACCCCTTTTGGATACCGGATAAGCTCCGGATAACCCCGGATAATTTTTTTTTATGTTTGGAAAACCCCGATAACCCCGGATAAAATGTGCTAGAATAAACTGGTATAAAGTGGTATATGGTTTCCAATCAACCCCTAGAATAAAAGTTATCCTAAGTTATTCCACCCAAAGAATAAATGGGCTCACTGTCAAATCAACTATCATTACTTTTTACCTTTTATAAATTCTTATCCATATTTTATTCACATTTTACCCAAACAACAAAACATTTATTCTTACGATTCTCAACGAGAATAATTCAAAACATAACCAAACACAAAATCAATTTATCCTTATTTATACACACTTATGCTCAGAACAATATATACCCAAGAATAAATCATATTCTACATCCAAACGGAGGCTTAGGAGATACAAACCATATAAAAACAAAAAACAAAAAAGAATGGATAACGTTATCCAAAGACGGGAGTGTGTAACACGTGTTTCTCTAACAATCTACACGTGACGCGATCATAACGGATCGAGAATTCTCTCGAGTTCATGTAACGGACGTTGATGCTTCACACGAGGGTCTTCCAATTATAAACCGACACGTGTATAAACTCTGTACGGTCCAATCTGGGCAGTTAAAAGCGGGGTCGTTGACGGGACGGATTGACCGAAGATATGTATATTTACGGAAAAGGACATAAATGATGGATATATTCGCAAAAATGCCCCTAATAATTGTCCGAAACCTCCTCTCCTTATGCATCGTACGAATTAATTAATTCAGTTTTTCGGAAGACATAACTATATATGTAAAAATAATAATTCTTATTTGATTATGTTTTTAGTTATTTTATTGTTTTATTAAGCACGAATAAATAGTAGGTAAAACATGATTAACTTTGTTTGGATTAGCATCATTGTGAAGATCCCGTGTTTAAGTGTTCATTTAGATATGAGTTTAGGTAGATTCAAAATGATAAAAATTATTTAAATTTTTTTTTTTACTATTTAGCTTTTGAAACCGCAATTTTTTTTAATGTTAAAAAAATCTTGTATTAAAAATCTAATAAAACATAGTTTTTTAAAAGTTGAGTTTCAAACATAAGATTTTAAGAATCTCAGTGTTTAAACCTGACATTCAAACTCACCCTAAAACACAAAAGATTTTTAAACGCGATCTAAAATATTTTTAACTATTAGTTTTTCAAGTTTTATTTTTTCTAACTAAAAAATTTGTGAAAGATTAAAAAATGACATACACGTGAACCAATGGCATATGTGAAACAACCCAATTTAATCAACATCTTTTATTCTTTCATTAATCCATGTTTTCTTAATTTCTTTATGACACATTAACCTTCTCCAGAGTGGAGGGGCAAAATCGGGTCAAACAATGTTTTTTGTTTTTTAATATTTCCTAAAATAGAAACCAGAGAAAAAAGCAGGCCATTCCTGCCTTCGTTTTCTCTGTTGTTTCTGTTTTTTTTTTTTTTTTTTTTTTTTTTTTTTTGTTGAGTTTGAGAGGTTTGTATGGTTTTCTTGATCTGGGTCTGAGAAATCAAAGAATTCTCCATTAGAGAGAGACAGAGAGAGATGGAAAGCTCGGGTGGGGTGGGATTAATGGCGGTGATGGGGGTTTCGGGATTCGTAGCATTGGTTGCTCTTCAACTTCATAAGCGTCTCGTTTCGGATTTCATGAAGAAAGTTCAATCGGAGTTGGGTATGTTTTTGTTTTTATTTTGAATCTTGTTTTGCTGGTTTTCTAATGTAGGTGTTGATTGATTGAAACCCATATGTTGGTTTTTTATGGGGTTTTTTTTTTTTTTATTTTGTGATTCTTTGGTTCATTATGCCTGGTTTGATTGGTTCTTCTTTTTTTTTTGGCTTCCGATTTGGGTATCAATCAATGTGGGTATTGGTTGATTAATTAATTCAGTTTTTTTTTTGCTTTAATTGGTTTTTTTTAGTCCTGGTCATGCTTTAATTATATTCAATTCAATATTTAATTGGTATTTTTTCTTTTTTGTGTTAATTAATTTTATACACATTATATTTTTATTTGCCTTCATTTATTTAAGTTTTCTCAATTTTTAATTCTTCGTGTGTATAATTGATTAATGGCCTGTTTGAAAAATTAGGCAGCTTTTGAAGTTGTAAAAAATTGTTTTTTTTAAACCTGTTTTCAAACAGAAAAACTATGACCAAAGTTACAAACAGATTTTTGTAAAAAAATGCTTAAAACTTGAGTTTTTCAGTAGAGATCCAGCTTTCTACAAAATCAGTTTAAACTCAACTTATGTTTAAAATTAGTTTTTCAATCGAGCAACTAAAGGCAACCGAATCTTTTAGTCCACTTACAAATGTGTGTGTATATATTTCTATTATATATAAAAAAAATTGCACATTCAAGAATCTTGCATTTTTCTCATGGTTCTAACTGTGTGTGTGACAAAAAATTTTGATCAATTTTGAACCTTATTGCATTTGATTAAATATTTATCATATATTGAAGTGACCTAGCTAATCATTTCCCTTTTTCGTATTGGTTCATGTTTCAGGCACTGAAAAATGTACTGTGAAAAAGAAGAGGGTGAGATTTGCAAAGGAAGTGGTGGAGACATCTACAGACAACAAAGAATATCGAAGGAGACATTCAAGACTTCATTGCCAATACTCATAGTTTGAACATAAAATCATTTATACATAATACCCATCTCATCAATTTTGTTTTTTGTTTTGTTATTTTGTTTGATTTCATATATTAAAAAAATTTGTACATGATCAATCTTGTCTTTCCTTAAAAACCAATTTGGTGCTGTCTTCAAATTTATGTGAATCCTTATCAGACCAAAGGATAACATGTGAATAGAATTGTTTTTATCTTGGAGTAATGATATCCATTTTTTAGATAGAATTAAAGGACTCTTCTTTTATACATTTCCAGATTGCTTTTATTATTTATTTCCACGGATAATATTGAAGATTATCCAATCCTTATGAAATAACAGGATAAGTGATGGTATTGGATTAAGGGAATTTGATGGAGTTGTGATTACATTTTCTTACTTCAAATCACAGTCAATTTTTATGATTTGCATATTAAATGTAAAATTGGATGAACTGAAATTTTATTGTTGTTAGGTTGATGTCTTGCATTCTAGTAATATATACAAGAAAGATTGTAAGGCTCTTACCGGCCCTCTAAGTTGAGGGTCTTGGCCCTCTAAGTTGAGGGAGACTCAAAATTATTTATGCACGTGTAATAACAGTGGGTCCTATAATTATTATCTACGTGAAGACATAATACATTAATATTTTATCTTAAAAATACAGTTCAAATTTAAATTTTACTTCAAATCTTAAACATTAGATTAATTTTTAGGAATGAATTAAGACTGCAAGAAGGCTCACTCCTATTCATGTTAAAAATTTAAATTTTATCTCAAATCTTAAAAATATTAAGACTTAAAAATACATGTTAATTTTTGTATTTTTATTTTGTTCGTTAATTCCATGAGATCAAAATTCATGATGTAAATCAGTGTTCTGATATGCGGCATGCGCGGCCACACAGGCGGTTCGATAAGTCTACCGAAATGTGTAGGCTAAAATGCGGAAATACACGGGGACAGGGCACGCATAGGCACTCCGATGCGTAATATGTGCCTGCTTAAGTGGGCGCATCAGTTTAGAAACTTTAAACTGTCTTGTTTTTTAAAACAGAGACAAAGGGGGTCTTCTTCTCCTCCTTCAATCGCGACTTCTCCTCCGACAGGCTTGTGTTGCAAGAAGAGAAAGAGAGGGTCTTCAAGTTCAAGAGCTTCAGCCACCCCAGCCACCCCTTCGATTTCGACGGACCTTTCCACAAAAACGTTCGAGATCTCGTGGAATTCGGACACCCTGAGATGAGACTTCTAGGCGAAGCCTCCCCTGTTGGTCTTGCCAACTAGAAATCCATTGCTCGAAGAATGGATCGAATCATTTTCTCGCCGTCACTGTCACCTTCTTGACTTCATTGTTCTCTCTTTCCGTGACTCCTCTCTCTTTCTCTCTCTATGTTTTCTGTGTTTTCTCTCTCACTGTCTGTTTCAAACTGATTTGTTTTCCTAGGGAGCTGCTTTAGGTAGAGAAAAGGATGACACCTACTTTTTGTGTCTTTTAACAAATGTTTACATGGGATAGCTTGGGACATTTGTCATTTGGGTTTTTTTTTTTTTGGTTATCTTGAATTGATTTGGGATATTCTGTTTTTATTTGTTGAATGTAAATGTTGATAATCTAGAATATCTAATGTGTATTTTTTATATTGAGATAATTTGGTTAAAATAGAACATATTGTTATGTCTTTAACATATCTTTTGTATATATGTCTTAAATATTTATCTTGATATGTTTAGAAATCATTATTATATATTTTTATTAATAAAAAATTACATAACCGTATATACTTTGTGCATTACCCAACCGTACGCAAACTGCATACCTCATATCAAAATATAATACAAATGAAAAAATTATTAAAGGATGATTTTCTTTTTGTACTTTGAAAAATAAATTTTTATTTTTTGAAAAAATCCTAAATTATAATATTAAAGTCATTGAATTTGAAAAAAAATTTCTATATTTCCACTGTTACCTGATCTGTGTAGGTTGTGTTTATGTGCAAGCTTTAATTATTTTAATACTGAAAAAATTAGGAGAAGTTCCCCTTGGTCCAAAAACACATGAAAACTGCAAAAGAACTGCATATATAACAAAGATATCATGTTTTAAATTCATTTAGCATTAACAAAGAAATTAAAGATAATTTGACAGTTTATTATAAGCACTGCCGTTTCCACTCATGTGATGTAACCGTGCACGTTTCGACTACTATAGCTTTTTATATCTTCATTCATTCAATAAAACGTGACGTTTCACTTATTAAATTAAAATAAATCATTATATTTTATAGATTCTATAATTCCCCGCCCCAAAAAATATTCTGCAGTCTATATTCTATTTCTGCACAAGAACAAACATGTAATATGAAGAAATAAAAGTGAACAAAACTCAGAAAATCTTTTTTTTTTCTTTGCAAGAAATATGTGGTTATAATTATGTCATAGTATATGAATAGATAATGGATATTGGTATTATAGGTCAGTCTCTTATAAAATTATGTTATTTTACTCAATGTTTTACTTCTATAAGGACAGACATATGTCAAACCCAGTTGTCATCCAATTTCAAAAAATAGGATGCTCAAAGTGTAAAATCATTTTTAATTTTTATAAATCACCATCCAAATTTTATTTAAATTTTTATCCACAACCTTTTCCCAATTCAATCAACAACAAAAATTTTACCATTATGTTTTTTCTTTCTTAAATAATTAAAAATATAATTAAATGTAAAATAGTTTTGGATTTTTTGCATATATACCCCTATTAAATATCAATTTTCTCAAAATACCCCACTTAACATGGTCCATTCCAAAGTACCCCTAAAATACCCATAAGTTGTGAGTCCATACCCTTGCGGTTAATCAACGTGAGCCGTGGTTAATTTTTTCCATTAAAAGGCCGTTAGCACTGTTAAAAATAACTGAAGACTAAACTAACATTGGTTCCATCTTCTTCTTCAACCTCCCATATCTAAAATCTCACATTTCTCAACCCCAAATCGCTTTCATCTTCCCCAAACTGATTTCATCTTCTTTTTCAACCTCCTACCCAATCTTCTTTCGCCCGGACCCCATTCAAAACCCAAAATGCTCATACTAAGATGAGTTCATTTCAAGCATCATCATCTCTTCATCTCAAGCATAATGAGCCCCTCTCTTGGTTAGGGATTTGTGATTTGGGTTTCGGGTTTCTCGAAGAGGGGCGTTCAACATATTGAAGAGGGGACAAAGATGACTGATTTGAGTTGCTCGAAAAAAGGGCTTCAACATATTGAAGAGGGGATCAAAGAGAGAAATTTTAGGGTTTCGTGTGGGATTTGGATTTTAGAAGGATAAAAAAAGGGTAGTTTTGTAATTGCACGCCCTATGGTTAACCAATTAACTAGGATGGGGTACGGGACATTAACATCGTGTAACGGAGGGGTGTTCGTCTTAGGCTTACTTACGTTAAAAATATGTCTAGTTTCGAGTCTTGTCGCTGACTTACCATGTTACTCATATGTTTGTTTGGCATTATTCAAAAGAATTTAGTCTTCCAGCTTGATCAAAAAGTCATAAAGCCAAACGCGTGTTCCCATACCCCGGAGGTTTTGAATTACACGTGTTTGCGCCCCGGCTGAACCACCGTGGATTCCACGTGGCGCGATCGCAACGTGTTGAGAGAGTTCCCCGAAACGGACTTGAGGAGCCTTCGAATCACAAGTTGACACGTGTCAAAATCCAAGCTGGGTAGTTGGAGCGTCTTCTAGAAGACCGGGGCCGTTGACCGGGATGGGATGACCGTAGGTCTTCTGTCCGCAAATCTATTTAAAGAAATAAATATGTATTCATTACTAAAAAGGACACAAATAATTAAACATTATGCAGATAAGTCCCTAATCATTTTCTAAACGCCCTTCTATTTTCGGACACCCGAATAGACCGTGGAGAGACAAATCAGGTCAGCAATGGTCATAGGTTTTTTTTAAAATTTATTTTTATATCATTAAAGCTTGTTATAAACAATATTAAACTTAACCAGAGTAAATCTCTAACTAATAGACATACATGATAAAAATAACTTTAATAGAATATTTATAATTGTTATAATTTGATTATTTTTATTCAATGAAAATACTACGAGAGCATCACTAGATTCACTACGATGCCATTTTATATTTTAAGATATATATTTATTAAATCAATTTAAAGATGGATTTAAAAGTAAATACAAATTTTAAATGGTACAAAGTTAATTATTGTACTTCATCCAAAAAATTATAAAAAATAAAATAAATGGTATTTTGATTTTTCTCTTTAACTATAATGATGTAAATAGAAATACTTAGATGGATCTTACTTGGAGAGATAAATATACATAATCTCAAAACCTTATCACCACTTCATATAAATAAAAACTAATTATGAGGATAATAAATGGTGGGATAAGACAATTATGAGAATAAGTGAGTGAGATGACATTTTGAATAAAAAATTATCAAGATAAACTATTAACATTTGTCTCAATTTTAAAATAAAATGAAGATATTTTGTTCCACATAAAGATTGTAATAACATTTATCTCTATTTTTTATCCAAATTTTAATAAATATGAATATGAACAAAATTGATATATTTTTTATCCCTTAAATCTATGCATGATAACTTATGATCAAAATTTTAACCCCTTGCAAAACGAAATGGATTGATTTGAAATTGGATAAGTGATGGGATAAAGGATAATTATGAGATAAGTGACTTGATGGACAACTTATTTCCATTTTGTATAAAAAATAATATGGATAAATTGCGGACAGTTATTCCAATCTTGAAATGAAAATAAGATTATTTTGTTCCACCTGAAGACAGGAATAATATTTATCTTCACTTTTATCTCAATTTTAACAAATATGAATATGAATAAAATTGAGACTTTTTATTACTTTATCCTTAAAATCTTAACCCCTTCTCAAACTAACTCTAAAGTTGAATATTTTTAATGGTATAAAAATAGATGTTTGTGAAGGGTTAAGGTGCAAAAACCCCATGGTTTTAATATTTGTTCCTTTTTCCTAAACAGAACCAAATAATAAAAGCCAATGAAACAGAACCATCGGGCCTTCGTTTTCTCCGTTGTTTTTGTTTCTATGTCTTTACATTGGGTTTGAGAGCTTCAATTTGTATGGTTTTTCTTGATCTGGGTCTGAGAAATCAAAGAATTCTTCATCGGAGAGAGAGATTCAGAGAGAAAGAAATGGAAAGCTCGGGTGGGGTGGGCTTAATGGCTGTGATGGGGGTTTCGGGATTCGTAGCATTGGTTGCTCTTCAAGTTCATAAGCGTCTCGTTTCGGATTTCATGAAGAAGGTTGAATCGGAGCTCGGTATGTTTTTCTTTCCTCTTTTTTTTTAAATTTTTTTTTGAATCTTGGTTTGCTGTTTCTTTTTTTCTTTTTTTGTTGATTTGGGCAACCCATTTTAATTTTTGTTTTTGATCTGTATTCATGTTTGGGTTTTTTTGGGTGATTTTTTGTTTTATTGGGTCTTATGGATTTGTTTTGATTTTTTTTTGAAGATTTTATATTTGTTTTTTTGAAATTTTTTTCCCCTTTCAGTTTTGGTTCCAATGTACAGGGTACTGGTTTATTAAAATCAGTATATTTTTGTTCTTTAATTAGTTTTGATCCCTGGTCATGCTTATTCAATCTTACTTTTTCTTTCTTGTTTTTGTTTTTTTAATTTTGTCTCTACTGCTTTTATTTGCCTTAATTTTTTTTCCTTCTAATTTAGCTTATTCATGTATTTTTTGTGCCAAAAAAAATTTTCTATTTAAAATTTAATTTACGTATTTTCAAGAATCTTATGTTTTTTCTTTTTCATATTTGGATTATGTTTTAGGCAATGAGAAATGTAGAATGAAAAGGAAGAGAGTGAGGTTTGCAAAGGATGTGGTGGAACCTTCCTCAAACAGCAAAGAATATAGAAGGAGACATTCAAGGCTTATTAATTGTCAATAATCATAATTCATATCGTAATATATATTATACCCATCTCATCATTTTTGTTGTTTTGTTTGATTTCAAATATTTGAAATTTTTTGTACATGTAAATTTAGTCCCCCCCTCATGATTTTCTCCCATGGTTTAAAACCATTTGGAGATGGCTGTAAATTTTTGAATCCTTATCAAACCAAGGATGTCATGTGAATGGAATTGAATTTTTTTTCTTATCTTAAAGTAGTATTGGTATTTCCATGTGGAACATTAAAGTTTATCCAAATTTAAAAAAAAAACAAAGAAAGATAAGTGATGTGGTTTTGGATTCACTGAATTGATGGAAATGGAATATATATCAGTTCCTAATTCCAAACATTTTTTTTTTGGATTTGAATATCAAAAGAAATATTGGATGGACATGGCATCTCAAAAATATATTTATTAAAGTCTAGCATGAACAAGCAGGATTGCGAGGAATTCCAATTCCAACCAATTAAATTCTGACCAATTCCACTCTAGACTAATTAATTGCACGGGATAAGAATCCCAGCTCAAATAACTAAATTATTAAATTCTTGTTTCCAATGAAGCTTAAACAAGTTCCTTTTGTGGTTAAAAAATAAAAAAGTATAAGTTTTAAAAAGGCAATTTTTTAAAAATAAGAGAATATTCAAAGAAATCATCTAATGCTTTCAAATACCCAAATTAGTTGTCTTTTACAAGTCTACCCAAAAAAAATTTCAACGATCTTCTAATCTAAAATGACTAAAATACAATTATGTCATTTATTACTTGCCGTATCACCTCTCACCCCAATTGCTTTCAAAGGGTTCACACACTATGCGCAACTAATAAATATATATTAAAATTATTAAAATATAAGTTTTTATTTGAAAATGGTTTTTCTTCAATTTTGGGTATCGTTTCAAGAAATCATCATAGAAAAAAAAATCAGCATCACTAAATTATAGAAGAATTTTTTGAATATTTTTAAATTTAGAACACGTTTAAAAAATAAGATTTTGAATAAAGTGGTTTAAATAGACTTTGATTATTAAAAAACATATTTTCTGTATTTTTTAAAAAATAACATTTTGACGCTAAAACTGTAAGTAACTTTTTAATTAAGCTGATTTTTTTAAATCCGTTTGATATCACGTTTGAGCTTTCTGCTTAATTAAAAGCAGAATCACCCTCCAGTCGTGTTACAAAAAAGGCTCTTAGAAGAGTTTTTAGAATTTTATGTTATTATTTATTATAAATTAAGGACTTAAATAAATATATATTTTATATTAAAAGATTGTTGAAAAAGACTATTTTGGGTAGATTTCTTTAAAAGACGGCTTTGGATATAATAAAACCCTTCATTTATTTTTTAAGATATCTCATTACATTATTATACGTTTTTTTGTTTTTTTTTTCATTAAAGAGTGTTAACATGTAATTTTGTGAAAAAAAATAAAAATTTGGAATCACTAAGCGGAATATATAATTTAATTGGAATATATATAAAAACGACGGATTTTGAAAATAATTTTTTTATATATTGCAAAAAAAAGGGAAAAAAATTGAGAATGAAAGTAAAGTGGCCTTATGAATTCTTCCTTCCACGCATTGACTCAGTTCACGTTTTAATTACTACAGCATTTATATCCAAAATCAATAAAACTTTCCGTTTCACGTGACAATAAACATTAAATACAAGCACTTATTACATAAATATATATTTATGTGGGAAAATGACAAAAAAAATAGAAATACCCAAATCAGGCACTTTTTTTTTTTGCATAAGTGTAGATTAGTCTTTTGTGTTTCTAAAATTGTGAAATGAGATTTTTTTAAGTATAATCTATATTACTATATAAAAGTCTCTTAAACCAAAAACCTGTCATTTGACCTTTTTGCCCTTGTCAATTCATTCAATCTCATTACAGTCCATTCACACCACTTTAATGACAACCATTTTTTTCATTTTACCCTTACATTTTTATTCAATTCCATTAAAATCCATTTACATCATCTTAATCTCATTTATAATATATTATAATACTTACATTTAATCATGTAACATATTTATTAACTTATATTTAAAATTGGTTATCATAATATTAATAAGATAGTCCTACATTTCTATTCAATTCCATCAAAATCCATTTACAATATTTTAATTTTATTCATATTTTATTCTAATACATACATTTCATCATGTGACATATTAACTTATAGTTAAATTTAATTATCATATCATAATATTATTAGGATAAGAGGATCCTTCAATTTTTTTCATGTTTACCCCCTGTCCATGAAAATCATAGTATTATCAGGATAATGGAATACATAAAAAAATGAAAGGATATTTAAAATATAATCCATTGTTAGAATATATTTTGTACTCTATACTTATTATATGAAAATTATGTTACAATTAATAAAATTCTTCCAAACCCTTTTTTAATGAATCATTCATCATTCTCACACCATTTCACATGAAAAATATTATTTTCATTAATTACTATTAAAACCTTCAAATGAAAATTCATCACTAATCAAATCTAGAAAATACATTATGACCCTAAAATTAAGACTATTCCACTTCCTTCCTAACGTTTCAAATCCTCTCATCTTCTCCTCCTCAATCATCACCATCCCTAATAAAAGTTCGTGGATATAATAAAAATATTATATGACAAAATAAAATTATTTTTGACATGAATGCAGATTATATTCATGAAATTAGCTTCAATTTGAATACTAAATATCAAAATATTAATATTAATCTAGAGACGTTAGACTTCTTGCATTTGGAGTTATTATTATGAAGATGTTATTGTAACTAAATTATTTGACATTAATATTAATCAAAACATATTTTAGACTTTGTTTATGTGCATCTGCACATGCACAATAACTAGTTTTAAAAAGTGATTGATTTTGTTATTTCTAACTTTTTGAAGTTTTTTTAGTCATTTTTCCTAAATATATTAGGGTTTTTTTTGCATGTATACCATAAAAAATATGATATTTATTTTTATAACATCACAAATAATATATTTCCCTCTTTTATCATTTTTAAACAAAATGAACATTAACTATAATAGTTTCTTAACCAAGAAGTAAAAATGGCAAAAATAACTTTAATGTATAATATTTGTTATAATGTAAATAATTAAATATAATAACCTAATTAATTTCATGTTCTATCCAAATCAATCGTGAGTTATTCAACTTTACTCTTTTTTTTTCTTCCAATCAAGATCTAATGTTTTTTAAATTTGTCATTTTGTAATATATATGAATATTTTTTCTCAAAATAATTTTATTTTATTTTTACTAATGTAAGTATTAATAATTATTATGTTTTTTCTAATAAATAGTTTGTATGATTAATTTTTATGTTTTTGAATTTTAGATGAAATTTATTATTTTCATGTTAAAATTAATATTTTTATTTTTATAAATATTGTATATAGTAAGGTAAAATATTTAAAAAATCACGGTAATTTGATCTTTTCTCCAAGATTTTAATGGTTTTAATGAAAATTTGGATGAAAGTTAACTAGGATAGTAAATATGCATAGGTTATATATATTTCAATGATATAAAAATAAATAGGTTATTTGGAGTGATATAAAATTAAATAACATGTTTTTGGATGATATACATGCAAAAAAAACCCAAATATATATATTATAAATCACCCACTGTGAAATGCAGCAATCCCCCCAAATCAGTACTCGCAGGTGATCTGCAACTACACTAGTCACCTGCTCGTGATACACTTAACCTTAAAAATCGCCTAACAATCATCTCATCTTACAAAGTCTTACCACGCCAAATGGAGGCCGGAGTCTCCAACAGTTTGTGAGTTGTGTGATGCGCATGAGGAGACAATAGATCACTTATTTTGTAGCTGCCCAACATTGATCACCTTTTGGGATATGTTGAGCACGGCGTCGGGAGTTTTAGAACAAGGAAGAAGTGAAGAACTTTGGGATCAATTGTTGCGCCCCAACCACCTTGGAGACTCGCGAACACAGTCTCTGGTGATGAAAATCATGATTCAGGCCGCATCGTGGGCCATTTGGTTGTACCGGAACAAGAAGTTATTTCAAGGCCAACATCTTTACACGGAAAATGTTTGGGACGAAACACTTCATTTCGTTGCCGATTGGGGATGTGGGTTGGCGGGGGCTAGTTGTTTTATCATCTTTATACATGCATTCAAGTGTGAATTGAATGCATGTATTTTTACATTTTTTTCATAATGCATTAGATATAGATGAGTTATGTATTCATTAGGTGATGTATTTAGTGTTATGCATGTTACGTGGGGTGCCGTCGAAGATGTTTGTTCACTTGTTTTGTCAATGCTACATGCCTACATTTAGAGGGCAGAGCTTGAAGAGGATACTTTGTGTGCGTTTTGAACCACAGCTATTTGACAAGGTAAATGCAAACTCTGACTTTGCTTGAGTTTCAAATGTAGTGTCCCTTTTGGTTCTAGGTTTCAAAATTTCACAACTTTCAAACTGCAGACGCAGGCTAACCGCCTTGTCAAACGAGACCTAACTACCATTCTTTAAAAAATGTACAATGGGTGTGGTCACTTGCATCGCACATACCATGCGGCATGCGCAACATATGCGGATTGTACTTTTTCTAACTATTTTATTTTATTTCTGTTCGAATGATCATGACTGTCAAAACAGGTCGATCACAAAGAAAAAATTTAACAGATGATATGCGATCACATGTACCTAACAAGTGAGCATATATGTGATATTAACCCTCACAACAAATGCCGACCAAACATTACATTCAAACATTATTATAATATCAAATTTTCAATAATAAATTTGCAGTTTGCAAAATACACATATTTGAAACTTCTTGATGATCCAACATTATCTTGACGAAGTCCCACCATAGAAAAACTAAACCGCATCAGCCAACCGTCCATCATCAAATCAACGACTGAGATCAACGAAATCCTATTTTGTTCCCAAGTCAAATTCCCGGTCAAAAAAAGAAAAAATGAGGGCCTTTGAACAGATCCGATTGTGATCGAATAAATTAAATTAAAGAAAATAATAAAAAAACGACGCGTTTTCTCTCTCTTCGTCTCCTCCTTTGAAGAAGACTTTGTTTTTTTTTTTCTTTCTTTGAAAAAATTATATTCGACGATATCATCATCTGCTTCACCTCTCCTTCTCCTACTGGTTTTCGAAGCCACTCCGCCTCGGAATTCGCGCGCCCGATCCTGATATCTCCCCCTCTCGGTTTCTCTGATCCGTTCTTTCGAGATCTGTTGTCGGAGGTGATTTTCTCTTTTTTTTTTAGGTTCTGGTCTTCTGTGGTCGATTCGCTTCGATTTTGAGCCGATCGTTTGTATTTTTAACTCGTGATTTGTTCTTTTGGGTCGGTAATTGTTTTCAGTTCTTGATTTTGTTTGTTGTTTTTTTTTTTCCTTCTGAAATCGATGATTGGTTTGAGGTGATTTTTATCTAGTGAAAGCCCCTGCTTTCCCGATTTGACGATCCAGATTTTTATTTTTTTAATTAAATATGTTTCTGTGAATTTGAGCTTTGAATTCGTTGGAGTACCGTAAAAAGAGGCATTAGTTTTATCGATTTCTAATGTAAATATGTTCGCAAGATGTCAAATTTGCGGACTTTATCAAGTTATTAGTGTTAAAAAAAATCTTACTTTGGACTGATTTGTGGCTTTGTAGATTAGTTTTGGTGGAGTTGGGTTTTGGATTTCTGGGAGATCATACGAGATGGAAGAGACAACCAAGACTGAGAGCCACTTGACGTCTGCCGCGGCTTTCGTGGAGGGGGGGATCCAGGATGCATGCGATGATGCCTGTAGCATCTGCCTCGAAGCCTTCTGCGACAGCGATCCCTCGACGGTAAATCGACATTGACAGGATTTGGATTTTATAGATCTTACATGTTTTGCATATAACATTAGACGGTTTGTTGTTTATGTTGTTCAGGTGACTAATTGCAAGCACGAGTTCCATCTTCAGTGCATTCTTGAATGGTATAGTAGGATTCTTTACTTTGAAAAGTGAGGTTTATTCATAGGGTTCTTGGAGAAATTCTGATTAAACTGCAAATGCTTGGTTTAGTTGGACCTGATCAGAAGGTTGTCTGGTTGCTGTGATCTCTTTCCATTGGCTACATTACCTTTTTGTTTAGTAGAGATGTAACATTTATTGAGTAACAAGTGCGTTTTACTTTTACTTTACTTTATTTATGTAAAACCAACTCATTATATGTAATGAGGAAGAAAATGATGTGTTTTTAATTTAAAAAACTTTTCAGTGATACAGTTCATCCTTTCTTATTTTACATGCAAATGCAAGTCTTCAGGATGTACATACATAGTACCTGGAGGATTTTTCTTTGTAATTTAATAATAGGTAGCTTTGTTCAGCCCCTTGACAATTCCGCTCTGAACTTTTTAGTGAATGTGAAATTTATTGGTCTGAATGTCTTTTTGTATTACCTCTCTTATTCTCTCTATTGACATTATTTTCTGCTCTCCTATGTTTGGTCACTCTTTCCAGTTAAAAGTTTTGCTGGAAATTTGATGATGAATTCCATTTTTCTCAAAAATGTTATTATTTCATTGTCTTGTAGGTGTCAGCGAAGCTCTCAATGTCCCATGTGTTGGCAATCAATCAGCCTGAAGGACCCCACCAGGTTTGTACGGAGTGTTGATTCTTTGAATAAATGTAATTATTTCCACTATTGCTTTGTACGATGCATATCTGATATGTTCACCTTGCAGTCAAGAATTACTTGAGGCGGTCGAACGCGAGAGGAGCTTTAGGGTTAATCAACCACGAAACACTGCTATATTTCATCATCCCACCCTTGGGGATTTTGAACTGCAGCATGTAAGTGGTCTTACCAGTTCATGTCATTGTGCTTTTGTTGATAAGTTGATATGAGTTTTATCGCTTTTTTGGAAGAAGCTTATTTTATTTTTTATGCATTTCAGCTTCCAGTAGGAGCGAATGACAGTGAACTCGAGGAGCGCATAATGCAGCACTTGGCCGCCGCTGCTGCTATGGGAAGAGCGCATCACATTGCTAGAAGGGAAGGACACAGGGGAAGATCATCAGCAGGCCGCCAACAGTATTTGGTTTTCTCCACCCATGCTAGTGCACCTCCTGCTGGATCTGTTGCCACGTCTCCAGGTCAGGGAGCTGGAGAAAATGAAGTGTCTCCAACTCTTGTTACGGCTAGCCCTGGGGTTACTCTTCCTGCTATTGGAGAGGAATCCTCACAACATGTACTGCCCTTTCCCTCAGCTCAAGTCGATCCTGTTCCTGCTGTGCCACCTGGTACCAATGTGAATTCATCCAATAGGCCCACACTTTCAAATAATCGGTAATTCATATATTTACATATGATCCCATCTCTCTCTCTCTCTCTCTCCCCCTCACAATTCTTGAAGGATCCTATCTTCTAATTCATCTTCTGGTTCATCTAATTGAGTCTAAGGTATTGTATGATTATTTATCTTCAGTAATACTGCTGGCCAATCTTCCCCTGGAAGCCAAGATAGAGCAGGACCATCAGACTTCCAATCTTTTTCAGAGACCTTGAAATCACGCTTTAATGCAGTGTCTATGAGGTATAAGTCTTTGCACATCACCTCCCACTGTTGGGCATTCTGCTATCCGTTGAAAAGCTAAATTATATGTTATTCATCTGATTTGATTCAGGTACAAAGAGTCTATCACAAAGAGTACTAGAGGGTGGAAGGAGAGGTTATTTTCACGTAATTCTTCCGTGTCAGATATAGGTTCTGAGGTTCGGAGAGAGGTGAATGCCGGAATTGCTACTGTGTCACGCTTGATGGAGCGTCTGGACACTAGAGACAATAGCAGAGCAGATGATCCATCTGTCACACATGCCTCAGTAGTACATTCAGATACAGGAACTAGCAGTGAGCCAACTACAGAGAGTCACAGAAATGCTGTCCCTGATGGAAGCAATACATCATCTTCTAGTGCTGCAACTTCAGGTTCAAATTAATTTTCATACGTCTTCTCAGAAGTGCATGAATTCTCTGCATTTATTTTCAAGGTATGACAACTCCAGTATTAGAATTCTGTGAAATTTTTAAATGCATGATTTCCCAGTTTTCTCAATTTCTAGCAACTCGAGGTTGAGAATGTGATAGAGACATGACCAGAATTGGTTCAGTTATATGCATTGTTGGTGCAATGACAAACAAATTTTAAAAAAAAAATTGAAGGGAAAATGAAATACCAATTGAAGACATTTTATCAATGTTCTAAAAAGCGCTAGACGCTAGTGAGTGGTTGAGGGGGGATTAAGGATTAATCGGTCGCTAATTTAATAATACACAGAGAGAGAGAGAGAGAGAGAGAGAGAGAGAGAGAGAGAGAGAGAGAGAGAGAGAGAGAGAGAGAGACCACTTAAGTTGTAGATGAGAATACAAAATTGATTGATATATCAACGTTCATCACCCTAAAAATCTGATGGGTAGTAATACTCATGGCCACCGTCCAGGTGGGAACACTAAATAAATGATCCAACGGCCATGATATATCTAACGGTCTCAGTACCCCACCTGAACCAAAACCACATGGATCAAACAGACCAAATGCAAAGATGACATTACAAAAAGAAACCCCTTCAATGTCTTTGTCCAGTCTCCACTACGCTCGCTCTTTTTCTTCAAGTCTTTACACGACGAAACCCATGCCGTTCCTTCTCTTTCCCCATAAAAATGATTTATTAAACCCTAACAAGTTAAAAAAAACACACACCAACACCTTCACCCGTCGTTGCAGATGGGACTCGATTATGAGTTCAAGTGGGCAGTGACCGATCCCCTGAGGCAGAAGTATGTACTGACTGAAGAAAAACAATAAGCAGAAGAAGCACTGAAGCAGCAGCAGAAGAAGAAGACAAAAAAGAAGCAGCAGCAGAGACTGAAGAAGAAGAGGTTGAGAGAGGGATGCCCAGAGGGGGCGCCGTGAGAGTTCCAGTGATCCATTAAATCAATGTGGCTCCTTATAATGTGGGCCAAACACTGTCTATACTTACCCCTAACCTCTCTGATCACTCTTGACTTGCAAGTGAGATTGAGAGTGAGACCTTCTCTCTGGTGAGCATAACAGAAGTTTCACCTACTGGCAATGGCAAGATTGCGTCGCCCCTTTTTCACTCTTCTTTTTTTTGGTGATGTGGAACCCCAAAGTTAGTTGGGGAAACCTGGACACCATCACCAATAAACCATGTGCATTAGGTAAATGTGACTGTGAGGAGATTTGACGTTGCGACCCATGGGAAGTAATCTTATCTAAGCCTGTTAATTATCCGAAAAAATATCCGCATCCGATCCGAATCCATATCCAAAAATGCAGAAAATATCCGATATCCGAAAAATCCGTATCCGAAATTTTTTTCCGTATCCGAATTGTTTCGGTTCGGATATGGATACACCTATGTCCGATCTGAAAATGATCCGATATCCGATGTAACATAGTTGTATACATATATTATATTTATTTGATATTTAAGATTGATATGAGCCCTTGGATCTGATCCAAGGGCTCACGTTTATCACACACCCAACCCAAGCAGCTGCCTCTTCAACCCCATCGCATACTCTCTCACCATCACCTTCACCTCCACCGGACGCCCCCTTTCAATCTCCACCTCCACCAGTCGCCACCCTTTCAAACTTTTCCGGTATATGCACTCTTCACCCCACACCCCCCCCCCCCCCCCCCCCGTTTTTCACGATTTGAAGGAAGAGGCTTGCGACGAAACAAGCTCACAAGAATGGCATCAAGAATCCCCGCTGCCACCGCCACACCTCCACAGCAGAGGAACCTTTTGTCCACCATCTCCTCCTTTAATGGGTTCTTGATTTCTTGTTTCAATGGGTTTTGATCAACACCATCTATTCATCTTAAAAGTGACACCATTTTGGGTTAATTTTGATTGTTTTGATGTGAGTTTTTTTTTACCATCTATTCACCATGTTTATTTGTTTCGGATCAATATCATCTATTCATCGTATTTAATTGTTTCTTGTTTCAATGGGTTTTGATTATCATCAGCTATTCATCTTAAAAGTGACACTGTTTTGGTTAAATTTGGATTGTTATGATGTGGGTTTTGATCAATAACATTTGGTCACCATGTTTAATTGTTTAATATCATGAATATCATACCTTCAATATCATGTTTCATTGTTTTGGATATTCGGATAATTATCCGAATCCGGATGTTCTGATCGGATACGAATACATGTTTTTGAATATCTATTGGATATCGGATACGGATAAATTTTTGGATATTTAGTTCAGATACGGATACGGATACATGCGTATCCGATCCGTATCCGTCCGATTGACAAGCTTAATCTTATCCCTCTAGACAATGACCCAATCCCATATGGGGTAAATCTTAAAAAATTCTGGTACATCTTCACATGTAATGAGTTAGAATCATGCAATGCATATGCATCACATGGCCTGAGTTTCAGTGTCACTCTTTGATCTTGTATGAGTTAACAGATATCCATCGACAGCCTCATTGGAAAGAAATCATGGAAAGACTATGGAAAAGGCTCTTGTACTGTTCAAAATCCATTCCAGCATTACTCTCACCTGATTCATTGATACTCCAATGCAGCCAACAGATGAATGACCTTAGGCATCTTACATCCTTACCATACCATTTGGTTTTATCAAAGTCCGAGGGTTGCATGATAACGCCATCATTCCCAGTAAAATAGTCTGCACCCTGATCCTCTTTGTTCATCACAAATATCTGTTGCAAACAGCATTGAAAAAGAAAAGTATCCATAATATTGCTACTGGAAAGTCTTCTCCACTAAAATTACCTTGTAGAGAAGACAGTTGTCATATTTTATGCATGGTTTCCTTCATGCATGGGATGGTTGGAACATTGCTGGGAATACATGGAGCACACTTTAAAATGATGAGTGGTGTGCTTTTTCCTGGATGGGCGTATATTGAAAGACAAATCTTATGATAAAATAAATTGTAAAGGGAAGCTGCCCTAGTTAATTTCTTCCTGACTGGTAACCAAATATTTGGAATTTAATAAATAATCTGGTTAACAGAGTCGTGTAGGACTGTTGAACTCCAACAAAAATAAATGTAATTGGAGAGGATGATGTGATGTTATAGACTTGTACAATTTGACAGTGAGATCAGCAGTGTTTTATGCAATCAAGCTTGAACAGTTGAAAGCTGCATTTTGTAGGTTATTTATTCCATTTTGGATGTGAAAAGTACATTGAGGTGGTTGCATATCCGCTTTAGGAAGGCAGGTTTGGAAATGACTTGTGAGTGGAAGAATGATCCCTAGAGCTGACGAACAGACTTCCAAGATATTAATGTAAATTGTGCTGAGTCATTTGAGTCAAGCAGTTTGGTATTTGCTCAGGATTGTGTTATGGTTGAAGGTTTGGATGGGGAGGAACCATTCCATGACTTAGTAGATGACGCATCTGAATCTGAATGGAAACAATGGTGTCATGATATGTTTTATGACAACCAAAAGTTTTATGATGTGGCATGTAGTAGTTAATTATTGAGTTGTGATATTTATTTTCAAGTGCTGATGGCCTTAACTTTATGCCTGTGCTGTGTGGTAGAGGCTCGTGAAGCATTGGGATGTATAACATACTTTGTGATATTCTTTTTTGCATAGCTTGTTATATGTATGAAGCAGTAAGAAATTTTTTTTCTTCCTGCCAAATAGGTTGTCTTGGTGCATCTTGGATTTTGGATTTTTTTTTTCAAATCCTGTGTTTTATAGGCGTGTTTGGTCATCTAAGTTTAGTGCACCTGTTGGACTCCAAGATATATCTTAGGAGATATGGTGCAAGTCTAGGAAGCTTTTATCATGACCATCTCTATATCTCTATTGAGGTGGTGTTTTATCTGGCATGATCCATTTTTGCCCACGCTTCATAAGTGAATTGGTATTTGATGGTATTCTTCTCTATAATGAATGAATATTTCACGCTAGACAGTATCTCACATGAGAATATGAAAAGTTATTGATTATGCTATACTGACTGGGAAAATTTTGCTGACAAGGAGATACATTAGTCAGTGGAGGTCTTATTGGGATCCATGTGGCGATGATTCATACTGTCCAATCAGATCTAGCAGTCTTATAATATATCTAAATTCTTTATGATTGGTGGAGAAGAGATCAGCCTTGATTCAAGATTAGGAAATATGGAGAACAAAAATTCCCTTTAAAGTCTGAGCCTTCATGTGGTTAATTTACCAAAGAGAAGATCCTTACTAAAGTTTATCGTGCTAAGTGGGCGCCCCTTGTTTTGCAGGGGCGTGTGTCAGTGATTCAGGAGTGATCTGGTAGGGGTGGGACGCTCCTTGGTATATCTCTCCTCTACCGGAGTTTCACTTTTTCTTTCTGGCTTTGTTTGTATTTCCCTGTTTTTGGGCACTTATCCCTATTTTGAATAGAAGATGCATGCGTACCGGCACTTTTTTTTTAAAAAAAGTGGGTGGCCCATGAAGACAAGTCTTGCCCATTCTGAAACTCACTTGAGTGAGGAGATGGTGGTGCATTTGTTGATTGAGTGCCAACTAGCACGACAAATATGGAGTTTGTTGAAAGCGGGCAATGGGTTGAGCGCCAACTAGCATGACAGACTTATCCCCACTAGCCATATTTTTTATCCCACCACCTTATGAATCCCAGTACCCATATTTTATAAATCCTAAACCCACCTATGTATGTATGCGATATTTTAAACTTCCAATACTACCACCCTATTTGATCTCTCTCTTTTCTCTCTTCCTCCCATCTGCCCCCTTCTCCACACCACCACCACCACAGCCACCACACCTCCCACACCACAACCACCATCTTGGCACCACCACCACATCAACACCACCAACATCACACTTCCCATGCCACAACCACCACCACCACTGCCACCACCGTAACCAACACACCACCCACAGGCATCACCACCACCTCCCACGCCTCCACCTCCACCAGCCGTCCTCCGCCCTTCTTTGCCATCTCTGTTGTCCTAGTCACACACTCTATGAGAGGATGATTGGGGTTACAAAGGATTTAAGGGTGGGTAGTAGGGTTAATGATTTTCATGCCAAAGAAGAAAAATGGTTTTTGAATTTTTAGGGTAGTGGTTTAAAGAAATTGATTGGTGGGGATAGTTGCTTCATTTGTTGATGGCTAGGGGTTCAACTCAAGCGGGTTGGGTGTGGTGGGAACTCAACCCGAACTCAACCTGAAATTGAAGGAAACCAAATTAAACCCAACCCAAACCAACAGTCAAACTCGAAGCTCAACCCGAGCCCAAGCAATTGGGTTTAATTCGGGTTTGGGTTGAGTTTGGGTTTGACTTCAAAATGTCATTTTAAACAATTATAACTTTGCAAGACTCAATGTTCTACCAAAAAAAAAAAAAGATGAAGACAATGAACATTTGTATTTAGAGAATAAAGAGAAAAATATAGTAGTGATTGATTCTGGGTAAAAATGAACTTGACAATTTAAATTTGTCTCACAAATTAAACCGTTAAAATTTAATTTAGAACATTTAGATTTATCACTCTCTATTTCCGCAGATCCTTAATCCAACCCAACATGAATTAGGTTTGGTTGAACCTGAACGCTAAAAACTTCAATCCAAACTCGCCCAAATGCCAGGTTGGGTCAGGTTCAACTGCCCAAATTGATCCCCCTATTGATGACTCTCAACCACCACCTTCTGAATACATCATAAATGTCAATAATGAACGAATACTCAACCAGTATATGTTTCACACGGGCAAGACCAATTTCTTGATTTGATACTCTCTTCACTATTAGAAACAATCAGTTCTTACATTTAGTGGTTGGCCTCACCACACCTCACGCAGTCTGGAGTTCTCTTGAGAAAATGTTTGCTTCTCAGTATTGTGTAAGGATCATGTAGTTAAAAGTGACAACTTTCTCCACCAAAAGAAAGAAACTCTCTATGCAAGACACATGGATAGAAGTTATCTTTTGTGTCCACATACTGATGACGAGTTATGTTCAAGGATAGTTATAATGACTTTATATTGGAACACAGATGTTTCAAAAAAACGATATATATTCAATTTATTCAAGTATAAACATCTTTTTTTTGTGAATGTAGATAATTCATTAAATGAAGTATTTAACTTCAAAAAAATCCTATCAGGGTTGAAGATGAGAATGCAATTTTTCCCTAGCATTTCTGTTATAGAATTAAAATGTATATATCTTTTCCTAGCTCTATTTTTTTTTGTAAGGGTTGTCGTTATAGATAGATACACAATTCTCCACACCAATATCATCTCCCACTTGTAAATTTTATATCATTCATCTCATAAAACTCTCATCCACCCTTTCATACAAAACTAACTGATTTTCTACTGTTTGCAGGTGTAACAGTTCTTCATACATGAGAGTCAGATGCTCTTCTTCCTCCTCCTTGAGATCTGATGGGGGGAGGGCTTCGAATTTGAATGCCTTTGATCAGTGGGCTTCCACAATGGGGTGTATCGATGAAAAAGAAACCAAAAAATGGGGAAAATTAACTTTAAAAAAACAAAAAGAGCTTATGCTCTGGAACTTATATTATACAACTGTATTTCCATGTCTTCCACTTGTAAATCATGTTGATAGAGAAATTATTAACACTAATAATCTTGTTAGATTGGGAGATTGTTGATGAGTTATTATTATGCGGCGATATGGTATACAGGCTCTAAAATGACATTGGGTCTTTATGTGTTAATTCTCTTGTTCATGCTTTTTTCTTATTATCATGGTAAATGTAAAATGTTACTATGTTAGACCTGACAAAGTCTCTGTATGCAGTTTTAATTATAATCTTGCCGTACGCTAATATATTCCATTTATGAGAGTATCTTTTTAAAAGGTACATGAAAGGTCACATGTAACATTGTTCTTGAACTTGTGGCCTTCGTAACGATTCTGGCATACAATTATACCAGTAGAATGTGTTATCTTTCTAGTTTGATTGTGTTTTCAGTAATTATTGTTTGAAACTGTAATAAAAAAGTTTTTATTGTTTGATTGATTATTGATAAATTGTAAATAAGATGTATATGATTTTTAAAAAATATAAAATGATTTGACATGTGGTATGTGATGAATACATGATTTAACATGTGAGTCATACCAGTGCAATAGATAAATAGAGTAGATGAAATAATAAAATATTAATGTGATTTAAAATATCAATATCGGATTATTTTCATATATTTGGGTAAAATTATATCCACCTAGTATTTGCAGTTAAATCGTGGGGTGCAATCAACCTGATTGAACAAGGATACTTTTTCTTGGTAATGGTGGGTGCATTTATAGAGTTCAAAAGATTCACGAAAGTTTCGTGTATGCTTTTAATAAGTGGTATAATATATCTGTTGTGGATAAATTTTAAAATAGTAAAGAATGACATGTCATGTTATTAGGGTTGTTCCGGTACTTTTTTACAGTCTCATATACCACCTTAGATAAGATACATATTTTATTATTTTTCTTACTCGATAAAAATGAGTCCATTTATTGCATATGCTATAGATGAATTTTAAAATGATAAAGACTTACATATGACGTTATTAGGATTGTTACACACTTTTTTATAATCTCAAATAGAGTTTCATATACCTCTTTAGCTAGGTAAGATATATATCTCATTATTTTTTTATACTTGATAAAAATGAGTCAATTCAATTCGAAATGGAACGATATATTATTTTCATCAAATATATACCTTATCGGATACAATTTACTATTTTTAAAAATTATATATATATAAACTATCCGTGGGACTATATTTAAGATTGTACTTAGCTTGTGTATGTGCACAAATTTGAAGGAAAAATGCAACTACATTTTTTTTGGGTAATTAGCACTTTTAACCCCTAAAAATTGAATATTTGTAAAAATAGCTCCGCCCGTCGAATATTAACAAAAACTAGCCCTGGTGAGAGATTATAACTTTTTTAAAAAAGAGATCACAGGAGGAGAAAAATGCACAGGAGACGGCATGTATATATGCCGTCTCCTGAAAACGGCATATATTTATGCCGTCTCCAACTTAGAATTTTTTTTCCTGTTTTTGTTTCAATACATCATAAATCATGCTTTAACAACTTAACTGAAATTCATATATAATTTTCATATATGTTCAATCACTATATTTCATTACATCACTGATTTAGTAGTCAAACTTCTCAACTTTCTGGGTGAACATTTTCTAAAGACTGAATCATTTTCTAGTGAATTATCAACTACTCATTATTCATGTATGAAACTAATTTGATCTAAGTAACGAATTCGCAGACTCCTAACAAACTCAAAACAACCTAAAAATAGTAAAAATAACTTTGAACCGTCGATTTGACCTCCAAGACGATTTCAGAACGCTCTGAAAAATGACGTAGTGGCATAGAAACTAATCATGTAGGACTCGTCGATACGAACGTGTGGACATATTATAATAGTGATTCTGATCTACAGTTTAAAAGTTATGGTCGTTTGAAGTCACGGTGCTCCTGATCGATCAATTTTATTCTTTTTGTTCCATTTGATCTCGGCCGTCCATATACTGTATGACTATAATTGTCTGCATCCTCAACTTTGATTTCAACACGACCATCTTTTACAAGAAATGACAAAGCAAAGACATTCTCCATCGTCTGTGCAAAGGATGCTCGATTCAATATAAAACAAACATTCAATGATAAAATTATAACCGTCTCCCATATAAACACACAAAAAAATGACATATATGCCGTTTGCAGGAGACGACATATATACATGCCGTCTCCTGTGCATTTTTCCCCTTCTGGGATCTCGATTTTTTTAAAAAGTAAACACGGGAGACAGATTATATATAATCCTTCTCCAGTATAATCTCTCACCGGGGCTAGTTTTTGCTAATATTCGACGGACGGGACTATTTTTACAAATATTCAATTTTCAGGGGTTAAAAGTGTTAATTATCCTTTTTTCCCTGTAGGTTATCTCATTTAGTAATATATAAAAATTAGTGGGCTAAGATTTATTCTCTCTCCTACTGATGCCCTAAGATATAGATTATTGGTAATTTCTAGACAGGTTTGTCCTGTATCTTTAATATAAAACTGAATAAACATTTCATAATTATAATTAAATAAAAATGAATGAACACCGTATTGATCTCAATCTGATAGTACAACCATTGTCAATAAATCTTAATAAAATAAAATAAAAAGATATATAATTATGTCACGCTTTTTAATCATCACAGGCTCAATACGAGTGATACGTCTCACGCGGAAGCATCGTCAAGTGGACCCCACCACTGTCCGCATCGCCAATAGCCGAGCTCCACGTCATCTGCCACGTGTTTTTAAAACATCCTTTATTATTTATTTATTTTTTATCACTTATAAAGTCATCACTAAAATTGTTAGTAAATTATTTTATTTTTCTGTAGGTGAAACTTTGGTGTGGATGTCCCACCATCTTGTCAACATGAAATTTTAGAAAATTTTAATATCATGATCATTCCATCCCATCGGTATATGTTTGATGGATTTCAATAAGAGTACTGTATAATTTTCATCAATATTTTTAAGTTTTCATGATAAAAAATTATATGATAATTTTGTTTAAATTGATATATGATTAAAAAAAACCATATAATGATAATTTTTTAACTTTTTAATAGACAAGTTTTATTTATTCAAGTTTTATTCCTTCAACACTACTCACTACCTAAGGTTCACTGGGACTGGAGAATTGTTTGTGTGGGGGCAAGGAGTATTTGTTTTCATAATGATAGGCTTGTAGTTCCTTAAGGCCTAAGATTCTTATGCCTATGGGACTAAGGGTCCGTTTGGTTCCGCGTTGGGCGGATTCCGCTTTTTCAAAAGCGGAATCCGCCCAACGCGGAACCAAACGGGTCGGATTCTGGTGGAATCAAAAGCTGGATTCCTTTTAATTTCTCTCTCGAAATCCGTGTTTTTAAAATCTCAAAAAGAACGATTTTTGGTCGGAATCGATTTTTGAATTGAAAAGTAACTTTTTCTACCAAACATTAAATTTCTTCCAAATATTGATTCCTGAATTAAAAAAAAGCATCCAAAAAAGTCAAAGGTCTAAAATCATCTTAAAAAGCAGCTTTATTCCAAAATCTATTTTTCAATATGTGTTTCCAAACGGAGCCTAAGTAGATATCTCTTGTATCACATGCTTTACTTATTATATTTATTTGTTTCTTTTCTTTGAGCACTTGACCCTTAACATATTAAGATAAGAGAGTCTACCATTTCAATAATAATAATAATAATAATAAAACACCACTCACTACCTCAACTTTTAACCCGACTTTCAAACACCTCTTGAAATTTTAATTTTTAGAACTCTCGACCTTTAGCTCCTATACAAGTAGTGTAATAGATGAGGAATATACTGGGATAAGAAAGAATAACCTCAAAACCTATTTGTTTCCAAGGAATGAGTGGTATAACAATGTCAAGTGAGAATAAGTTGATAGTTAATGTAAAGAGAAAAACTCACATTCTTTCAAAGGGCGACACGTGTCAAGGGTTAAAATAGGTGTGAACCATCGCGTCCGATAACCGATAGTCTGATTCGATGAGAGTAAAGTAAGCAAGTAGCGACTAGACACTCTCGAATAGGTGAGACACGATCAGACTAATCTCTACGCGAGGTGACTTAGGTCTGGTCGAGACATCTCTGCACCTCGAGGGCGTTGCTCCTCGAACAGAACTTGATTCCATCTAGAAAAAAGACCACGAGTAGTACCTCTGAAACGGTCAAACGTCCACTAAGTCAGTAACCGTCAGGTTGTTGATTAGGACCCGCTATCCATTTAACCTAGGTAATTAAGGACATCTTTAACTGTAATAAAGTAGGGCGGTTTCCATAAATGTCGCTTTACAACGGCTATAAGGATGCTTAATCCTATAAAAAAAGGGTAAAGTTGTCATAAAACAGAGATATGAGTTTTACCTAAAAACAAACTACATTAAGAATGAGATTATCTTTAAATTCCCTTACTAACTTAAACATCATAGTCTCATTGGATAGCACCACACCGGTGCCCCCCTTACTTTTGTGAGTGCAGTAAGCATATTCAGGTCAGATCAAAATCCAACAAGGAGACTCCATCCGCTTTCGTTGATTGAAGGGAAAATTTACCTCTTCAGTTAATACTTAATCCATTTCAAATAATATGACATCTCCTTTCATAAATAATGGGATTTCATATCAAATCGTTTTTTCATTTTTAATAAATTTTTATCTATATATTTTTTTATTAACGACTTATTTACCAATCAATCAAACAATAAAAACTTCATTATTTTATTTTTTTGACAAAAATAAGTAAATGTGCGTTTGGATGTGAGGTTGAAACTTTGAGATTCTTAAAATCTTATGTTTCAAACTCAGCTTTTGAAAATTATGTTTTATTAGATTTTCAACCACAAGATTTTTTTGTTTAAAAATGAAGATTGTGAAAGTCTAAACATTAAAAATGTGTATGGATTTGAGTTTCAAAATTTTTAACTTTTCAAAAAAATAGAATCTCTCTAAACTTATATCTAAACGGACCTAAATACACAATTAAATGAAAAATAATTTATTTTTATTTAATTATGTACTAACACAAACGGGCTCTAGCTATCATGGTACAAATGTGTTATAAAAAGAGGGCACCGACACACAAAACAAAAACCAAACGCACAACATACGTTTTGGATCCCAATGAAAAAGCCTTCCCTTCAATCAGACGGCGACCGTCTCACCCCCTCCAACCGGAAGGCCAGACGTCGCACTCAATCGCGACCGTCCAAATTCCCTCCCTTTTAAAATTTTTTAATTCTGATATTTTTTTTTGTTTTGCGTTGATAAAATAGAGAACAACTACGCGTATCGTCTCCTCCAACCACACCCAATTTTAATTTCCATTTATACCCTCATTAATTAGAGTTAATCTCGTCAATCCAGCATACCATTTCACTTGGACTTTTACGAACGTACCCTTCATTCAACCCAAACCACGAAGAACAATCAAGGTCCAACCCGTCATTTAACAAACACTCAACAGTTATTCCAGTTAACAAAAACGGCGCAAGCTTCGAAGCCTTAAAAACAGAGGCGGCCCCCACCCACAGTCTGTCCGAACAGACGCCACGTGTCCACCCTCTCCGTGCCTCAAACCCGTTCAAAACTCCAATTCATAAACCCCTCTCAAATCCGCTCTCCCAAACCAAAACCACAAGAACCAACAAACAAAACCCTATATATTCATTTAAAAATAAAAAAAACAAAATCGAAAAACAAAGAGAGAGAGAGAGGACTCACAAAAACGTCCGCCATGGATTCTCCGATCTATGGCTTCTTCATCTTCCTCATCTCCTTCTCCGCCTTCATTTCGCCTGCATTTCCGGAAAAACCGACCTCCGGCGGTGGTAGCGGAGTCAACTCGAATTCGGTTCTGGTGGCGCTCCTGGACTCTCACTACACTGAGCTGGCGGAGCTGGTCGAGAAGGCTCTCCTCCTCCAAACCCTAGAAGACGCCGTCGGCCGCCACAATGTGACGATCTTCGCCCCCAAAAACGAAGCCCTAGAGCGGGACCTCGATCCGGAGTTCAAGCGCTTCCTCCTCGAGCCCCGGAACCTCCGATCCCTCCAGAAGCTTCTCCTCCACCACATCATCCCTTCCAAAATCGGATCCGACCACTGGCCCTCATCCGACGCCCCGCATTTCGTCTCCCTCTCGTCGGACGCTCTGCATTTGGACAAAAAGGGGGAAAACAGGATCGTCGGCGGTCTCGCGACGGTGATCCACCCCGACGCGATCGTCCGACCCGACGGCGTCATCCACGGCATCGAACGCCTCCTCGTCCCCAAATCCGTCCAGGAGGACTTCAACCGCCGGCGATCGCTCTCCTCCATCTCCGCCGTGAAACCGGAGGGCGCACCGGAGGTGGATCCGCGCACGCACCGCCTGAAGAAGCCCGCTCCGCCGTCCCCGGCGGGGTCCCCGCCGGCGCTGCCGATCTACGACGCGATGGCGCCGGGACCGTCTCTGGCTCCGGCGCCGGCGCCTGGACCCGGGAGGGGGCACAAGCATTTCGACGGGGAGAGCCAGGTGAAGGACTTCATACAGACTCTGATCCTCTACGGGGGGTACAATGAGATGGCGGACATTCTGGTGAATCTGACGTCGCTGGCGACGGAGATGGGTCGGCTGGTGTCGGAGGGGTACGTGTTGACGGTGCTGGCGCCGAACGATGAGGCGATGGCGAGGCTGACGACGGACCAGCTGTCGGAGCCGGGGGCGCCGGAGCAGATCATGTACTACCACCTGATACCGGAGTATCAGACGGAGGAGAGCATGTACAACGCCGTCAGGAGGTTCGGGAAGATCAGGTACGACACACTCAGGGTCCCGCACAAGGTGGTCGCGAGGGAGGCCGACGGGTCGGTGAAGTTCGGGTCGGGAGAGGGGTCCGCTTATCTGTTCGACCCGGATATCTACACAGACGGGAGGATCTCCGTCCAAGGGATCGACGCGGTGCTCTTCCCGCCGGATGCGGAGCCGCCTTCCGCGGCGGCGCCCGCCGCCGCGAAGGTCGTCGCGCAGAGGAAGGTCACCGTCAAGCCGCCGAGGAGAGGTCAGTGGGTTTTTTTATTAATTATTTGCGATTTTGATATTGTTACACCACACTGTTCAGTCAATGCTATATTCACGCCACATTTCTTTATAATGCACGTCCTTGAATGTGTATTTCTCTGGTTTGTTTGTTTGGTTAAAAATGCTTTAATTCACACGTTCTTTTTTATAGCGTAGAATGTAGTTTCATATACTGTCAGGAACTAAAAATAGGTCTATTTAGGGTGCGTTTGGTTGCGCGATTGCGCTGCGATTGCGATTACAGGAAACTGTGTTTGCAATCGTGCAATCAAACAGTTTTGTAATCGCAGTTTTAAACCCAGCGATTGCAGACAAATAGTGCCTAAAAGTTGCGATTTCAAAAAGCTGAGAAAGTGAGCTTCCTGCAGAATCAGGTTTACAATCGCAGATTCCTGGAGAATCAGTTTTGCAATCGCACAACCCAACGCACCCTTCATTTGAAATGGAATGATACGTGAGTTTTATTAAATTATATACTTCATCTGAATGAAATTTTGTTTTTAAAAAAAAATTAAAAACGTGTGTCTTTGATACTGCATTTGGAGTTGTATATAATATATATATATATATATATATATATATATATTTTTTAAATTTTGGTTTTTAACGTTTGGGTTCTTGTCGGTGGTTTGTTTTGTCAGAACTTGTTGTTCAAAGGTTTGGTTTTGTGGCTTTCTTTTTATGTGGGTGTTTAGTGTGTTATAATGGGTTGGGTTTTGGCTTTTATTTGAGAGAGACTTTGGATTCGGTTGAAAGGAGAAAAGGAGGGGATGGAGATCAGTGTCAGTTGAGCTGGATTTCACTTTTGTAAGCTTTTTTTAGGAGATTAATTGGACGATTTTCTCCTCTAAGTTTCACTGAAATTGTCTGAAACGCCCTCTACTGAAAAGTTTATATAATAGCAAGTTGGAAACTCTGTAGAAAGTGGGGTTCTTTTTCATGTTGGATTCTCTTTTTTTTGTGTGGAAGACAAAAAATATCAGTTTGTGTTTGATAATCAGATTCTCTAGGACTGTCGGTTGGAAAGCTTTGTAAGCACAGGGTCACTTTGGGAATATAAAACTCTAATACTGTATGGCAGAAGATTAAGGTGTATATATACTTTGTGTTATAGACATTACTTCAAATTAATAATGTTTTATGATGACTTAAATTTTCCTATTTTTGTCTGATATTACTTTAATTGCCAGCTCAAATTTTCATTGAATTGTTAGTCCTTTTGACATGGTTTCGGAATTGCAAAAAGACTTCACCTTCCCAATCCCTCTTTCTTCCCATCATATTGAATATGTTAAATTAATTATCATTGCCTCTCCCTTCAATTAAATAAATGTGCTTGAAACCAAAACTCCTTTATTTTCTTAAAGTTAAAAAAAAGCAGTGCTATTTTATTTAAAAGCATTAGTTGGTGAGTCTATTCAATGATTGACATATTCTTCTTCAGCGGAGTTGGTGATCACTCAATACTTCATCGACCCACAAAATTAAAAATAAAGGTGTGAATTAATGATATTGTTATAAATATTTTGCAGGGAAGTTGCTTGAAGTGACGTGTCGGATGCTTGGCGCCTTTGGTCAGCGTTCTCATTTCACCACCTGCCATTAGTGGAAAAAAAACACAAAACAAATTTATTAAAATCAAAGAGGTAATCTTTTCTGCATCTACTTCAGACACATTTCTTCTCTTCACTGCATTTATTTCCTTATTAATAATTATTGGTCATATATAATGTGTTCTTTTGGTTGCAGGTCCAAATAAAAAAGAGTGGTGGAGAGAAAAGTTGTATAGTGTGAGAAAGTCACGGTGATGTATTTCCCTTTCAATTCTTATATATATAATTAATATTATTTTTTTTCCACTCTCAATAGAGACCGCGTGAGTTGGGTGTGACACATGTATCATGGTGGGAGCATTTGTTGTTTTTTTGTGTTGTGGGGTTGGTTTCTAAATATTCCACATTGTGAAAAAAAAAAAAAAAAGTTGCTCGCAGTACACGATATAATATAAGATTGATACATGGGGAGGGGCTGTATGTATGTCCTTGTTTTGAAACACTAGGGATTTTTTTTTTGTTCGTGTACAATTTGTAATTAACAATGGAGATGATACAATTTTTTTTCTGTATTCATTTTAACGTCTTCTTTGTTTGTCTTTTATTATGGTACTTTCCTTTGTGAGGTTTTTGATTGGAAATTTGTTGAAACTCTTTGGACTATTTTGAGAATGAGTTAAAATTTTCAGGATAAGTTGTTTTAATTTTAGAGGATAAATCAATTTTATTCATATTCATATATATTAAAATTGGAATAAAAAGTGATGATAAATGTTACTTTAACCTTTTAGGTGGAACAAAATATTTTTATTTTTATTTTAAAATTGAGATAATTGTTTGTAGTTTATCTCGATTATTTTTTATACTAAACAAGGATAAACTATTTTCTCACTTACTTATCTTCATAATTATTCATTATTTCATCACTTATCTCTTTGTCAAACCAGCCCTTTCACATTGGATGATACATTTCCTTCTCGTTCTCATTTGTTGAAGATGAAGCGTAGTTTTTTCTTTTTCCCACAAATGCTGTTTATCAACTATAATTTTTTTCTTTTTATAAAAGTCATTTTCAAACTTTTTTTTACAATTGTTTTATTGAGTTTGAACACGACAACCAAAATATGTACCTAAAGATTAAAAATGAAAAAAACATCATGTTGAAACAAATTATCAAAAGAATTAATTTTGGCAACTGGGTTGGATTGGAATCTAAAGATGAGATTAGATCTAGCTATTCACGTGACCCACTGGATGGGAATAACTGTTTGGTTGGGATAAATATGTATTTGGTCAGGATAGTTGGTCCTTGTCTTGGGTTTGGTGGAATCAAAGGATTAACTTTTATGCCATTTGTTTTTGTGAAATCAAACAGAGTAAATCTTGTACTTGCTCTTATTTATATTCCAAAACAAAAAATGGCAAGGCAATGTCGCTCACATGAATGTGAGTTGGTAAGGTGTCAACCCGATCTACGAATGAGGGATCGGTCGGGGGTTACTCGCATTCACATGAGCGACATTGCCCTGCACATAACTGAGTAAAAGAGGATTTTGGCCAGACTTGGATTCACACATTACCAACCCAAATCGGATATCATATATTTTAATCTTATTAGAATAGATAAGGGCATAATTTTCTCTAAGAAAAAAAAACATGGGCAAATGAGTCTTAATGTGGGGAGGGGTATGTTATGATGTCTCAGTCATGGCTGTCTGATCAGAAGTCACTTTTCGCTTGTTAATTGTGATGTGCCCAATGTTAATTTTACGGCATTTATTATGAAGTGTTACTTTCAATATGTATATATATATTACAATTACACAATTAAAAGGACAACACAACAAATCTAATTGGAAAATTTTGGTTAACACTACTAACATGCACTCCCCAAAATATATGTAGCTTCAGTTGGAGATGTGAATTTGACGTTTCCATTTAAAAATTACAGCATTTGACACGATTCTAAGCTTTTTTGGAAGTAGAGAGCCAGTTTAATATCTTCAAAAGAATAACAGTGTTATGTTATGACAAACAAACTTATGTATATGTACAAAGCATAACTTTGATAAATGTACATATGTGAATTGATTTGTAAATAAAGTGACTTTTTGAAATCCATGTGCTTTAAATACAATGCACATCTTTAAACACATACTGCTTTAACACATCTGTACTTTAACATGTGGCATACTCTTTTTTTTTCGAGGTCATACAATGTGATGGAATTCTTTTACAAGTATACTATAAAAGATGATTTTTTAAGTGATTTTTGGGGTGACTTTTTATGTATACAGTATACTATACTCATATTTGTATTCACCCATTACTGTTAATGATTGAGACTATTTAAATATAATTTTTTTGAGTGGATATTTAAATATTTTTTTTTCTAAACACTACAATCCTCCACGTCCTTGTAATTACATGTAAACAACCTGTACCATAAGCACATATAAATTACACGTCGTTTTCTTTATCCGTGACTTGTTTTTAAATTTTATTTGACTTTTGCATATTTTATTCTACTTGTAAGATCGTTATGTTTTTCTGCATGATTTGATCACAACACGTTTTTAAAAGTTCATGTATGAGGCAGCAATTAAGGAAAATTTGAATATATATACACATGTATATTTTTTTTGGGGAAAATCCAAATAACCCCCTATAATCTTCCTGATATCCATATAACCCCCTATAATCTTAGTATATCCATATAACCTCCTGTAAACACACCATAAATGCAAATAACCCCCCGCAGTTAAAAATTCTTTAACAGAGTTGGAATATTTCGGACATATTCCGCTATCTAAACCTTGGTTAACAAATATGTATTCTTTTAACCCCCAAAAAACAGTCACTACTTTAAAAAAAACCCTCATATTTCTAAATTTTACACTCTTTTAGGATTTTTTTGAAGTATTGGCCGCTTTCAGAGGATAAAAAGAATACATATTTGTTAACCATGGTTTAGATAACGCAATATGCCCGAAAATTTTCAATTCTGTTAAAAAAATTTAATCGTAGGGGGTTATTTGTATTTATGGTGTGTTTATAGGGGTTATATGGATATATTGAGATTACAGGGGGTCATATGGATATCAGGAAGATTATAGGGGGTTATATGGATTTTTCCCTTTTTTTTCTTAAAACAGTTTCTAAAATAGTTTTTGAAAAAAAACATTTTTTGCCTGAAAAACTTTTTTTTACCCTTTTTATGAAACTAATGGTTTTTTTTTTTTGCTTAAAAAAGAACTGCTGGGGAAGTTTTACAATGAGCTTGGATAAAGTACAATTCTTCTGAAAATAAAATCTCAAACAGTTGCCCAAACTTGTTTTTCCAAACACTACCTCATGTCAACGATTGCAAATCATTTTTTCAGATTCTAGTCCCCATTTGAAACCGATTTTCAAACACAAACTACACTATGAAATAATCAATTCTACAAAAACTACTCTCAACTAGCTTCTTCATAAAAGTTGTTTCATGGATAATTAAAGCCTAAAATCCAAAGATTGAAGTTCCAGAATACTTGTTTGAAATTGATTATAAATATATATATATATATATATATATATATATATATATATATATATATACATATAAAAAATCATTTTGCAAAAGCAAACTTGACAATTGGTTGTGAATGTGTCTTAAAACCAATGTTCTAAAAATCTTACCTAGGTCTCGATTAATCCCCCGCCTAGGCTTAGGTGGATCTAACCTGCAACACTTAGCACCTAATTGGTTTTCTAATTAATTTTCAATTGACTAATAAACTATTAAATTATCTTACATATTATATATCTATTAATTAATTTTTTTTATGTTATAAATGTTATGTTTATATTATTAATTTTGTTTTAATGTTACTTTGTTATTATTTTCTAATCTAAAATTATTATATATATATATATATCTCTTCTAAAAAGTGATTAATTAATCCCTGCCTAGCTGAACCGATTAATCTCTAGTATCTTCTCAACCGCCCAATTAGCGCCTAATGCTTTTTACAACAATGCTTAAAACTAAAAATTAAAAGAAACAGGAATCATAGTTGACATTATAATGCATGGAATTAATTATATGATTTTTAAAGATTTTTAAAAAATGACATCCTGATCAATCAGTGTAGAACTAATTATAATAATCATGTTGACTAATCTAGATTGACTTACTCAAGCCTGCTCGTCTACCATGCCTTTCTCATAAACAAGTATTATTTACAGGATGAATTGTAATAATTTATCCTAATGAATTACAAGACATCTTTTTCAAAGGTTCTACACATAATTTTGAACAAAATTTCCATCTACATGGATTGCAGTTTATTTGCAGAAACAAATTTGCAAAGTAAATTAAAATCAACAAAGCTATTAGCCATTCAAGATGGAAAGCCACCATTTCAAACATTTTGTAGTTGGATTGATGAAATCAGATTTATATTGATCTGACACTTTGTCATTGATTCTCCTTGAATAAAGTACATGCATATAGATACATTTCTAATGATATCAATACATTTGGACACAATGTTACCCATATACACAAAAAAAAGAAACCAAAAATTACATCCAAATCAATTGGTTAAAGCCATATTAGATGTATAACACTAAAAGCTTTACACTTGGCTTTCTATACCCAGATACCATACTCACCTTGCCTTGCAATCCAACTGAAATCAAAATGTAAAATCTTTTCGCAGACATTAGGTATAAAAAAAAACTGACGATGCATCACATCTACAACTAATCTTTGGTTCAAATGATCAATAAAAATGTTACTATTGCCTCTTTGGGGAGCCATCAATTGATTCGACTGCGTGCGTTCAAACATCACATTAGCAATATCTGCTTTCTAAACAACCCATAAAAAAAAGCTAGAGACCAACAGCCACTTCTTCTCCATATTAAAAATAAATAAATAAATAAAAAATTACATCCAAATCAATTGGTTAAAGCCATCATTAGATGTATAAAACTAAAAGCCAGCTTTACATTTAGCTTTCTATACCAGATACCAAACTCACTTTGCTGTGCAATCCAACTGAAATCAAATTGTCAATCTCTTTGCAGACATTAGGTAAAAAAAAAAACTGATGATACATCACATCTGTAACTAACCTTTGGTTCAAATGATCAGTAAAAACGTCACTATTGCCTCTTTGGGGAGCCATCAATTGATTCGAACACGTGAGTTCAAACATCACATTAGCAATATCTGCATCTAAACAACCCATAAAAGAAAGCTAGAGGCCAACAGCCACTTCTTCTCCCACCACATATGCATTGGCAATGAAGATATAAGCAAAGATTACTTTTATACGCGTTATGTCCCACCAAAAAAACATGCAATATAGAACAAAGTTGAAAATGAAAAGAGAAGAGGAAGTGGATGCCACAAGGAAACTCCCCTTTGAGATTATAAACAACCCAAAAAAAAATGTTACCTGTTAAACAAGTCCCTCTGACACATCATCTCTTTCTTTTTGCACCTCCTGAATTTCTCTCTGACTTTTCCGCTACTCCTGAGGGTTTTGATTTGCTTGCCGGTGTTTTCTTCCTTGTGTTTGAACTTTCGGAGTTTTTCAAGTCCAACTGCACTTGGATTCCTACACAAGCATAGATGAATGCATTGATACACCAAATTAATAAAAGCCAAAAGTTAATCACAAAGGCTGATGAAATTCATTAACGATTAAAGAATTTCTAGTTGATAGAAAGCGCTTTCTTTTATTAACCTTTTGCTTTGCTGCTCTCGATATCAAGCTGAACATTCGACTCTCCACTTGTGCTGGCATCTGATAAAACCAAGATTGGAGTGAGATTGATATAGGTGTATCATGCAAACACATGCCATAAGAACATTTTCAACGATTAAAAGAAACTATTCTTTTTTTCTACAAGTGTCCTTTTTCTGTGAGATACCAAAATCATAATTCCTCTTCTATTCTCATTGCGATTAAAATCATAATAATGTGTGGATGCAAGCAGGGATAAAATAAATAAATAAAAAAGAAATTTTTTTTTACAAATGAACTTTGAATAAATTAACAGAAGAATATGATGCAACAAATATATATTATTACTGAAATCATAAAAAAAAACACTCCATATGCAGCTTACTGTTGCTCAATAATTTCTGAATTTATACACAATAGACACTTCAAAAACTAATACAAATGGAACTTTGCTAAAACCTATGATAGTGCCTTCCTAATTCCTTGTGGACAAGTAAAACGATGAGGTGTCTCAAAATGTCAATTTGTAGGGTATAAATATCTAAATTTGAAAATTTTCAATGTTGTTCATCAATAAGGTCACATAAACTTGGTCCATTACACACAGAAGAAAGCACTGACCTTGATCTTCTGTGTCTGAGAAACCCTCATCTTCACTTTCCACCAAAGCATTGTCATTTTCCTCTGGCACACCATTGTGTACAGGCTCTAACATTGCAGCTATCCGCTTCTTTGGAGCTTTCTTCAGGCCAGGAAGAGTGATGAGATCTGCTGCACGTACAACACGTGAGCTGCTTCCTTGCTTATATGCCCTCGTTAGTGCAGCTTTTACCATGGGTGGTATGCCTTCCAAGGGACTTGGATGACCCTGATAACAAAATACAAAAACCTATCATTGGAAACAAAAACAAAATGCTTGATATTAAAGAAGCAAAAGCCTTCAGCCATCCGCTGAACAAGCTCAAAGCCATAATGTTAACCAATAAACTGAATTAATCAAGTGACTCAGAACCTATTCAACATCTCAAAAATGATAAATAATGGAAAAATCAGCCTGGAAATGTTGTACTCATTACAACTAATCAACCAGCAGTCCAACAATATAATGCTTTCGCATTCTGTAGAAATGTTTCATTTCAAGATGTTATCAACAAACAAATAAGAACTACCTGAAATTTGGACAACTCCACGACTGTGTCAAAGTCCTCTTGACTTAAAGAATAAGTGTCCATGAATTCAACCACTTGTTGCACGGCAGCATCCTGACATTTTCAACATGAATGTATAAATATAATAAAAACCATTATTAAATCTTTGTTGTTGAGTTTATTAACCTATTTAATCGAGTACACCTCCTACCTTGGGCAGCATCCGGAGAGGATAAGTTAATTGTTTTAAAAGAAGAGAAAAGTAATCAACCCGTAAAGTCTGCCTGCAAATTTTGTGAACCAAAAAACCATCAAGAAAGGGAAGATTCAATAACAGGAGTATAAGGACAATTTGGTTTTCTGAAAGCTAATAATTACAATTACATATAAGGTATTTTCTAAAAAAAAATTCAATCATTTCAAAAACATGATAAGTATTCTTAATCCGCCTACATTGATGAAACCGGATACTTAAAAAGGTGATCAAACAGGAAACCGGATACTGAATCAATGTATAAAAAAATCCTTAAATGGCTGCAGAACATGGATATCTAGATGTTGTGCAATCTGCTTTCTTAGTTGGTGTTTCCTTTAAATTTTGATCAGAGTCTTCTTTATATGACGACTGTACATAGCCATGCAAATTGTAAGGCCTTAGGCCTGGAGGAAAAGTCAATGTGATGAAGTGTAGATTTAACTTAAATGCGACATGGAAATCTGACACCCACATTTGAAAAAGTAATGTAAAAAATTTATCTATCTAAGTTAACCAAGAAGAAACAATATGATTTGATTAAATAATTGAGGTAATTAGATGAAGGGATGATGTCTGAGAGCAAAGAAGTGCTCATAGTTTTCTGCAGATATTTATGTGTGGAAGATACCATGTACATAGTTAGTAAATATGGTATAGATAAAAGATCACATCATATCATATAGAACCCCACAACGAAGACATAATTGAAAAGATTGTTGTCCAAGACAAAAAGGCACTGCAAGAATGTTCATAAAATCCGGAAAAGAATATGTCAATGGATTCTACACTTTTAATACTTGAACACCATCTACAATAGGTCAAGAGTACAACAAAATCAATGCAACAGAGATATTATATATGTGCAAAAACGGTAATACCTGTCCAAGCTAGATTCACGAGAAGCTAGAATATGAGTGTGCATATCCTCCAAAAGCCTTATATTCTTTCCCATTGTTGAATTTTTTCCTAACCATCCACCAAATCTATTAAAATTACGCTCTCCCTGCAAAATGAAGATATTTAGATTCCAGTAAAACCACGTCTTTATTAAGAGTACATGACAGACTCATGAATTTCAATACAAATATATGTGCATGTACATGACTAATGGAAGACAACTTCTTTCAGTCGATAAAACTAATATGTGAGATAGATATACACACTCCACTGTGGACAGAAAGATCAACCTCTGGATTTATATCTAAATAGGGCTTGAACATGATATTACAGAGCCAATTACAACCAAGAACTTCTCCAGGATGGTGAATAACTGATTCAGATATAAAAATATGGTTAGAAATAGCTTACAGAGAGAAGGATTCAGTATTACCTGTTCAAGAACCTCCCTCTGACCATGTAGCAACGCAGCGCTGGTTGAAAAAATAATATGAAATTAACCATTCAAAATTTACAAGGATAATCATCAATATAAAGTAAAAATTCATTTTTTTCCAAGTCAAGTGTTCTTTTATGCATAACTCAAGCAACATACGGAATGATAGAAGATGCAAGACAGCCACTCTGTGATAGTTGCCACTGCCGGTATCTTCTGATCTGTACATTAAACAGATCACCATCACCAATGGACTCAGCAGCACGTGCAATCATGTTCATCCTCTTCACTCCATTGTCATCCTTACCAGCAGAAGCTGGGCGATAGTTTAAGTAATTTTCCTGTCATAGTTTGATAAAGCACCACCATTTCAGAAACCAAACCTCTTTTCATGTGTAAATTTTAAGATTAACAATACTTGCTTAACAGTAAGAAAATACCTGAATTAGGAGAGGGACTAGGTCAGGATCGCTCATGCTCAAATCTATTCTCTCATCCATTCGTAACTTCCCCCCATTGTAACCAAACAGCCTACAAAAAGGCATAAGAAGGACCAAAATGACTGTTGATAAAATCCAACATGAAGGAGGAGGAAAGTAATTAAAAAAACTGAGAGAGAATAAAACCGGTTATCTATCTAAATAACCAAAAGAATAACAAAAAAACACTGGTTATTTTTTGGAGAAAAAAAACTGAAGCAACTTTTTGCCTAGTTGCCTCATCAAAACACTGTCAATTTTGCAAGGAAGAAATGTCCACTGAACCACTTAATTTTGGAACTTGCCTCAAACAAGCTCTCTTGTCTAAAAGAGATGATAAAGAATACTTCCTTGCAAAATCAATTATCAATTACTTTGACAATGATGCTGCTAAAGTACAACTAGCCATGTTAATGGGCTGATACACGATTATTTGGTATGAAAAATGCAGAAATGATTATCAATTAAGGTTTTAAAATATAGGCATCACACACACACACACGAGCATTGATAATATGATCAAAACAAAGAAGATAAACATACCAGTAGCCTAAATGTACACAATTAACGAGCATGCAATCCAATGCCCAACGTAACTGATGGGAGCATGCCTCTGACTAAATATTGAAACCTGTAACACCTATAATTGGTCCATACCGTAACATAAATGGGCACATATGCTAAACTATTTTCAGTTCTTGGAATTCTAAGAACACCCAATGGACTAATTCAACATGGTTACTGTCACATGGTTAATGGTGTGCAAAGAAATTGGTGCAGAGGACATTAATGCTAGAGGTGATCAAGATAGGGTTTTGATTGATCACAAATTTTCATGATAGTTAAGTAGGGAATGCATAGCTACATCAGTATCATTCCCCATTAAAAAGAAGCAAAGCCACTCCAGGCTCCCACCCAAAATTGACAGATACCACGCTTAAATTTACACTAGCAGTTGATACAAAATGTAGCGTAGTCATGTCCTAGAATTGACTGATTCTATACGAATAATCAGATGATGCATTAACATAAAGTTGCAGTTTATATATCACAAATATGGTGCTATATACTCTGTTCTGAATAATGAGATCTATACAGGACCATCTGATCTCTAATATCACATGTATAAGTACAAAACTTTATCAAATGTAACATCATGAAATGTAGTGTTTAATATGAAAATTCAGTAAGGCCATTAAATGAATTATAGTCCAATTTGAGGTTCTTAATACATTTAGTTAGCTATAATTACACGTTACAGAAATAACAATTGTCAAAAAGACAACAAACTATACATAGCTGAAAGAAATAGAATTAAAGATTAGGCAAGAAAACCAGATGGTACTTGTCAACAGCTGTAAAAGGTGAAATGTCCTCGTCCTTTGAGCTACTAAGAAGTCGTCCTCTTATATCATCATATTTAATAACGGATAGAGAGAGACTCATATATTGCAATTCGTTTATGGCCAAGCGCATATCACCATTAACTCTCTCTGCAAGTTCCTCAAGAGCAATCTATCGGACAAAAGAAATACAGAATTCAGTAAGGGTGGCTAAGAGCCTTGATTGTTCATAGGTATACATCGTAAATAGGACAGAATAATGTCTATAACATGTCAGATGTGTAAATTATATCCATACGATGATAAAGGTGGGAAAATCTCATTAAAAAGATGCAATTATTCCTTGTAACAACCGCGAAAACAAATCAATATAAGAAAATACCCTCTGATACCTCATTAACTTGTACACCTTCAGCATTTGCAATTTGCAACAGCCTCTTAGCCATCTACCACAAAAATAACAAATTTCCATAGTTAAATTCATATTTCCAGTATCATACCTAAAAAAAACTGTCATGCAGTAAAATCCCGGAAGAGTCAATCACTACATATCAGTCAATATGCTATATACAGCCACTTGCACCATACATGGCCATAAGGACATATAATACGCCTAGGTTTGGTAAGTTTCTTGAAAAAATATAAATGTAAAATTATAGAACCTGCTGTTTGGTAGGTTTCCTGAAACTGAGAAGCTGGCAGTAGTTAACAAGACTTTTCAGTTTCTGACTGTAACGGTCATTACAAATACATATGATGGGAATTTTGGAAATCTTGATGCTGGCAATAAGATCAGCAACTCCTCCTCGATCTCCAGCAGACATTCCATCAACCTCGTCCATAATTAGAACAGACTTGGGATGCTTTAACCTGCAATAACAGTACAAAACTGGCATTAGTAACATCAGCCAAACATACAGTGGCACAATGTTACATGAACTCCATCCAAGTCCCACCGATCCGTGCCAACATTTAATGCCTCATTACTGATAAGTTCTTTAATAGAATTTGCAGTGCTTCCGCTGATTCCCTTAAAAATTTTGCTGTCAGCCTTCCCACGACTGTCACTAGCATTGACCTGCAAATTAAGGAAGCAACATCTGAATATTAGGTGGGTGGGTGTGTGGTGGTGGTGGTGGTGGTGTTGGGGGGGGGGGGGGGGTTGTTATAAAAGCATCCAATGGCTGAAAAAAGCATTTATGTTACGAGAGAAATGTCACTAAAGGGTGGATTAGAACCTCAATTGCCTGGAACCCAAGCATCTGACTGACCAACTTTGCTGAAGTGGTCTTTCCAATACCAGGTGATCCACTAAGCAAAACAGCTTTCTTAGCTCCACCATCAATCTGTTTTTTCCCTTTTTTTGTCTGACCAGTATGTAGAAATTTTTCATCCCAACTCTTTAACCAATCATGCAGTTGTTTAACCTGTACGCATCATCATTGAGAGAGGATTAATTTTTTGTGCAATAAGAACAAAGAATTATCTAATAACTATTGATACAAAAACAAGACATAAGATATGTTTACTGATGGCATTGATAGAGATACATACAAGTGATTGGTTTCCAATGATATCATTAGGAACCTTAGGTTTGTATTTTTCCGTCCAAGTCAGTGAATCAGTTGGACTAATTGGACCTTTTCGTTTAGCAGGAGAGGCACCTGCTGGTGGGCATCCAGGGGCAACTTTTCTGGACAAAAAACTCTCTCCAACTTTATTGTCTGAAGAAACCAAGTGCAAAGAAGAAAAGTTATGAAAGAAGAGCACCTATAACCAATTGCATGTAATCATCGAAGCACATTGTAGTATAACAATGCGAGAAAATGGTGAGCTATGTTTGAACACACCATTCACATTAACTTTTACAGGACTGATCCTTGGTTGAACATCTTCAGCCTTCTTGATTGAAATTTGTTTTGCTTCTTCCTGTACAGCTGGTTTTGCAGGCATTGATGCACGGATCATATTAAATAAACCGTCCTCAGTCAAGAAAGAGGTCCTGAGAGCAAATGCATACATAGTTATGTATGACAAAAAGGCAAGAAATATCAATGACACTGGATGGACAATAGGAGGAAACATACCCCAACTCTTTAGCTTTTGTAGATTTCCTTCCACCAATGTCTTCATCAGCCAGAAGGAAATTCTACAAAATGACAATAAATAGTAAGCAACAGAGCTCCTGCATAACATGTGAAGGTGTTTCTCGGACTTTACCGTCTTTTTGCTGATCGATCCAGTAACACGCCCACCATGACGTTTAATTAAATCTTCCGCCTCTTCTCTTTCCAAACTGTTGATCACAAAAAACAGTGTTCACCCTATCTGAAGATATATAACCATGGTCAAAAGAACTGTGTGTGATTATGCAATGCAGCGAACTGAAAACTTTCAAGGTACAGCCACATTGATTTTCTTGGAAAGACATGGTCTCAAGAATTAAAAAAAAATCTATAGACAAAAACACCTGTCAAGTGTTCCACTGATGACAAATGTCAGTCCAGCCAAACAATCAGGGGCACCATCTGGAACTTCCTGCGATACCAAATCAAATGCAAGATCATCAATGGATAGAGAAAAAAATCCCTAGATTGAACTACAATACTTCGAGAAAGGTATCAGACCTTTTGTCCTTTATGTGGAGGATCTTTTCTTTCCCCGAAACTCATGAACCCACCTCTTCCACCGCCACCACCTCTACCCCTCCCACCCGCTGTCGCACCCCCTCTCCCTCCCCTCCCTCTTCCACTGGGTTTGAGAGGAGAGCCAACTTCTTCATTGTCAACGTCCTCCTCATTATCTTCTTCCATATCAACGGAAGCCTTGTTATTCACCCTTGCGGACTCATTCTTCAGTTTCTTTGGGGGACAGACAGAAGCAGCCGATTTCTTCTCTTGGGGAAGGACAAAGTCGTCATCATCCTCACCTTGTGAGGCTTTTTCGCAGACGGTGGTTTGACATCATGTGATTCGTCGATTACTTTCTGCGCCTTCCTCTTCGCAGGAGTTCTTTCGGTCGTGCTTTCCTCTTTAGGCTTCTGTTTGGTGCTTTGATCCTCTGAATTAGGGGTGGAAAAATATTTGCTTGTTTTCCTTCTTCCTGAACCTTCTTGAGCTCCATGACTCTGGATGACCCAACATGGTTACAAGAGGAGATTTAATACATTAAGAGTGCAAGACATAAGACAGAAATTGAGATAATTTTTATTCAACCAAGAGTAAAAATCAACAGTATCCATCACTCAGAACTCAGAAAATCTCAGTAGTAGAAGGAGAAAATAATTACAATACTAAGAAATCAAGAAAAAAAACATTTCGATTATCATAACTCATATTCACGATACATGACGAACTATGGTGAAGGAAAAGAAGCAAAATCCACATATCATTTTTATTCTATTTCAGATTCAGACATCAAAGAATCCAATCTAAAACAAGTTTTTCATCAAATCATCGGTTACAAAAAAAACCAATACATTCTCAATAGCAAGATCAAATTTTGACAAACACCCAGACTCTAAAACAGCTTCCCGAGTAAAGAAATACTTTCAAAACCAACAAAGAAACAGAAAATAAACCAAAAATCCAAATGACATCAAGAAGCGGCACGATTACCGGTTTCTCCAACGGTTTCTGCGGCAGAGTATCTTTCTCCGCCTTTGAAGCTGCCGCCGCCGTTTCGGGCTTTGATGACGCGTTCCCGCTCCCCTTGTCGTGTTGCTTCATAAACCATCTCCGAATATCCGACTATAAATCCAAGAAACCCCCCAAAAAAGACTCAATTTTATGAAGAAAAACAACGCTAACAACCACAACAACAACAACCATTTCAACATAAGAAAACCCCGCGAAAAAGAGACTCACCATTGTCGATGACGAAGTCGATTTGATGTTTCAAAGAACCCAAAATCAGATGATACGGAACCCTCGCAAAGACAACATTTGGACCGCCTGAAATCGTTGAATCTGTGAAATGGAAAAGCAATAAATCATCGAAAAGAGGGATTGTTAGGGTTTTTGCGAGGCGGAGCAATGGAGGTTCGACGACTGTCCAGAGTCCGGAGGAAGCCCGAGTGGCGGGATTTTTGTTTGGACGAAAATACCCTCTCTTGCAGGGATAATTTGCGACGGAACCGGACTTATTGTGCACACGTGTGCACTCTCACTAGTAACGCTGAAATTAGTCAATTGAAATTAATTTTGCCGATATTAGAGCAACTCCAAGGGGCCGATTTAATTCGGCTCCTTCGGTGATTTGGACGAGCGGGCATCATTTATCCACTCCAACGAACTCCTCCTCGCTCAACTATTGGGGCGGACGAGTCTCACCACTCAACAAACGGGGGAAGCCACAAGGAGCTCCCAGGCGTGCCCCCACCAAAAAAAAATAATAATAATAATTTTTTTTTTCATTTTAATTTTAGTAGATCCCACAAAAAATTAAAAAAACATATTTTGTGTATATTTGTAACAGCCAATAATGATTCTCAAGCCCCAATTTCACAAGCCCCAAATAAGTCCCATGAGGTGGCATCAAGACATTACCCATTATACCTCTTTTTATTATTTCCTTATAAAGTGATTTTTTTGTTATGATTTACCGATTTTTTTGTGATTTGTTTTTTATTAAATCTTTAAAAACTCCCCCACTCAAATTTTATAATAAAAAATTCAGATTAAACAAATCAATAAATTCATTTTTAAGTCTTCATCGTCTTCACCTCAATCAAAACAAAAAAAAAACTTCAGCCGACGATGGAACTCCTTTATCAACTTCTTCTTCTTCCTCCCTCTCTCACTCTCTCTATTTTTTTCTTTATACTCCACTCACACTCTCACACTCTCCTCTTTTATTACACACAAAAAAAAAACAAACTTCATTGACTTCTTCCATTAAAACAGTCGACCTCTCCTTATATAACTAACGAAACTTCCTCGAAATAGTTCATTCTCCTCCTCTTATCCAAAACAGTCAAGTCCCCCTTTATGTACTACCTTGAAAATCACTATTTACCCACTGTTTCAACTCATCTCCCTCTCTTGCAAAATAAACCATCCAAATGACAATCGGCGGCCTCTTCCGTCGTCGCCGCCGTCATCCCCTCCAAGTGAGGTCAGGTATCGTTTTGTTGTATTTACATTGTGAAAATTGTGTATTGATTAATACTATTACATTTACATTTATAATTGTAACAGTTAATGAATATTGCGGTTTGATTCGAAAGAGACAAATTTAAATAATACACAGTTTTTGTTATTTTGTTACATTTGAAATGTAACAGTCTTGTAAATGTGTGTATTGTTTTTGTATTTACATTTGAAATGTAACAGTCTTTGAACGATATAATGTTATTTATGCAATACTGTTACATTCTGCTACATTCGTAAATGTATATTATTGTTGTATTCATAAATGTAACATTCAATCGCATACACATAATGATTTGTATTTGTTACATTTGTGCAACACTGTTACATTCTGTAACAGTTATAATCATAAAAAAAAACTAGAGCGTTTTTTTGTGTTATTTAGATAATTTTGGTGTAATTTAGATATGTTTTTGTATAATTTTGATGAAAAACAATTTAGGTGATTTTTGTGTAAGTTAAATAAGTTTTAGTGTAAAATTCATAAGAATTTTAAAAATTCAAATTTTGAAATAGACAAATTTTATAGAGATATATTTTTTAAAATAGTCAAATTTTAAATTATGCAAATTCAAATTAATGTGAAATATTAATAAGAGAAAAAATAGGGATTTGGGTTAATTGAATATATTTTTAATGAAAGGCATATCAGTATTTTGCAATTTTACCTATTTTCAAAAGTCAACAAACCAACCAATAAGGTGATGACATCTCATGGGGCCTGTGAATGGGGCCTATAAGTTGGGGCCTGGGTATCACCACTCTTGTAACAGCTATATCTCAACAGTTATAATTTTATCTATTTAACCTCATCTTCATTCATACAATTTTTACACTATCAATCTACGATTTTTGTTCAAAATTAAGGTTTTTTTTCTCTAAATTTTACATTTGATCTGAATTTTTTATTTGTTATCATTTTATTTTATTTAAATATTATTATTATTCTTAATGACGATTGACACTTCTAACATGCATTCACTGTAAACAGATTTTTATAAGGCCCTCCAAATGCAAATCATTGCAAAAAGGATGTAACAATAGTTTTGTAGTAGTTTTAATTATGTTACAATTTTAATTATGTAATAGTTTTAATTATGTTGTATTGTACTTGAAAAAATGACAATCTATCTTATTATTATAAGGCCTTTCAGATGCAAATACAACATCATATTACCGTTATAATATAGCCGTTTAAATATGACCGTTAAAAAAAGTTATTTTTAGTAATTTTAAAATTTAAATATAATTAATTTTAAAAAAATATTAATAAAATATTATTGTAGGAGTTATTAAAGGAGTATGGTTGGAGTGGACACTGTAATCAATGCTCCTTATCTAGATAAATGTATCATGCTCCACTAAATAAATGAGCCATTTGTGGAGCATGGTTGGAGATGCTTTTAATGTGGATGAGGAGTTTATGGGAAGGATGGCAGGAATATTGGCTTGCGAGGTGCAGTATTTTCCTATTCGACACTTAGGCCTTCCCTCATGCTTAGGGACGTTTCGGAAGGCTGAATGGTCGCCTCTGATAAGCATATTTGAATCAAGACTGGAGGGCTAGAAAAGCAAATTCCAAATCTGCCCATATATTTCCTTTCGATCTTTAGGATTCCAAAGCGGATTCTCCACTGTCTGGACAGAATTCGGAGGCGATTTTTCTGGTGTGGCGCCAAAGAGTCCCATCGGAGGGTGCATATTGTTAGCAGGGAAACTGTGTGCTACAGCAAGAAGAAAGGGGTGCGGGGATTTTCCACCTTGATGTTATGAATTCCTCGCTCCTCTGCAAATGGCTTTGGAGGTGGCTGAACTTTCCCTCTCTTCAGTGGTGTAAGGTGATTCGTGAGCGTTACTTCAGAGAGGATGGTGGACCACTGCGGTTCCCGCCAGTGTCAGGTCGGATGTCACGTATCTGGGTGGACATTCTTGTGGGGTCAGTGGAGTTCATGGTGGCCATCTGATGGGAGTTAGGGGTGGGCGAGGACATTAATTTTTAGCAGGACATTTGGTTGTTGGACTTTAGTCTGGCTGTGCGATTTCCATCCCTTCATTGCATTGCATTGATATCTGAGGGTGTTGCTAGTCAGTTCTAGTCGGGGCGAGGTGATATTGGGTATTGGGAGATTTTGGTTCGGCGTAACCTGAATGATTGCGAGGTGGGGGACCACTTGGGACTACTGGAAGTGCTACAGGGGGCTGTTGTGGTTCCGCAAGGGAAGGATAGAGCAATGTTGAAGTCAGCCCCTGCTGTTGGTTTCTCTGTGCGGAGCTGCTATGTGTGGTTGTGACGTGCATGACCAGGGGCTCCTGTGGTTGCTCGCAAACACAAAGAAATTTGGGGCTGCCAAAGACCTTCATTTGGTTGGTCTATCATCAGCGCATTCTTACCAAAGCTACCTGTCCAAGTGGTCCCCGAACATCAATTCTGCATGTGGCCTATGTGGGGGAGCAGAGGAATCGGTGGAGCATTTATTCATCATGTGTCCTATGGTGAAAGAGGCATGGAGGTGGATTTGTTTGGCGACTGGAATGGACGGGAACTTCACCTCATTGGAGGAGCTTTGGAGGGTGGGGAAAGACAGAGCCGTGGGGGATAGGAGTGTGGCCGCGAATGTGTCACAATCCTACATCCCGGCTATTCTATGGTCCATTTGGTTGACAAGAAATCTTGTGGTGTTCCGTGGGTGTGACCCGTATGTGGAGAATATTTGCAAGGGTGCGATGAGATTTATCTCGGAATGGAGTTGTTTCTGTGCGGGGGCAAGTGGGGTGGTGATGAGGGGTGGGCGTCTCTGTGTGCTGGGGTAGCTCACCCTTGTGATTGTATGGGGCTTCTCTAGGGACACTGGTTGGTAGAATCCTCTTCTGCTCCAACCCTCTCCCTACAAGAAGCCCTCACTTATTTTATGTTTTATGTTTTATCCCATGTTTGTTTGGCAAGTGTTAATTTTGTAACCCTTGCTTCAACATTCCCTTTCGATCTAATACAAGGGCGAATGCCAACCTTCTTATTCAAAAAAAAAAAAAAAAAAAAATTACCTCAGCAAGCAAGTCCGATCTGAAACTGTCTTCTTCTTCACCCACTTCTATGCCTTCAAGCTTCAACTATCAAAGGTAAATGATGATAGAATTCATAAAATCGATAACAATCAATTCCAACCACCAACTTAATGTAACATTCCAATCTCCAGGTGTCCAACGTCATAGAAAAACTTGCAATCACAATCCTAGAGAATGTCACAATACTCTTTATTATGATGAAGAACCACCCGGTTTCATACAATTTCTTAATTACTATGCTTTGCTGGAACGACTAAGTTCTAACTGCTTTTAACCAGGGAAGCAAATACGTGGTGTGTAAGCAGCCATTATTCCTCCTAGAATTTAAGCTGTAGGATACTGGACAGAAAATATGATTTGCTATGGTTTATACCTTCCATCAATCCTATCAAAATATCAAATTAAACAACCAAAATGGACATCAAGCACTAGAAATCCTAAACAACAAACCCAAGCATTCTGTTCACCTTGTTGAAGTTGCAGCAATAGAAATCAAGCAAAAACACCAAAAGCCAAAACTTTTAAGATCCATAATTCAAAGACCGATGATTTAGAAACAAAAAAACTAACACACACCCAATCTAACAACAATAAATCCCAATCACGACTCAACGAAATTGACAGAGACACAGACACGATAACAAGCGTGCTCACCAAGTAGATGGCTCTCCGACACGACTTGTCTAGTGCAGTACATACTGATAACACGAGCAGACTGTTTAGCAGCACAAGCCTTCTCCCTCTAGACCCCACATATAACACATTTCTCATTCCAAGAATAATACATCTAGAAATGACCTTAGTTCCATGTTGTAATGTTGCATTTAGTCTGACAAAACATATGTGACCTTGACAACCTTTCATGTTTTTTGTTGCATTTGAAATTCCATGAAGCAATGTAACCTGAAACCAGTAGATGTGACTGAGGCTAAAACAATTAAATGTCAACACATTATATCCACAGTAAAGCATATCAAGATAGTCACGTATAATACATTTCTACCTTCAAGAATAACACATCTAGAAATGACCTTAGTTCAATGCTATGTGACATGGACAAAACTGCAACATTCTTCTTTTTTTTGACGAAATGGTAGGCGATCACCCTCATTTTATTAAAACAGAGAGAAAGCCCAAGAAACATGCATAAACAACAGCAAGAAAAAAGGAGCATAAGATGGAAAATCAGTCCCGGAAAAAGGGACTGAAAAGAGAAGGGACACATCACTCCATGATCACCAGCTTGCCCCCCGAGAGTCGGACCGAACTTGCACCACCATAGACCTTTCCCCACTCCTGAATGCTTCTCAGAGCCAACTCCCAAATGTTTTCAGCATATGGAATCCCGCCTTTGAAAATAACCTGATTTCTGGTGAGCCAAATCGTCCAGAGGACCCAAGAACCAACATCTGAGAGACCTTCGATCACCCCATCACTTCAGCTTCTTCCCAGCCTCCCAAAGCTCGTCGAGAGTGGAGAATCTGCCACCCAACTCAGAAACCGCACACAGCCAACTCCAGACCTGTCTCACCATCAGGCACAAGACGAACAAGTGCACCGCCGATTCTTCCTCACTTCGACAGAACACACAAGAAGAGTCCAGCAGAGGCACCCATCTCGCGATTCGGTCCTTAGTCAGGCGCCATCACCTGCAGCATTCTTTTGTGGCATTTGAAATTCCAGAAATCCTAAAATTGTGGTTCCAAACATCTCAATGGCCTGACTTGAAAATTAATGCAACCCCATCAGCTCTTTCACTCTTTCAATTCCACTGCCACAAAAATCATATATTACTGATAGGCAAAATGACTCAACATTTTGAGAGATACAAAGAGAGATTTTCATGAGATTCAACTTTTGCAACCTTACAAACTAACAATTGCAACTTTAAGAATATAAAACATAAAAACAAATACCTCTTAGGAAAGGATGGTATCAACTCTTCAACTGCTTGTATAAGAATCTGTCCCTTTTTATTGCTCTCCACTGAACTCCAGCTTTTCTCACCATCTGAGAATAATAAACAGAAAGAAACACATAATTATACCTGATAAAATGGAAATTATTTAATATCAAAAACCCATTTCACATGATGATATATCCCCATCCGTTGATTCTATTCAGGTCGCAAACTACATAAGTCAATTGAAGGGACGAGTGATGGTGAAACTGAAATTCTGACAGTGTTGGCCACAAAACATAAGCATAAAGATAAAACAACGCATATTTATGGAAGAAGCATTATAAAAAACCACGACCCTTCAGTAAACAGCACATTCATTGAAGACTTCAATAAATACCTTCAAAACCAGTAGAAGCTCCACCCCTAAGATATGATCTTGTACTCAAGTCTATATCTTTTCCTTCAATGTTCAAGAACCCCTCCAGTAAGCGGCCAATAAGCCTATGAGCAACCAAACTTGTCTCATCACAGGCATCTTGGATGCTCAGGTATTGGTTCTCATTTTCATTTATTGTCTCATGTGAGGACTCTTGACAACGCAATAACATGGATTCCTTGAGGCAAACAGTAGCATTGTAGCCATTTAAGTCACTCGAACGAGATCTAACATTCCGTTCAATTTCATCACTGTTGACAGGATTACCATTTTCATGTACATTGATTTCAGCGAGATTTTGGGAACCATCTTTGCCAGAAAAGGTGGGGATAAATGAATGAACACGTCCTGAATCACCCATGTCCTCTATTTCATTGTCAATGAGAGAAACATGCCTTTGAAAGTGCTCAGGCTTGGAAACTGGAGCTTCACTACCGAACAAAACATTTAACCTAGTAAAACTGGCACAATATTCATTCCCAGCTGATTTTATTTCATCATTGTTGTTAACAGCATTACCTCCGTCGTCCTCCATATAAGCATTCACGAATTCTTCATCAGTTCTGTTGCCAGGAAACAAGTCCCATATGATCTGCTTCAACTGACCGCTCACATTCAAGACGCAGTCTGTTTCTTCTTCAATTGTCTTCTTTGAACAGATCAACAACCCACATCTAGACCTTCCGTTGATAAAGGCAAGTGTCTTTAAAAATGAATTAGGGATATCTATGTCGCCACATTCGAAGAGATATTCGATCAGGTATCTCTTAACAGCTCTCTTAAAGGACTTTCCTGAAACATAGCCATTTGGATCCAGTAGAGGTTGTAATTCTTTTAATTCAAGAACATCAAACTTTGGTAATGACCAGATAGCTGTTAAAATACTGTCCTGTAACATCTTTACTTCTGATGGAAAAGGGAAGAAATCCGATGCCTCATCGTGGCTAATGCTATTTCTTCTCTTGACAGATAAGCAAGCAATTGCCAGAGCTTTAGCTAATGGTTTTGGCAGTTCATCTCCATCTACTAGGCAAGAGAGAATATCTTCACATTTACGCTTCACTCTTTTAGCTAATAAATCCTGTGACTTAGCCGGCCAAACGGGCTGAAATTGTGGGACAATAAATGAACTTTTGAGTTTTCTGAACATAGCAACAAGCGTCTGAGGGGGCTGGTCAGCAATTCCTTCCAATATGTTTCTAATAGACGAAAGAAGTGATGGAGATATTGGTGTCATTAATTTTGCATAGCCTTCTCGATAGTTACTTGGTTCCTTGAACATCGGTGGAAATTTTGCTAAAAGCTCCACACAATCTGTGAGACTAAGTTCCACAAATATCTTGGGAAATTTCTCACATATAATTCTTTTCATCTTTGGACGGGTTCGGTAATATTTAACCTTATTTTGGGTGAGAAGATAGGCAATGGAGTGAAGTGCATGACTTGTCAAATCATCAAGCCTTGAGAGGACAGTCTTTACAAAATTAGACTGTAGGAGAGTGTCATTGTACACCTCATGCATATCAAAACACTGCAATTCATCACTAATCACATGATGACTGCCTTCGTCTCTGGAGACCGATCTGAAGCTTCTTTCCACTGAATTCCTCAGAACCTCAGTAAAAACCTATATCAGGTATGTACGTTAGGTATCTCCAAGGAGTAACAACACAGTATATGCTTAAAATTCATATTATGAATGCATGCATGCAAGTGAGATGCATGAGAAAAAATTGATAAAAGATTTCTTCAACAAGAGCATATAAAAGAAAATTATCGGCAATTATTATCATATTCAGTATGATGATGACAACAATATAACATCCTACAATACATCATGTTCTTCAAATTCAAGAGAAGTTTCTAATCCTTACTAATTTATTAATTCATTCCAGACTTGATGTTTTTGTAGGGACACTAGGCAGGTAGATCTCATGTAATCAGCAGATCTCTTAGAATAGAAGCATTTTTTTTTTGGTTGAGAAAAGGTGGGAACACACCACCTGAATTTTATCAAGTTGGATAAAGCTCCCAATGCATAAAAGGAGATGAAGCACCTCACCAAATAATAACAAAAAAGAACACCCAATGCCCCCACCCCCAAATGAGCAATGAAAGGCTTAGACAATAATCCAACCCTTACCCCATTCAAAGAATACCTACTCAGCCACCAAAATATACACCCCCAATCCCCCTTCCATTTTTTGGGGGTTGGGGAGAGAGAACTATACAAAGTCCACGAGTTTTCAATGTAGCTGCCCTCTAGAATACCTTCTTTTTACACAAGCCACATTGACCAGTAAACCACATGAGGGATGAACAGCGTAAGCTTCGCCTTTTTGCTTCAGCGAATCTCTTTATGTTTATCTTTATTATCTAGTTGTTCCTTGTGGAGTTAACCTTTGCAGACATTTTAAAATTTTAATCTATATACACTGATGATGTCAGGTCACATTCATTAACTTGCAAAACCGCACAAGAAACATTTGCATGGATATCCAGAGAGGATGATTAAGAGATTATTTTTATAAACAATGTTTCTATGGTGTTTCTACATTTAACTAACTGTGTGTGTCAGCATGGCAAGGTTAAAACTTTGGTTATCGTGCAATGCATATATTCATGTTAATATTGTTTTGGTAGCTCAGGTTTCATGCATCTAACATATTCTTCCCATCACCCTCAAAAAGAGTCATTCATGTTTCCTTTGTGTAGTTAAAAGAAAATGCTATAAAGCATGTAATCTTATCTTGTGTGCATGTAATGAATAAAAAGTGACTTACATCATCTTCTCTAAGAAATGATTCTGGCAAAGACCTGCACAGCATGAATAAAAGAACCTCAAAATTATTTACAGGTTGAAGAACTATATCACAGTATAAGGACAATATGTTCAGAACGCTTGAGACTATAAAATGCATACCAAAACATGTAAGCAAAAGATTACAAAAAATAAAACAATCAAACATGAAAGTATGAAACTATTCGCATTATAGTATGTACAAAACATACAAGCAAACACTTATGGCAAATAAGGCAGCAGAAGAACATAATGTGGATACAGACATTTATGTGGTTTCAATTGATTAGAACAATCTAAAGAGAGAAAATAAGGCACATAGAGAGAGAGAGAGAGGTGTTCCCCAACCCAAGAGAAAAACAAGTAGTGAACAGTCATAACATGCTTAGACTATATAACAACTGGGCAAAATCTTAGGGCCATGAAACTGCAATGTAAATACAAAATGAAAAATTAAGTAGTTTGACTTACACGCTCGTCAAAAGCCTGGGAACCTTCAATTTTTTTTGTGTGCTCATGAATGCTTCACCACCCACCAGCCACCTGTTCAAAAGAACTACATCAGTCTTCCATGACAGAAGTGATGATTCTAAAAAGGTAAATAACACATAAATCATCTATCAGATTGAATAAAAAGGAGGGAAGAAAGAGTCCAGCAAATGATGTTCATCTCTTTGTTTCAAATACAGAGCTGAATGATCTACCTATGATTATAAAAACATACAGACCAAGTATCAAACTAACACTTTTTTTTTTGGGTGGGTAAAGACGGGTTTGAACCCGCGACCTCTCATTTGAGAGGGTGCATCTCGACCACTCCGCTGAGGGGGTCTGCTGCTCAAACTAACACTTGCAGCACCAGAATCTCACTAAAACAAGATTCCAGAATATATATTTTTTTAAATAAAAATATATTAAGCTTACAGGCAAACATATTTTACCACTAACAGATATAGATTTTGGAATAAAGCATTGGATTTTTTTGGGATGCTTTTTTTAAATTCATAAATTTGGAAGGAGTTTAATGTTTGGTAGAAAAAGTTGCAATTAAAAAAATCGAGACAAGAAAAAAGACTACAGAATATGAATTGCCCAGGTAGAATAACATGCTTGCAAGAGGATTGCAATAATGTTCTACCCTGAAATTTTTTTTCATGACAAATCTAGAATAGCATATCCCAGCAGCAAAAAAAAAGGACTTTTCCCAATTCTTATCACTCAACCCTAACATTACCACCCAACAAAAACCAGAAATTGCGCATACTATAAATACTATATGCGTCAAATAAATTAAACAAGCAAATAATCAATTCATCAAGCATTTCACTTTGCTTAACAAGAAGCACCAAAAGCGACACTTTTTCTGATTCATTTAGCTAAACTCTAACATCAGTACCCATGAACCAAGAGCAATTGATATAATACATGTAAAGAAAAAAATGAATGCGCGCATGCTATTAATACCATTTAACATCGAATAAAACATTAAATCAAACAGGGGATCAATAATTCATCAAGAATTTCACATTGCCCTATCTGAAATTATGAAACCCATGATAAAAATATCATCATAATCAACAGAAAAATAAATGAAGCAAAAAGTGGCATCACCTCTTCTTCTTCTTGAGCATCTCCTCCTCCTGCCACATGTGCGACAGTATGTTCCTCCCATCATGCCGTAAAAAATCCATCTTCATATCACGACATGGAAAACCAAAAAAAATATTATGATTTCAGTTCATAAAAGCAGACACCTTTCCTTCCTCAATGAACCCCCCCCCCCCTCCACACAGACACACAACGAAAAACACAAAAACAGCGTCACAGAGAGAGAGAGATGATGGTGATGACGAAGAAGAGGTGGAGAAGCGGTGGCGGGACTTACCGGACTATCGGCTGAGTCGGAGACGGAGACGGAGCTAGGGTTTTGTTGGAAGACGAAAGAGGGGGACGATTGGGGTTTTTGTGTAGGGCAACCCGGCCCGGCCCAATTGATCGGTATTTTTTATATGTGAATGACGACGCAAAAACAAAACAAAAATGGCGAGGCTATTTAGTCTGCGAAGGCAATTACGATTATGCCCTCGTCTCTCTCTTTATTTCCATCCAGGTCCCAACCCCTCCGTCGGAGCTCTTCCCTCCGTCATCGGACCACTTAGGGTTTCCGATGATGATGATCGCCTCGGCGGGGGATTCTGGAACACCTTCTGCTCTCCCTCCGCCGCCACCGTTGCCGCCTCCGCCGGCGGCAAGTGTTGGAGCTGCGGGACATCCCCGTCGGCGCCATCTCTTCCGTTCCTCTTCTGCGGGTCGTGCAGGGCCGTCCAGCCGGTGAAACCCTCCGACGACTACTTCAAGATATTCGGCCTGTGAGTCTTTCTCTCTCTCTCTCATTCAAAATTTCAGGTTTTGAAGTGAAAATTTGGGTTTTTGATCGGTTGGTTGATGATTCAGGGAGAGGGGGTACGATATAGGGGACAGTGATTTAGAGAGCAAGTACAAGGAGTGGCAGAAGAAGTTACACCCGGATTTGGTCCATATGAAATCTGAGGTTTTGAAAGAAATGATTTTTGAGACTTTGGGTTTCGTTGGGTGTTGTAAAATTAGGATTTCTTTTTTTTTTATTCTCTATTCATTTGTTTTTGTGTTATGTGGAGTCTAGAGGGAGAAGGCTTACGCTGCTGAGCAATCTGCTCGGGTTATCGATGCGTATCGCACTCTTGGCAAGCCCTGTCGGAGAGCCATCTACTTGGTGAGCACGCTTGTTGTTCGTCTGTTTCTGTAGATTTCATTGAATTGTGATTGGGATTTATCATTGTTAGATTGGTGTGGTTTGAGTTTTTCTAAATCATCAGTCTTTGAATTTTTGTTCTTATGGTGTTTGTGCATTCTTTGAAGAGCTCCAAATTTTACAGCTTGATGTCTATTTTGATTTCAATTTGATATTTTGATTGGATTCATGGGAGATACAAAGCATAGCAAAACATGTCCAGATTCCACTCCTACAGCCTTAATTCTAAGGGGTATGATGGCTTACACACCATGTATTTGCTTGCCCTAGTTTAAAAAGGTAACAAACTTCACAATTCCAACAAATGCATAGTTGATATCTCTGGAATTTCTTGATTGCAAGTTTTTCTATTACCTTGGACCCCTATAGATTGGAATTTCTTTGTTGAGTTGATTTTTGGAAGTGATTGTTATCAATTACAGAATCACAATCTGTTTGTATGATTACAATGTGTGATTATGAATGCCATCATTTTGCCCTTGATAGTTGAAGCTTGAAGGCATAGAGGTGGACGAAGAACAGACAGTTTCAGAACCTGACTTGCTTGCTGAGGTAAGTTATGGAACCGTCAGGAGTCTAATTTATTTCTTCCTAGATGTAGTTGCATGGCTTGTGTAATTGGTTTGTCTCTCCTCCCTCGTAAAATCTCTTTTTTTTCATTGTTGGGTTACAAAAAATATAGTTAGCATCCTTGCATTGTTCTTGATAACTATAATTTACCAAAAATCTAGACTTCGGAATTGATAATCTCTCCTTTAGAGTAGTGTGGATTGTTCTTAAACCGAAGAAGTTGGATTAGTTTTTATCTGGGATTAATCATTTGTAGTAAAAATAATTTTTATTTCTGGAACCATATCAGAAGTCGAAAAAATGATTAGCTTTTTCTTCAAGAAATCATTAAGTTTGGAGATGTTATGGGATGATCGTGCTTAAGCGAATTTTTAATTCAACAAGTTACTTCTAATATTATCAAATTTTGTCAAAAAAAAAAACGACACACTTGATGAGGTGCCCTTGCACATATATTGTTTAAGGCCATTACCTGGGGATGACTAGACACTTGACTAAACACATGAAGTCCCACTTGTGAGACCTACTGTGGTTTCTTTTGTCCCCTTTTTGTTGTTCATGTTGCAGCTTATGCTCTTCCAACCTATGATATCTGGATATTTGAAAATGGTTCATACCCATCTTATATATTATATTATATATCTGCTGCATTTTTTAAAATTGTACCCATTTCATCCCATGCTAATCTATGTGGTGTCCTGCAGCATTAAGCTGCATTTGGGCATAGTATCCACCATGGCTTCTATGCTGTGTCATCCTAACCTATCTATTTAATTTTTTACTTGAAAATTTTCATTCCTTCTTTAAGATTCCATCCATTTAATTCTTTTAGTAAAGTTTTTAGTCTTTCTTTTTTTCCCAGTTCTTGTACAATGGCATTATATGTTGGATTGGTTTCCGGCATTCGTTTTCAATAGATATTTAACAGGTTATCATGGTTTGTTTTAGATGATGGAGCTTAGAGAAGCTGTAGATGAGGCCAGTAATTCTGAAGCACTCAAGCAAATCCGGAATCAGGTGACATGTCGTAAACTTTTGTTGTACAGTCATTGGCAAAGAAGAAATTGCATTTGTCCTGATCCAGGATATGCTATAATGTGCCTTCATGCAGATAGAACATAAACTAGAGGCATGGTCTAATTCCTTCAGCAAATCATTTAAAGACAGGGATTTTGAAGGTTCCATTGTCTCGATCCAGAGAATGACTTATTATGAACGAGCAATTGAGGAGGCCATAAAGAAACTTTGATGTAGGTATTCTGTTCAACTACTCAATTGGGTAGAGTTTACCACATACCACCAACTGTATATTTAGTGTTCCTGATTAAGTTAAACTAATGCGTATCATTTGTAACAAATTGCATAATGGTGAATGTGAGGGACCTTTTGCTTTTCTTTTTAAATAGGCTCGGAAGCATTGGAATCCGATGTTGGCTATATGTAAAGGTCCTCCAGCATGCCTGGCATCATTGATATATCCTCAAGCCAACTAAGAAGAAACGATTAAGGATTATTCAGGCTTTCAGTGAGTGTTGTGTATGCCATCATTTTGACGATGGAGAGATGTTTCAATCCGTATTGGTTTTCAGATGAGAATGAATACAGATTCGTGTACTGAATAGGTCACGAAGGCATCAATAAGTCCTGTAACTTTTTTATGTGGACATTGATCCTTTATTATGTTTGATAATCAACTTCTCATATTCAGCTCTGTTGCTCCTTATATAGAATCACAGACCATTCAAGTGTTTGAAACTTCACCACGTATTCAGTATATCATCCACTGTTAATTCCAGCTGCATGTCTACTTGTTTTGTCCCAAATAATGGGGGCCTGAGTTCATTCTTCTGTCCAGAAATGTACAACATGTGATGATGGATAGATAGATAGAAACAGTTCTTTGTTGTCCATGCATTTTTTATATCTTTTATAAGCATATATATATATTACAATAAAGTATATACTCTAATGAATGAAATGAATTGAATGCCCTTATTTTCATAAAAGAAAAACAGACTGTAAAAGGATTGCATATAACCCATTGTTTTTCATGAATTCGCTGTAATGAACTAGTTAATATACACCAAGATCTTGTTTTATCTCAAGTTTGTAAATACAGTATACTTGCTCTATGAAGCTATAAATAACCCCCACTGAAGTACACAATTCTTTCATGTTCTGGTTGTTGCTTACAGTACTAAAATCACAACAGCCCAACAAAGAAGTCTTCTGCTTTTCCAGTACTCCTTGTGGTGCTTCTGCTCCCCATTTCCTTAAGTCCTCTGCTTTAACAGTTGTTAATCTCATAAAATTAACCTAAACTCTTCATTCAATTATTCATGAATGCATGATCTGACGTAGCTGGAGCGCGAGGAGTGAAATATAAGGATCATATTAATCCAAGGGAGGAGTGCACATTGGATATCTGTTTGCAGTACTGCCTTGTCAAGTACCCGGAGACACTTGAAATTGTACTGCACCACCAACAAGAGCTCCTGCACTTGCGTTATTGACTGCTGAGCAAGCTCACTCTGATATCAATTGTTCTTGCTGGAAGAGGAAGTGTATCGCCTTGTTAAGATATTCTGAATAATTATGCTGTTGAGCAATTGATGATGACAGTGCAATTTGTTTGGTCCTTCCACACCTAATAATAAATAGCAAAATAAGATGATTGCAAACAAATGCCTTAATGTAATAATTTTTGAGATCTCATACATGATGCAGCAGATCTTTCTCTCTTTCAATTGCACTGCCAATTTTTTGATATGTTATGGAGAGGCAAGATGATGACTTTTTTTATATAAAAAAAAAAGATGATGACTTTTTTTTTTTTTACGGATATTGGTTTTCAAAGATAAATTTTGGCTTTTTTTTCAATCTTGTAACTTACAGTTATCTTAAACATGAAAAAAATAATTCCTCTTAGGGAAGGATGGTATCAACTCTTCAATTGCTCTCTAAAATCATGCTTTTCTCAGCATCTGAGAATGACAAATGGAAAGAGAGCCCATTATTATATTTGATAAGTTGAAATTATTTAATTTTGCAGACCATTCACTATGATGAGATGTCTCTAGCCTTTGTTTTCTCTATTTATTTTTTTGGAAGATGTGAAGCTTAAATCTGACAGTGTGAGAAATTTTTTTTTTTTTTAAAGGCCAGATAAAAAATCATGCAAAATCATATCCAAACCATGAAATTTCAACAAAAATCCTCAATTGATTGGGGAATTCATTATCTAACTTGAAAATCAGTAGAAGCTCCACCCAACCACTCCAGTAGATGGTCCTTGAGCGGCCAAACTTGTCTCTTCATAGATATTTTAGATGGTGAAGTACTGGCTGTCATTTCCTGTATCATCCCGTATCAAGATTCTTGACAACTGGAGAACTCCAACTCCTTGAGACAAATGGTAGAACCACAGCCATTTAAGTTACTCGAATGAGATGCCACATTCAATTCAATTTCAGAACTTTTGATGGGATTATAGAACTACAGTGACATATATTACAAGTGAGTCCAAGGTTTTATCATGTATTCTACATTACTCTATCTGACATTATACAATTAAAATAACTATCATACTAAAAAAATGAAGCACATGTGCATTACCTCTTCTTTTTTAAGATACACCACATGTTCCTTCCATCTTCATGTAAAATGCCATCTTCGAAAACTAATCTGAGCCTCCATTTGAGGGAAATGAAAGTCATTTACAGTTTATAAATGTAAGCTTCCATGGTTCAAGAAAATCTCAAAATAAAAATAAAAGTAAAAATATAAACAGAAATAAAAATAAAAGCACTCACAAAGAGTAAAAATGATTGATTTCAAGATAAGAACTTCCGTCTCCTCTTGGTGTGCCACTTATCAAGCAACACTTTCTTAGCCAAATCTTGCTTGCTTTCTCCTTAAGGCCATTGAAAACACTTCTAAAATTGACAGCACTGGGTGTAATTCCATTCTCCCGCATGTCATCAATGAGTTCCAACCCTTCGACAGACCTACCCACCTTGCAAAGGCAACTGATGAACATGGAGTAAGTCTTGAAATCAGGAGATGGTCCTTTGACTTTCATCCTGTGGAAAACATCCCAAGCATCTGATATCATCCCCTGGTTCACGTATCCACGATTAAAGCTGAATAAGTGATAATGGAGGGATCACAACCATCTTCCTTCATCTTCTTGAATATCTGCATCGCTTTCATAAGCTGTTTCTCCTTTAAGTAATAGATCATTAAAGACGTATATATATGGGTTGTCGGTGAAATGCCATGGGTCCTCATTGATTCTACCTTTGCCAAGGCCTCATCTAAACAGCCCTCTTTCAGAAGTCCATATACAATACTTCCATAGATGTACTTATCAACAACACATCCAAGATGCACCATGTCGTCTACCAATGCCATAGCCTCTTCTAATCTCCTAGTTCTACAAAGAGATTTAACAAGAAGTGTATAACTCTTTTGAGGAGCAAGTCCTCTTTCACATAGAATTTCCACGCATCTTTTAGCCTCAGATAACTTACCCACTTCGCACAAACACGAGAGGTATGCATCAATCACTTCATTATCTGGAACATGTCCTTCACATATCATCTCTTGGAATATTTTGATCGCTTCGTCGGCCTTCCTGGATTCCTTTCCACAAAGAAACACGATGACAAACTTGTATGTGCTTCTGTTCGGCTTGAATGCTTCTTGCTTCATTTGTTTAAATTTTTTCAACATGAAATCCGTTAGACCCGCTCGACCATATTGAGTGATCATAATATTCCATGTATTTAATGTTGGTGAGCAGCCTCGGCTCCCCATCTCCAAAAAAAGGCTTGTCATGTGCTTGAAATCTTTGCCACTGCCCGAGATTTTTATGGCCATGTTGTACATTTCAGTGGTGTGTCTATAACCAGGTTGCTGACTGACCCATGAAAAGAAACACAAGGTGGCATGACCATGTCTCTGACATCTATAGAGGACTTCTTCCACCAGACATGGTGTGAAGTGGATCTCCCTCTTCTCCAATAATTTTTGCATCAAGGACCAGCTGTACGTAGAAGACAAGATCCTACATACTTCTTGAAGATCTTTGTCTCTACAAACCTTTGTCTGTGGCACATCGACACAAGGACTAGTGATGGGGGTTGGAATTTGGTTAAAGTCAATATCAGATCTGAATGCACCATTGGGCATCTCAGGATTTTTAACTTTAGGTGTTCTGCACATATTCTCAACTTGATTTGCCATCTCCAGTTCTCCATTTTTATTGAAGGACGATGCGACCAAACATAGTAAACTATCATCAACAACCATCTTGGAATACATTTCCTTCAGAAGCTTGAAAGCCTCATCAGGCTTCGAAACCCCACACAACTCCTCGATGAACACTGAATAAGCTTTCCGAGTAGGATTCATGCCATTCTGCTTCAAACTCTCAAAAGCTTTCCAAGCCTCCGAGATACAGTTTTGACGAGTATGTTCAGCAACCATGACTGTTTTAATCACCACATCTGGTTTGAGCCCATTTTCCAACATCTCACTATACAGCTTGCAAGCTTTTTCATACTCACCTGACTGGAAGAGAGTCTGGATCACCTGCGTAAATGTATTTATCGAGGGTAAGCAACCTGTTGTAGTCATATCATTCAAAATTTCAGAGGCCTTTAAAATATCACCATTTCTCAAGTACCCATCAATGATAAACCCATAAAACCTACCATTGACACCACACTTTTGCTTCCTACCATCAACGATTTCTAAAGCATCACCAACCCTTCTAGAGTTGCACAACCCTTTCACCAGAGACTCGATATTCTCTTGATCAATAGCCAGGTTTTTCACCCTCATTTCACTGACGAGTTTTAGGGCTTCATCCAATCTCCCAGTATTGCAAAAACATTTCAACATGCGATTAAAGGCTTCCAACTCTGGAACCCCAGAAATCCTCATCATGTCATCTCCAACCCATCGGACAGCCATCACATGTCTCTCCCGCGACAGGCAATACATAATGGAATCATAAGTCTGGTCATCCCCTCGTATACTCCTCGAAACCATCTCCCTGTAAAAATCCAATGCGAGCTCTGCTTCCCTGCCATTACAGAGTCCACGTATGAGAGCCTTATAAAGTGCTTCATCGGGTTCCAAACCGGATTTCCTCATCTTCTCAAATGCCCACAAAGCCTTCCCCAACAAGCCAACATTTCCATAGCACGACACAATCATAGTCCACGTTTTGATGTTCTTCGGACAGGACTCCTCCTCCATCTCACTCATGAGCCTCTCCAACAGCTCAACGTCCCCCGCCTCCCCCGCGATGTTGATCATGGCATTGAAAGTCCCCGTCGTGTGCTGGAACCCATGATGAAACCTGACCCAGTTGAAGAATCTGAGAGCCAAGTCATCCACTTTGAAGCAACTCATCAATACCTTCTCCACTACGTCTGGATCGAATGCAAACTCTGACATCTCCAACCGCTCCTCCATTTGCGTCGCGGGGTTCTCTGCTCTAATGATCTCCATAATCCCATCAACCACTTTGCCAACATCTTCAATGCAATAATTCGCCAACCGGGTTTCCTCCAAAATCGATTTTCTGGAGCACATCCGATTCGATGTCACGATACGGGCGCTCTGTCCATCCATTCGACGAGCAAGTCCCCTGCTTTCCTTCAAACGTCCACTGATTGACGGAGATCCTTCAATGTGCGAATTCGCCGATTGGGTTTCCTCTAATATCAATTTCCTGCGGTCCACCCGATCCGATGTCGCAATACGCTCTCTATGCTCGCCCATTCGACGAGCAACTCCTGTGCTTTCATTCAAACTTGCATTGATTGACTGAGAAGATCCTTCAATGCGCGAATTTTCCGATTGGTTGTCCTCCAATATCGAATTTCCGTGGTCCCCTCGATTCGATACCGCGACACTTGGGCTCTCTTCAGCCATTCGACGAGCAAGTCCCGTGCTTTCTTTCAAACTCGCATTGCTTGAGTGAGAAAGCTTAAACGGATCATCTTCAATTTGTTCCAGGTTTCGCATACCGATGATTCTGGTGATCCTGTCTAGAAGAGAAGGCTCACCGTCTTTAGAGGGCTTGTGAGGGTTTTTCCTCATATGGGTTCGTCTCGAAAACGAGGAGGCTCTCTTTGGTTTCCGATTGTCTGATGATTTGAAGCGCGAAAAAATGTTGAAAGGGTTGGGTTTGATCGGCTGAAGAGTGAAAGATCGAATCTTGGAGAGATTTCTCATTTTGGGTCAGGCGGGATCACATGAAAAAATAATAAAAATAATGAACTTTCGGAAGCTGAAGCTCTTTTGTTTGAAGGGGCCCGTCTAACCCCACCCCGTATTTTCTTACCCCACCAAGCAATAAAAAAAAAAAAAAAAAACTGGTGTTTTGCTATCCCCACCAATTCGACCCGTTCGACCGGATTTGGTCGCCATTTCAGGTTTCGCGCGACCATATTTGGTCGCCATTTCAGGTTTCGCGCGACCGAAACTGGTCGAACATGATTTGTAATAAAATTTATATATATTTTTTTTGAAAACATAATCTCACGACGTGTATCCTCCTTGAATCTTTCATATCACTCCAAGTCTGAGTTGTAATGTAGGGAGAATAAATAATTATTCTTAAATGTAGAATATAAGAACAATTTTTTTTACATAGGTTACAGACAAATTTCAAAAGTCAAATATAAAATGTGTTTGAATCAACTGATATGTTTTTTTGTTTTCAAACAAAAATCCATCTTAACTATGAATTCAAACGAAGTTTAAAAATGATATATATTTGTCTAATAAGATATTTTTCTATAAAAATTTGAATTAATTGAAAGTATATCTACTTACATTTTTTTTAATCCCTTAGTTGTTGTTTGGATGAAAGAATAAATGTAGAATATGATGGATAAATCCAAAAATTTATTTGTTTACAAAAAATAAGTAGATATAATTCTGAACCCTGTTCGACCCATTCCGGTCGCCCAAAACCTGAAATGACGACCCATTACGGTCGCCCAAAACTTGAAATGGCGACCGGATTCGGTCGAACTGAATCGGTGGGAACAGACAAACACCGTTTTTTTTTTTTTTTTTTTTTTTGATCGGTGGGATTGGAAAATTGTTTGGTGGGGATAGACGGGCCTGTTTGAAGGGGAGCGAGCGAGCTCGAACCAGAGCCCGAACAGCCCGGCCCGAGGTACATGTGGGTTGTCATTGCTCATGAGAATATTTTAAGGGTCTTCTTTGCACGAAAATTACACGTTTAGGGTTTGCGCGCTCGTTTTTTTCGTGCACGCACACACTCGCACGAACAAAAGACCCGAAAATCAACTGAAGATCATAACCGTTCATCAGTTTTTTGTAATTGATTCATCAAAGCTCCCCAAATCGTCCGATCAAAATATGAACGTTCGGGATTCGATGGACCCTACGAAATCGCACTTTGATGTCGACTCACATCGTCCGTTCGCCACTGCAACATAGATCATATGCTTCTCCTTAAATATTTACTTACTTACTTACTAATACGCATCACAACCGTCGAATCAAACTGGTCTCGAAATACGATGACGGTGAGAGTCAGTTTAAATAAACCAATGGTAATCATAAGTGTATAGACGGGGGATTTATATACAACTACGAATAGGGGTAAACGAATCAAACCGCTCGGGTTCAGTTCGGTTTGAGCTCATTCAAGCTCATTTAATTAGACAAATGAACAAGGTTGAACAATTTTTAAAGCTCGGTTAGGCTCAGAAACTGGATCGAACTTTATTTTGTGTTCAAACTCGACTCGTTTATGTTATAAAAACTTAGTTGAAGCTTAATTAAACTCCTTTATAAAATCAGAACATTAAATTAATATAAAGTTATGCTCTTTTTGGCTCATGAACTTGGTTTATTTAAACTAAAATTTATTTTCAATCCCTAAAAACTCTAAAATGAAAAAGAATGCTAAGCTCGTTGAGGCTCTTGAGCTCAGCTCGGCTCGACTCAGCTCGGTTCGTTTATAAACAAGCCGAGCTTAAACATATTAAAGCTCGACTCGTTCGACTCGTTTACCACCCCTAACTACGAATACATATATACCGTATATTATTATACGAACACGTATCATTACATCTCTCTCGTCCACCGTCGGAACCCAAAAAAGGTTTTTTTTGTTCGCTCTCTCTCTCTCTCTAGCGATGGCGTCGGCGGCGAATCCCTACGAGGGCGGAGCGGGGGGTAAGTTTCGGAGGCACCCGTTACGGAAGTCGGCGGCGACGCCGTACGATCGACCGCCGGAGACCGCTCGAGGCGGAGGCGGGAGAAGGCCCCTCGCAGTCCCATTGGGCGGCGGCGGGGGAGGCGGCGGATGGCTGTCGAAGCTCGTCGATCCGGCGTCGAGGATCATCACCGGCGGCGCCACGAGGCTGTTCTCCTCCGTGTTCCGGAAGCGTCTCCCCGCGCCACCACCACCTCCACCACCACCACCACCATCAACGGAGGCAGAGGAGGCAACGGTGGCGGAAGATGCTCCAGGTCTGATTAGCAAAACCCTAGCTTTTTTCTTTTTTGCTTGTGAAATGTTTGGGACGTGGTTGTTGGGATTTTAGGGTTTTTAATGTCTTAAAGGGTTTTTAGTTGTTTGGCCCAAAAATTTTCCGGCAAAAATGTAGTCTTTTGGTTCTTCCACAATACAGTTTACATTTGTTTCCGATATTGTTTGTTTTGTCTCACATATACTGATTTCATACATTCAAGTTTTATTTTTTTTCAATTATATCACGGGTGTTGTCAGAAGACTCAGAATCACAGCCATCTTTGATGTGTTATTGATTTGTTAAACTTGCAAATTAGACTGAAGTTGAGGGGCCGCAAAACTTGACCTCTGAAACTAAAGAAGACAATATTTTATTGAGAAAATCTAAGAAAGTCACTCCTCCTGGCCTAAAAAACCTCTTTAACACCGAAAACATAATCCCTCTATCTCAAAAGAAAAATATCACTGCTTTGAGAATGTGTAGATACATAAATTTTCCAGGAGAGTATTCAGTAGTTTGCCACACAAGGATATATATTCTCCTAGAACTCCAAAATTTTCACCTCTATCCTGTTTTTCTCCTCCTCCTAACTATCTGTCCATTTTTTTTTCTGCTAACTTCTTACATCTTATTTGATCAGTGCTATTTTTCTAAGAATACCCAACATTGAGTTTTAGAGTGGTAGGGCCTTTTTGACTAGTATTTTTTTTATGACATGTGCTATCATTAGCTACATGATGTTTATTTGTTGATTGATTTTATGCCATAGCCGAGAATTTTCTGGACAAATGTATCTATGGAAAATACCTTCTTTTTTATTTTTTTAAAAATTATTTTGGTTCTGGTTTATCCTGCTCCCCTCCTATAGTTGCATAAGTCCAGGAATAAACTAGAAGTGAGACACAAATATTATGACTAAGATGAAGTAGATGTTTTGGAATTTGCTGAGCAATGAGGATACAACTTACAGTGTTCAAAAGAAGACCAATCTTTGAACGCTTCTGCTGATCCTTTACTCAGATTTTTTTTTGGGCATTTTGCATGGCGTTTAAACGGAACTAATTTTTGTTTATCTGGGCATGAGTAAATGCAATTTGATAATTTAATAGAGACTATCTTTGTTCAAAATAGGAAAAAGTTTACATATAAGTTGGCTCTGATACTTATTTAATTTATAATGAATTGCTTTCTTATGGAAGTTTGTATTTTGATATGCAGAGGTGAATTTGGGATCTGGAAATGGGGTTTCGGAAGTGGTTCACATGGTTAGTTTGTTCGGAGAGAAGAAACTTCCCTTGTGTCTGTCTATCCATCTACTTCACTTGATGCCTTATGTTTAAGTTCCAATGCAGGAATCTCTACCCAAACGAATAGAGCAAGAAAGTGTTACAGTAGTCGAGCATAGCAACAATTCTGATGGTAGTGGAATCTCCGAACTTGAACAATTGCTTAACCAGAAAACTTTCACAAGGCACGTTTTTTCCCTAATCCAAGATTCTTAATTAATTTTTCTCAGCCAAATTTGGTGTAAAATGTTGTCTAGGATCCAAGATAAACTGTGAACCGTATTTAACCTTTTTTTCACATGATGAATAATGCAAACCACCATATATTTGTGCACATGGAAGTTAAATTGATATTTGTACAGTTTATACCTGACTGTCAGGCAATTGATGTTTGCTTATTTTGACCTCTACACCTCTGTGGATGTGGTTTTATGGGTCATTCTTATAATCTTTCTTCCTTTTCTTTTTGTTTTTCAGGTTTCTCAAGTTGTGTTGGAGCTATTGAAGCTTTAAAAGTTGTCTTTTCTATTTCTATCATTTCTTTAGGACATTGTTCTTACAACTTTTAGTTGCTTGATTGCAGGGTTGAGTCTGATCGCTTGATGGAGTTACTTCGTTCCAGAACTATTGATTTATCTGCAGATAAGGAAAAGAAAATGACTCAACCAAGCACATCGCAGCAAGCAGTCACTGATAGACACGAGATTGCATACGTCTCACCTTCAGAAAATGGAATACAGAATCATGGTTTACTTGGAAGAACTTCAACAGGTCCTTTTAGTAAAAGTGTAAGATTTTTTTTCCTCTTACGTTTCTGGTTTCCGTCTGTTTGTGGTTGATTGTGACTTTTTCATGCAAATGAAATGTAAGAAAACTGCATCATTGCATGCTATTAGAGAATGATTTGGTGGTATATCACCTGAAAAATATTTCTTCCTAAAATAAAGAATTTATTTAGTGGTAGGCAACCTTTTTATATTTACATTTTATTTACCACAACCTTTTTATATTTACATTTTATTTCTAAATTTTCTACTGAGATCTCAATTATTGTGAAATTAAATCCTTCTTTTGTATTCCTTCAGAAAAAGATCATTCTTTTTTTTGTGAATGTTTGGTTTTTGCTTAAAATTTTATTTGATAAAAGGCACCACCGAAGCCTTTACTGAACTTTGAATAAACTGCAGAATAACAAACAGATGAGAAACCTGCAAACCAGAAACAAACATTGAAAGAAAAACAGTTGGGGGGGGGGGGTGTATAATTTCTATTTATTCCACCTCACCTGGCTACAAGCTTACCCTCCCTAGAGAAATTAAACAGCTTCATTTCCAAAGTTTCTAATTAGATCTGAATTGATGTGAAATTAAGTCATTCTGCAAATGCTTGCACTTAGATTGACCTTTCTGTAGGTTATTATTCTAATAAATCATGTCATGTTGCATGTTGTTTTTGGTATACACTGAGAACTTCAGTTGGTGATAAGTAAATACCTTTAATGCCACTGTGTTTTTGTAATTTTCTAAAAACCAACAGGTTCATGAAGAAGAAATGACCTCACCAACAGAAATTGCAAAAACATATATGGGTACCACACCCTCAAAATTGTCTTCATCTGCATCAATGCTGCAGAGTCCTGCCCACAGGGAGCATGTAACACTGTTAAATAATGCGACACCTCGACCAAAATCCGACCTTTCACTTGCTCCAAGGTCAGCTGTCCGCTTTTCTGGTGTCCCTGGACTTTCTAGAAGTGGAAATAAGGCACCAGTTCCCTGCAGATCTGCAATCTATAATATGTCTCGTTCTCCTTATTCTAGATTTCATCCTGCATCCGCTATCAAGGTATTTGATTGTGTATTAGTACATGATATTTTTATTTCATTGTTCCATTTCTATTTTTTCTTTTTCTTTTTTGCTTCACAAAAGGTGGTAGCTCATCACCTATACTTTTCATGAAAAAAACTCATTGGTAGCATTACCATTCATTACCATTCTTGTGTTGCAGAGTCCTGGACTTTCTGTTGATGGCTATGCTAACCCTTCCACGTCATCCCTGTGGTCGCCAGTAGATGTTACACCTTCCACTGGTAAACAGGTAATTTTGATTTCTTTGAAATGAGCACAGTACCACTGCCAGTTGTTTCAAGACATGAGGGCAATCTAGAAAATTGGAAATTTGTAACCAGAAGAACACTGATGGATACCACTTAGAATCTGGGAAAAGGAATACCTGCACTTTCACCGACAAAAGGAAATTTTAAAAACACGTATTTTTTTCCATGGAGATGAGAAGGTAGGAGCTCTACAACAAAATATTATTAAGAGATAAATGGGGGGAAGAAAATAACTAAATAGTAGATGAGCAATCTATGATCTTATATCTCAGCAGAAAAAGTCAGAACATACATAACTTGCAATACCACAAACAGAAAATGCAGACACAACAGGAACAACAAAAAATCAATAGTAGCCAACCAACTCAAATCCAATCAGGAAGAAGGGAACCCTGTTGAATTTGAATTAATCATCATTAGTCCACGATCAACAATCTGCACAAAAAACTACCCAATCCTTAATGAACCTGATGGTGCTATGCAAATATTTATAAATAAGGAATTTAAACACACATGCTTGTACACAACATATAATTTTTTGGGGATTTTTTAATGAAATTAATGAAATTTGGTGGACATCTAAAATATAAAAATGTATTAGTAGACACAACCATCCCTTTATTAGGGGATTGTAACACTTGAGAAGAGGCAATTGCAGAGAATGCTGGAGTGAGGAATATTAAATGTTAAACATTTCAAACTTGTTATGTAAAAGAGAGGCTTAATTATACTTGGATGTTTGCAGTATTCTAAGAATCGATGTGGATTGTATCAATTCTGCATTTCACATTGGTTAAGTAGATAAAATGCTATACATGTCTTTCTGTTTTTATCTTGTCTTCCTCTTGTGTTTTTATTTTATTTTCTTTTGTGTTGGGGCTTTGATATTTGAACTTGAAGAAATCTTGGAAGTGGCTTTTAAACAAAGGCGGGTTTTTTTGGGAGGGCAGTGAGCTAAGGGTATGATCAAATGTTAATAACAGAATCATGCGATTCCTGATACATCGTGCATGCCATGTGAGGCATGCGTTAGTTTTGGACTGCTTGATGTGATAACAAAACCTGATTATTTAGTTTCTTGTCTAGATCACTGATCTACCGCGCCTCCATATTTCCTTAAGGCGGAACTGTACCCAATATTGATTCTAAACTGTGCCCAATATCAATTCTAATAGAATCATAGGTAATAGAGTTCCCACCTTGACCTTGTTAAAAAAAAAGGTTCTATACTTCTATGACATCTGAGAGGCACCTTTTCAGCCTGGTCGACCTAAAAGAGATGCAGGGGAAGTAATTCAAATACCCTATTGGTGTGTGTTTTTTTTCCAATGTATGATGTGTTTCCAACTTGATCTGAAGATTATCTTTCATTCTACATTCACCGCTGTCTACTTTAGGCCTGATTTTCTATTATGATCTTCAGGCACTGAAACGGAGGAGTTCAGTTTTGGACGAGGATGGTTTTAATTCTGTACGTAGTACTCGTCAAAAATCTTATCTGTCATCTCCTTTTAAAGATAGAAGATTAGTTTCTGGAAACCTTTCTCCTGGTACTTCGATCAGAGCTGGCTCCTTTCAGAATCATGGTTATACGTCTACAGTTCAGAAGCCTGGGACCAAGTATGATGATTCATTAAACAATCAAGTTGAAAAAAGTGGCGACGTGAAAATCCCTAGTGCAAGTTTTGGCACTGTTCCTCCCCGATCCAGTGAGATGGCCATGAAAATATTCCAGCACCTTAACAAATTGGTTCCTTCCCCGAAGGACAAGTCATCTCAGGTGAAGGTTATTGGGAAGGATAAATCGCCTCAGAAGCTGCCAATTAATATGTTAAATGGAGGGGCTTTGAGGAGCATGGAGAATTTAGGTACATCCGATCTGTCTGATGCACAAGTTGGTGGTACTGTTGAGGGTCCAAGCACTTCCCAGTTGCCTAGTCTTGGGGGTTCAATTTTCCAGAAGCATGATCAGGTTGAAGAGAATGGCCCTACCTGGGGTCATACTTTAGGATCAAAACTGGCTTCTGAAGTAATGGGAATGAAAAAGAAAAATAACAATGTGAAAGACAATGTTTTAGAAACAAATGCCTCCGATTCTGTAGCCCCAGCTTCTGCTGCATATCCACTGACAAAAACTCGATTATTTCAAATGAACGCTCCTGAGGTATGCAATAATATGTTCTATAATCTATAATATTTACATATTGAGTTGTTATAGTTCCTTATGTATCGATCCTGTATGTGTGATTTACTCTCACTTTAATTTGTTCAACTCCCAACAATGAAGGGTTCTTTGGAAGGGGATGATAATAACGATAGGAGCAAGGGCATTTCTATTCCATCGTCTGCTGCTGAGGAAAAACTGGAATTGTCTTCTGTAGAGCACAGGGATGTCCTCAGAAAATCAGTAATCACAGAGGAGCCTGTTTTCTCATTTACCGAAACCAAGCCATCCACAACTCCATCTATGATTAAAGGGACTGATAAGGAATTTTCCGTTGATTTTGTCTTATCCAAACAAAAGAATATTAGTTTTACCAATCCTGTCGTGCATGCTAACAGCAGCCTCTCTCTACCAGCGTCAATGACACCAACTTTATTATCTGATGGATTTGTTCCTCCAACAGAACAGACTGTTCCTAATGTCAGCTTTGTTTCTAAAGAGGCTCCTGCATTTACATTTTCATCAAAGACCACTAGTTTCAGTGGTTCAGCAGGCCTGAAATTTGGTACGGGATTGGATTCAAAACAAGATATATCTGGCAGGTCAGTTCTTTATGTTTGTTTTTTAGTGATTTTTTTTTCTACTTATTCTCTCTTGAAGCTTTCTAGGGATGAGTAACATAAGTTAATAGACTGCTTGAGTCAATTCTTTTAAAAGTTTTTGTGCTTGTTTATGCTACACTTTTTGTATAAGAGTTTTTGTGCTTTAAACGGAATTGCTGGATAAGTTCATGATCGGAAGAGGCTTTTTTTGGAGTTGGGGGTTGCCAAATTGTACTATAAATTTGTCTAGATTATCTGAAATCATTATATTTTCCAGAAGGAACTTTCTCAATACCAGTTTTCTGGACTATATGTTCTAAGCTTCTTTTTTTCCCGGTTGTGTGTGAGTAATATTTGTGTTGCTCCTGGTTTATATAATGAAACTGCCCACGAGTAAAACTGAGCTAAATAGGATCTCAACAACGTTGAATATTGTTGGGATATTGTCCTTGACGGGAAATATTTATCACAAAATTTCTTGGATTTTTTTTCCGATAAATTATAATACTTTTTTTTTTGCTGGGTATTAAATTATAATACTTTGGTATGCAGTGATGCTACATTGTGGTCGAAGCCAACCCCAGAGCCTCCAACTGAAACATCAATTCAAGATAAAGGTGGTGAAAATCAGAAGGCTAAGGAACCAAATAAATCGCCTGTAGATGGAAATTCTTCAGGCTCCTCTATTATGCCTACTGTATTTTCTTTTGGTGGCGCATCTACTAGTTCAAGTCTGAGTAATGGTTCTCTTACTTCGATCTCTGGCATAATGTCAGTTACTACGGCCCCTGCAGTGCCATCAAACCATCATTCAATAAGCCCGTTTTCTTTCAGTAGCTCTGCTGCCAGCACTGCTGCATCTGAGGCCATGGCCAATAGTGCCCCAAGCACCAATACTGTGAGCTTGACACCAACCTTTGCTGCAGCCCCGAAAGTTTCTGAACCAGTGACTAAGTTCCAGTTTGGGTCCAGTACCTCAGCTTCAGCTGTTTCTTCAGTTTCAGATGCACCTTCTTCGGCTGCAGTTGATGGGAGCAATTCCGAATTGAATGCAAAGAAGTCATCACCTTTTGGTATAAATGGTCCATCAGTCCCGGCAACAACACCTGCATTTGCTAGCACTGCAGGAGGTATCTTTTCATTTGGTGCATCAACTTCGTCCAGTCTTTCAAGCCTTCCGTCCGCCAATATGAAGTCTCAGTCTTCCTCTTCCCCCTTTGAGGCAGCTGCTTCTGTATCTTTGTTTGGTACCGAGTCATCTCAATCAGGAACAGGAGCTTCAATTTTTGCGCAGAGCACAACAAGCCAATTTGGTGCAACAGCGTCATCTCCAATATTCACATCAAGAGGTTCTTCATCCCCATTCGGTGTTAGCTCAGGTTCTCTCTTTGGGTCCAGCTCTTCAGTGACCTCTACTGGAGCTGCTTCTTCAATATCTGGAAACAATTCATCATTTGCTGCAACCACTGCCAGTTCTACTTCATTTGGCTCTGCCTCTCCCTCCACCATGTTCTCATTTGGATTGTCACCCACACCTTCAAGCAGTACTCCTTTGTTTGGCTCTTCAACGGGATTCTCATTCACCTCCGCTGCCACCACCTCCTCTTCGTCAGGGCTTTCTCTCACCTCTGCAACAAATGCTTCCTCTTCACCCGCACCTTCAAGCAGTACTCCATTGTTTGGCTCTTCAACAGGATTCTCATTCACCTCCACCACCACTGCCTCCTCTTCGTTAGGGTTTTCTTTCACCTCCTCGACAAATGCTTCCTCTTCATCTGGGTTTTCATTTCCTTCTTCCACTATTGGCTCCGCTTCTTCGCAGCCCACGGTTGGGATGCCTACTTCACCCGGTAACAATGATCAGATGAGCGTAGAGGACAGCATGGTGGACGATGCGGCTCTCCAGCCCAGCAATGCCATGCACATTACCCCATCATTCGGACAAATGCCTCCACCTAATGCAACATTTGGCTCTCCAGCAATCCCAACGGGAGTGGTGCCAGGCTTTCAATTTGGGAACATGCAGAACTCATCTCCATTTACACCTCCAGGCGGCACAGAATTATCTGGTGGGAATTTCTCATTGGGCAGTGGTGGGGCCGTCGACAAGTCTGGCAGGAGAATCGTAAAGGTTAACCGGAACAAGTACAGGAAGAAGTGAATGAGAAGCTCCTTTTGTCTTTGAACAATGAAGATTGCTGCGTCAACAAGTGCTTCTCATGCTATAAGCCAAAATCACTTATGGAGAGACCAGGTGAGGCTTGGTTTCCTTGTTATAGCATATCCTAGGCACAGTTGCAGAGGGAAATCGGTTTTCTTTCCCCGCTTCAAGTTCTGTTGGGCGCATTTGATTTTCGCTGTATTTTTATTTTTCGCTTGACATTTTTTGTCTTCTTCTAATATTTGGAGCTGAGACCTGTGGGCATATATCGTTGCGATTTTGATTGTTAGCTCTGTATTAAGAGAGTTAGTGAGCTTTTGGAGACTGCATACTCAGGCCTGCTGGGGAAGAGATGCCCTTCTATAAGCGTAGGCGGGTCTTTGTAAAATAGAAAAAAAAATAGAAGAGGCACGGTATGTATCTCTTAAGATGATTGGATCTATGATTCTGTATGAGTTTGTTATTGAGTAATGAATTTGGATCCATATTATAAGTGATGGTTGCAGGCTTTGGTATGTGATGGTTTTTTTTTCTTCTCTCGTCATTTTGTTTTCATGTCTTATTTTGTAACCCGGCTTGTACACACAAGTTGATTTTTTTAAAATATATTTAGCGAATTCTTTAATAAAAAATGAAGCGCATAGAATGTTTATATTGTGTGTATTGTGTATATTCTTTAATTACAATCTTTAAAACTTTTCAAAAACCTGAAATTACAAGGGAAATAATAATAATAATAATAATGCATTAATGCTCAAACTTCTCTAGTTCCATGTAAATCTCTCCCTACTTCCGGTTAATTAAATTAAATAATGTTCAAATTCTCTTTAGCTATTTTCTAGATTTTTATATATTTTTATTCCATTAAAATTTAACTTTTTTTTAGAGAAATTAATTAGGGGTCTCTGACCCTATATCCATAATAAGAATAAGTCCCTGTAAAGTTTTACTTTAACCATAAGTCCGCAGTCCCAAAACCTATTATCTTTAGGTTCTCTTAACTAACAGCTCCTCAAACGTCCGTTAACAATACCTATTATACCCTCCCAATTAAATCGACCCAGAGAAAGAAAACTCTCGTCCTTGTCTCTACCCTTCTCTCCCCCAAAAAAAACCCTAGCCACTCCTCGTCGGCCGCTGCTTCTCCTCCTCGCCAGCCGCCGCTTCTCCTCCCGACGCTTCTCCTCCTCGTCGACCGCTGCTTCCCCACTCCCAAAATCCATGGTATTTTTATGAGGTTTATTTTTGTGGATGTGAGATCTGTTTTTTGTGTTAAATTTTGATTTAGTCCCAAAATCCATGATATTTTTATGAGGTTTATTTTTGTGGATGTGAGATTTGTTTTTATTATTGAATTTTGATTTTGATTTTTTTTTTTTGAAGTGGGCATATAATTTACTATTACATTATTCACTTGGGATTCCTTTTATAGAGTTGGTGTTATAATTTTGATAGTGATCTTCGCAAAATTAATGGTGGATTTGGTTATGCATAATGTTTTGTAAACATTTGAGCATTTGATTCATATGTTTTGATTTGGGCATTAATGGTGGATTTGGTTATGTATACCGTGTAAAATTTATGGTGGATTTGGTTATGTATACTGTGTAAACATTTGGGTCGTTTGATAGTGACCTTCGCAAAATTAAGCCTTGAATGGGCATTTCATTCCTCTGTTTTGAAAATATAATGCAAACATCATGGAAGGTGTACCTGAAAAAATTCAAAATAAGTAGTTTATTTGATCAGTAAAAGATCTTGGCTTGAGAATCTAAAATCATAGTCTCAACAACTTTGTCTTGAGAAGGGGAGTCTGTCATAAACGTTTTAAATGCAGGTTATGTACAACATGTGCACACTGTTGTGGATGTTACATGTTTTATATGTTATAATATGTACACTTTTATGCAGTATGTGTACCAAGTTATGGATGTTACAAGTATGGTATTTGACATTGTAGTACATTGATATCATCATCAATCTAGGCCTAACCCGTATCAAAACTAAACCCCCCGAGTTGATGACATTATGATGATTAATTTAGATTCACCATGGAGACTAAATTTAATTCATTAATTACTTTGTTAAATCAACATTAGCTGGGATTAGTCATATGTGTTTCACATGAATTATTTTATTTAATTCACTATTAAGCATTACTTACCCATCCTATTTGATTTTTAAGCAATAATGTAATTGTTTGAATATGTAATATATTTATTGGTTACGGAAGTTTGATTGACTATGAAAAATCTGGGCTTTATGTTAACACTACTGTATGTACATTGTAATTTTTCAAATGTACACCCTTAAATCTTCTTTTGATTATGTAGCCATAATCTTAGGTGACTATTAAATTTTTTATCTGTAATGATTATACCTCCTATATTAATAGTGTGACATTTCAATGTGCAGGTTCATTGGCTGAAAAAGTATTTCAGATTGACCTATTTCATGCTCAACATTGAGGACTGACCAATCACAATGAATGATCAATGCCCACAACAATCCAATGAGAAGTGTTCATGGTATACATTGTCATGATTAATGTTCCTACATCACACTTATGATATTAATTTATGGTGTGTCTTTTTTATGTGAATTGGTAGGCATCCTACCTTTAAGATTTTATTTCAAAGATGCAAAATAAACAAGCATATTTTTATGGATGACTGTGGCATGTTTGTGTTCAAATACAACGAACACTTGATAAAAGAAACCAACATAGAATTTGAGCAAAATGACATTCTAAAGTTCCGAAGGGAGTGTGCAGCAAAAGTAATTCGAAGAGCGAAAGAGAATGAGGCTCGGATAAAAGAATCGCAAGAAGAGTGAAAGATATAAACAACCGATGTAAATAAAACTTATAGTTTTTTTTGTAAATCGATGGTGATGATTTAAAAAACAAATATAAATATTTTATATATCGGAGGGATGACATTTAAATTTCTGAAATGTTGTCTGAAAGGTTAGCTCGAGTTGAGCGGGTTATATGGATTTGTCTATGTACACTGTTACGCACAATGTGTACAGTATTGTTGTTCACAGATTTAAAAAAAACGTAGTACACTGTTATATCATCTGTGTACATTGTTATCGAAGGGTAAATATGGAAGAATAAAAGGCTCATCTAACGGCAGTTACTGCTAGGGACCCAGAAGAAATAACTTAGAGACCATAGGGATTTAAAGAAAAAAAAATCAAGGGACTAAACGTTAATAGAGAGACATTCCGAGAGACCTCTAATTTATTTTCCCCCTTTTTTTAATTGCTTTTATGCTTTTAAAATATTATAAAATATCATGTATTTAATTTGTAATATTTGTAGTTTTTAACAAAAATGATATATAAAATTTAAACAAGTTAGATTTTCTGTAAATATACGTGGAGCCTCACTTTAAAAATTCATCTACGCCCAATAAAAAATCAATTATCAGGGTCAGCCCTGAGTAAGACCATATCTCAACTTTACTCAAATTTATACTTAAATTTCACTAAAAATAAAATAAAAATTTCTTTTATAATGTGTCTCCCACCATCACTCTGTGTTTTACTCAAAACTTTTTAAAAAATGTGGAGTTGAAGAAGAAAATTAGATTTTAGAAATTTGGATAAATGTTTAATTCTTTCTTGGTTTAGGTAAAAGTTTGAGTAAAAACATGATTTGAGTAGATACGGGTAAATGATTGGAGAGATTTTATTTAAATTTAAGTTTGAGTATACATTTGAGTATAAAATTGAAGATGCTCAGCTTCACGTGAAATGGGCTCATCACAAAAAGAACTACCTTCAGTACTTCCATTTCACTTCGCTCCTCCCCCGGCCTCAAAAAAAAAAAAATCCACGTTTGTGTGGGCTTATTACAAAAAAAACCCTTCCCCACTTCCATTCCCCCCCCCCCCCTAAAAAAAAGGAAAATAAAACATTTCCATGTGTGTGCTTGCATTAATGGCCAGAGCAGAATTACAAAATTGCCCTGGTTGAAAAGACTATATGTATAGTATTTCTTTAGACATATAGAAATATGTACATAGATTATAAATTTGGGTAATTTTAAAGATTTACGAGGGTGTTTCAGTCTTTAGAGTACATAATAAATTTTAAAAAAAAACTGAGTGGGGGCAGTCCCACTCGCCCCAACGTGGCTCCGCCCTTGACAGTAAAGGTGCTGTAAAACAGATCAAGTGAGCAACCTAATTTTATATAAAACAATGTAGATAGAAAAATGATACAATTCACTCCAAAATGGCCCAAATTTGACATGTATTCTTTGTTTGGGGTCATGTACTCTTTAATAGATTTTTCTTCTATATTTCTATAGTGCATAAAAATACGTGTATATGATTCGAATGCAAATTGAGGTTGAGTGTATCAAAACTTATATAGAAATATGTAAAATAGGGTGAATGAGCGTTGAGATTGAGATTAAGATAAAATATTAAGTATTATTTCAATCTTATTTGATTTTATTTAATTTGATAACAAATATACATTAAAAAAGTATAAGAGAGAGTATGTAATTGATAAATCACATCTTCATTTCAAGAGGAGATCCAATTAAAAAAATAAAAATAGCCAGCACTGATGTGACAGTATTAACCGGGTCATGGGGCTATTTTTGCTAATATTAGTTCCAGGGGTGTAATTTTTGTAAATCGCCATTTAAAAAAAAAAAAAAGGTGATATCACATATCCAAATCAATAAAATCATACGACAATTCATACTTCCAAACTTAAAAAAAAAAATGATTGGTACTGGACCTTTCACGTCCAGGCATCTCGTCCATTGATTGATCATTTTACACGCTACACAATAAACATAATGCCACGTTATATGGTGGAAGCAAGAATGGACGATATGGACGGACGAGCGTGGGAGTTTTGCATGCCCGACCATAACTGCTAATTTTTATAGTGTCATTTCAAAAAGTGTACCCTCCCCCCCTCTCTCTTTCTCTCTCTATATTATTATATATTATATGATAGAAATTTTTTATTTTAAGTTCCATAAATTATACGATTTAGCGATTAATCCTTCACTTCTTCATATTTAGATTTTAGTCTTTATATTTAAATGATAATTTAGAAATAGATCCCTCCCAAGGACTAAAATGTAAATTAAGTAATTTAGAAATAGATCCCTCTCAAAGACTAAAAATAAACATATCATTTAAATGTAAGGACTAAAACTTAAATATAAAAAAATAGGAATCGATAACTAAATTCTGTAGTTTACGGTTACTTAAAACTAAAAATTTCTATATAATAATATATATATATACACGTCACTGTAGTGGATATTATCCACACAAAACGACAACCAAACAGCACGGATGAAGAGACATGAGGCGACGTTTCAGATTCTCTCAAGTCCAACACCGCCACTTATGTTCACTCTCATCTCCTCCACCAATAGGACTCCATAATAACGTACGTGTAACTTTGTTTTTGTTGTTTAACCCTAATATATAAAGGGGGACAAATGAAAAAACCCATACAATCCAAACATATATAGAGGATCGGGGTGATTTAAACAAAAAATTATTTGATTATCAAAAATCAAGAGGTCTAGAGAGATAAAGGGCGGGGAGGGAGAATAAAAAAATTGGTTTGTCTGTTTTAACGATTAGCTTGTGAAGGAAAAATTGATACATTCAATCCGATTTAATTTTATTAACATGTGAAGCTAATAAAATATATATTTATATAAAAGTAATATATATATATATATGAGAAAAATTCTAATAACCCCCTGTAAACTGTTTGAAATCCATATAACCCTTTGATTTTTTGTAAAATTTATAACACCCCTTGAAAACGCATCAGTTAAATTTTTTATGACAGATTATGATTATTTTATGAATATTATGTCTAATTAACCTTGATTAAAAACATAGTATACAAAAAAACCCCTAAAATGTGTAAAATCTTCTGTAAATGATGATTCTATCCATCAGAATAGGGTTATGATCTATCTAGAGGGAAAAAATTGTCATGTACAAAAAGTTTTTCACATTTTTAACAAATTATAGATGTTTTTTTGGTATATTGTGTTTTCAATCAAGATTAACAAAATGAAATATTTACAGGATATTCCTTATCTGTAAAGAAAAATTGATTTAGGAGGCTATTTGAATTTACATAAGTATTTTCAGAGGGTTACATGAACTTTTAAAAAAGCTATGGGGTTATATAGACTTCAATCAATTTCCAGGGGGGGTTATTTGAATTTTTCCCTATACATATTTATATCAATTGGTTGGATATTATTTCACATAATAACTATATATTGAGATGATTTCATATGCCACGTGAGTGAGGCGGGCACTGAAATTGAGTGAATGGGGAGACATAAATAAATGGAAACACACGGCTTGCATGAATAGATAGATGCATGCATTAGTTTCTGTGCCACTCATGCACATGCTCCCTCCCATTCATCTGTTTTTGGTCCCCTTCATTAGATTTTGTTAAAGATTTTTTTTTTGCATACAGTCATAAAAAATCCTATATTATCATAACATATACCAATCTTAAAATTTTATCACCACTGATACAGTGATACCCCTAAAGAAAATTTAAATAGGGGATGAATATTCTTCTAAGAGGTATTTACAAGAATGCCTCTCAAAAGAATGTTCATGGAATATTTTTTACAATAAAATTTTTCGATGGTATATAAGAAAAAAAAACAAAACTTGGTATGGCCCCCCCTCTCTCTCCCACGCGCAGAAATGCACGTGCACACGTACAGTTTTAGCAGTTGAATATTGGTCTCTTGAACTGTGACAACATTGGTTCTCTCTCTTGGAACTGTAACAACATTTTTTTTTCTATGCATGCATAGCATGATTTTATTGGAAGAGTTCATAAAAATTGCAGTATTGAATTATAAGAATTAAAAATATTAGTCTTGGTTGTGCATTTGAGATTCATAGTTGCAAGTGTTGTGTATCTCACTGTGCATCTATATACGTGGTATCACTCTACTAACAATTGTTATTACATGTTTTCAAGAAATCTTTCTAAAAAACATTTGAGTTGCAGTAGATTCAAATGGAATTCCAGTACTATCTGATCTTTTCACCCTTCATGAATCCATTAGTACTACTATGGCTAATTATATTATATCATGAATCCGATGACTAGCTATTCAGTCCATAGAGCATTTTGATGTATGTTTAATACATTAATGTTCATAGGGTGACACCTCCTAATTAATGTTCAATCTTAATTCAACAGCAGAAAGCAAGATCAAATAAAAAATTTACATGATTAGACAAATCAGCCTAACAAAGGAGAGGAGAAATTGATTCACTGAATCAAATAAACAAAATAAAAAAAGAAAGAAAAAATTGAACCTCTCTCCTCACCGTCGTCCCATTTTCTTATCTCTTTTAATTCTAACAAAAAAAGATGAAGAATATAAAAGACCAAACTATCCTTAAAAACATTGGAGGTGGGGGACATTGCTTCTGAACTTTCACGAGTCTATCTCATTTTAGAGCATCTTCAACCTAATAAGTCTTCAAATATGAAGGGTTGATCTTCTATATTTGGAGAAAATTTATTTTTGAAGGGTGTTGCATTTTAACCATCACCCTTCATTTTTTCTTATTAATTTTAAAATTATATAATATTATATGAAAACTCATTAATAAATATTATTAATATTAATCCATTTATATAAAAATGATACTATTGAAAAGATCTCATTAAGACCTTTAAATGAGTCTAATATTAAATATTTTTAGAGTTATTTTTAAATTAATAATTTTTTTATTAGATAAATAAAATAACTCTTGAATAATCAAATGTCAGTTCTAAAATGATTTAATATTAATTTCATTTTGAAGGTCTTGATGAAATCTTTCCAACTATAGTATTTTTATTACAAATGGATTAATGGATCTAAATATACATTATATTGAATTAATTAGTGTATAAAGTAAAAAGTAAAAAAATGTGATTTGAAAGTGGCCTCCAAATTTGGAGGGTCAGATCCAAATCTCCAAATTTAAAGGTAGATATGGAGTGTGGTTGAAGCATACCATTCTTCAAATTTGGAGGTATGAAATGTGGTTAGAGTTGCTCTTAGTGATACAAGCTTTTAAACCTCAGGTACTAAAATGCAAGACACCTTACTTACAATAGTGAAACATAACCTCTAAATTTGTCTCTAATACTCCTCACCCACGAACTTAATTAGGTAGCTTATATACCAATATAATAACTTATGATCTCAATCCAATTATTATTCTAGTTGAGAAACAACTGATACATTATACAATGGACTTCCAAAAAGTTCACCAAATAGAAGATCAATCCCATGCATAAACAATATTATGGAAGATAAAATTTAGGAAAGCTCAACGTTATGAAGTAGCGCGAAGTTTTTTGTGGCAGTTTTTTTTTCAACACAACCCTTGAGTCTTTTGGATCTCATCTGAAGTAAATGCATCATCAATTTTCACTGAATTGTTGTCGTCGAGAGTCATACCAAAATGGATATGAGGAAAATGAGCCCACTGTAACAAAAAAAGAGGCAATCATTGAACAAGTTTATATTTGAATTCAATCAATTCCCATTTGTATTTTCTTTTGGTGGAACAATGTAGTGTTGAAGATTCAAAGTTGAATATAGATCTATATGTGATGGAACATTTTTTTCTCTCTAAATAGTAGACTCATGAACTCATGAAAGCATTCTACCAATGTGAAATCTAAATAGTATCTCAATTTTACAATAATGAAAACACGGCAACTTCAAATTAATTAGGTCTCACTATGCTGTATATATATTTTATTCTCCTTTCTTCATGCTTGTGATGAACACATCAAAGGCTTCTTTTGCAAGCTCATCAATACAAGTGCTGTAATGGCATAGGTGTCAAGAAATCATAATAAAAGGAGAATCACAACAGTTTGTGATGATATCTTGGGATCATCAGTACTTTTCCTCTTATTACATAACATTTTTTTTTCTTGGTAATTTATTTTTATCTTTTTTAGTTTTTATTTGATGGTCAAATCTTCTACTATCAACAAGAGTAAGACTCGAACTGAGGATCCCTTAGTGAATATGAGATACTTCTACAAACCTGTTAAGAGGTAGTTTGGTATTACATAACACTCTTACTTAACCAAAATATATAGATCGTTACTTTCATCACACTCATCATCTAAAAAAAATCCTTTTTTTTTTATACGATGCTAGGACAGATTAAGGAGACTAATATATAACAACTTTACGTGTTGAACACATGAGATTGTACTAAGTTTTTGTCATAAATTGGTCTCATATCGAACACTGATTAAACTTGATGGAATTCAACTTTTACTGAATCCCAAGGGTTAAAACTTTAAAAATTCTTACTGGCATCAAATTAGTACCTCAATGTTACAACACCCTATATGTACCCCCCCTCCTCTCTCTCTCTATGACTTTGTCAACTAAACTTGACTTCAGATATCTCTATGAGTTGTAATTTTCAAGATGAAACATTTTCATCTCAACCATCTCATATATATATATAAATATGTATGATGATACAATTATCCTATAAAGTGTGTATTTCCTTTTGGTTTTGATTTATTTTCTTATCTTTTTACTCTTCTTATCTCACTCAGTCATATTCTTTCTTATTATGAGAATAGAAAATGACTACATTTTTCTCATAAATTATCCTATAAAGTGCATGCAGTATTAGTTCACATTTATCACTTACATTCTTTGCTGCAGCACTGAATGCTTCTCTGTGGCTAATGTCTGGATTGCTGGCCTTTATCCTTTGTATCTCCTCCCTGTGAAGATGCAAAATTCAAAACCCATACTAGAAACAATTGACACTCTTTTCAATTCTCCAAAGCCAATTTGAAAATATACTCACTTGATGAATCTGTTATACGCCGAAGGAACGCGTTGTCTCTTCTCTGGTGCTGCTTTAGAGTAACAATTATTCATGTTAAAGCTACTCTATATTCAACTAATGAATCATATGTACAAATAATTCACCACAATAACTGCAATTCCAACCATATATATCTATTGAAGACTATTGAACTAAAATTAAAGTGTAGATAATACATACGGCGAACAGGTACTACCCTTTGTTGATTGATCTCTTCTGTGTTCATCACTGATATTCTTCCATGTTTTGAAGATGAGGCCCCTTCCATGCCATAATCATCTGAACTTAGGTTGTTCTGACTCTGAAACTGTTTTTTTTTTTTATATCATCAGAAAGAATAACTCAACAAGATTTAATTTAATTTACTACCAAATTATGTATATGCTTTATCAAGCATTTGAGTTGTACCCCACTTAGAAATAATTTCAACATCTATTACTAAAAAAAAAAGAAAAAAGAAAACCAAACAAATAAAATATGGTTTTCAATATTATTCTTTCCCAATCCACAAAATTAGTTTTACTTTTCCAAGGACCAGATAAATTCATTTTTTTTCTCAACAAAATCACTGAATCGAAACAAATGCTTGGATCAAAACCCACATTTTTATGTCAAATAAAACAGGCTTCACATTGGATCTGCAAAATAAATAAATAAATAAATCATGACACTGTGTCAGCTATCCTTGTTTAGAATACCTACTGCTCTTTTTTAGTTGAATTGTTTTTTTTTTTTGCTTGGTCTTAGTTGAATTGTTGAAGGCCCACAATCATAAAAAAAGTTATACTGATCACCTGAAGATCTTGTAAGGGGAATGATTGAAGCAAGGCTCCCATATTAACAGATAGCAGATTAAGGCAATGCCCACATCTCACTGTGACTGTGTTGACGATGAGCAAACTATTACCTGGAACACTAACCTGCAATTGACATAAATACACACAACAATAATAAAAAATATATCAATAGTGGAAGATAAAACATTCTAAATGAACTTTTTGGGGTCAAAAAAAAAAAAACACCCCACATAAAACAACACAAGAACTGTATATTTTTGTGCTGTAGAAACACACAGAGAAACAATGAAACAACAACAAAACTCATTGTCAACAAACACATTGTTCTTAAGGTTCCTTTGAATGTATATAATAAGAAGAAACAACTGATGTTGCTCAATATATGATTTTCAAAAAAGAAGAAGAGAGTCATACTTTGTGTTTTCAATAATATTTTGTTTTGGTGTCCATTGCTATAATTGGTTTAAGACCCGCATCTTTGTCTTGTTGTGGATGTGTGCATTGACTCTGCCAACTTTTAAAAAGGACCCTCTCACATGGTTGAATGAAATGAATTGGCTACCCTTCTAATGATAAAATAATATTATTATATAATTATAAGTACACAAAATAAAGAGGCCTTCTTCACATCATTGTGACTTAAAAGGCTCATGTCATTTCATATTTCTTTCAGTACCCCCTTCTCCTGACTTTTATCTTGCTTGACAGCAAAAGCATTCAAGGTTTTTTATTTTTAAAAAATAAAACATATAATACAAACACACACTCAAAGGAAAATGACATGACAGAAGTACCCATTAGAGGACCTGATAAAGCAAACATGGGGGGGCATGAATAAACAAAAGTCATGGATTGATCATTAGATCCTCCCATCCCCAGTCTGAGAATCCCAATGAAATATATTGATCTTCCCAAGAAATATATTATACAAATGTCATGAGAGAGAGAGAGAGGCCTCGCTGTGGTAAATGGTGTGCTCAGTTTGGGACACTGAAAGACTGGAAAGTGGTTTGAGAGGAGTGAGCATATGTGCTTGAAATGACTAACATTATGGTCAGTTTGATGACTATGATTTATGATGATATTCTTGGTTCTCACCGATACAGATACGTTAGATTTCGTAAAATAAAAAGTTAGACTGTGAGAATTCTAGAGACAAATACAAGAATGAAAGATTTTGAACATAATTTTGTTGGATGTTATATTAAAAAAAAATGAAAATGAATGTTAAATTAGCTTTAGGCTTGTTCTGTGTTCAAATACTATGATTTTATTCAAAATACATGGTTTTATATACCATTTAGAGTATGCACATCTCGGGTCAAGAATGGAAACTACAAATAGAGTTGGTTCTATTAACTGTCTATCATGCAAATATGAGCTACAAAGCTTCTTAAATTGGAGGTGAAGAGGAAAATATCAATAAAGTATGAAAAATTAAAACGTTGAGAAACATTTCATGCTACATAAATAGGATTATAAGTGTTACCTATCCTTGTATTGACGTTTATACTCATTGGGCATTAAACATAGAAGCTACTAATCAGATTGGAATGTTTAAACATGGTAATAATAGAACTTGTAACCATCTTAAATAATCAAAATTCCAAATCATTTGAAATCTTTAGAAAATTTAATTTTATGCACTGTGCATCACTTGTATGAGTTGAAGACCTAAACATTCGAATGGGAAGGCCAGGTGAACTTGTGGACTATCTCAACTCACCTTCAACCTTACCAAAACCTAGTTAATCAATCAGCTTGAGATGCGTAACTCCTGACACAAGGTTAGAATTCTAGCTCTCCCAGAGTGTTGATACATGTTGATCAAACCATGATGGATACAAGCATATATATATCTAATCAAACCCAATCTCCTTTCTTAAAGTGTACCATGAAAGGTCTCTTATAACATCGATCTATAACAGTTGGATTCATATATGTCTTCCAAAATATTGGACCAACACATATCTCCACACACAAAACTCATATGATCTCGATCTGGATCAAAGCATTCAATGATTCTTAACCTGAATAAACTGCATGGACTTGGACTAGATGTGGAATTGACAAGCTATGTCAATTATAAAGATGTGGGTGCTTCTGAATTTCACTCAAAACTTATGAAATCCAATCCATATATAAAAAGAGACTAATGAATTGAAGTAGAAGAAGAAGAACCAAAAGTGGTAATTAATAGAAGCAAGCTATACCGCCAAGATGGTGCTGCAGAAGCTGCAGTGGACATAGCAAACATGGTCCGATGCGACATCGGTCGACATCGTGTTTTTCGACAGCCGGAGTACCAGAGAAAAACTAGAAGGTCTAGAATAACTAAAGATGGATCTGAAGGTGGAGTTTGTTTGATTGTTGTATATATTGCTTGTGTACTATTGGAAGGAGATCTAGAGATGAATGAGTGGGTGGGAGTGTTTGCTCTACCTATATTTCTATACTTTGCTTTTTTGTGAAGACGACGGACATGTGGGGGGGAGACAGAGAGATAGAGGTTGTCATATTAATGTGTTTGGATGTACAGATATATATGTTTAGAGAGAGGGAAAGAGAGAGAGTGACTGATGCCAAACTCCATTTGATCCTGTTGTGTGTATTGAAGTTACCAAAAAAGACCCACCATTTTAATGTGTCACCATCTGCAACAAGAACAAACAATTCCAATCACATACATCGAAGCTTTTTGGACTTTTTTTTTAAAAAAAACAAACTTTCATGCTAGGGTTAATTTAAAAAATATAATATGGATCAAATCGAGCTTGAGTTAGCCGGTTAGCACCCTTTTTCCAATATGGAGGTCATGTGAACAAACAATCGGGGGCACCTATTTTCAAAAAAAAAAATGCTAGGGTTAATTTGAAAAATATAATATGGATGATATTTTTCACTGCCACGATGAGATAATTTTGGTTTTTTTGTTTTTTGTTTTTGTCAATGATAGTATATGCGATAAATGATGCAACAAAACTGATTATTTGCATTTTTTTGTTCATCAAACACAATTTTTTTCACCCACATGACATCTTAGCATTGGCTCACACTATGTAAAAAAAGAATATATTTTAAGAATTAATAAATCAAGTTAAAGAGAACCTGATTGTGATATTGAAGAATTTAATGGCCTCTCTCTATATGTTCATTAGAGCAGCTCCAATCGAGTTTCAAAAATCAGATTTGAAGGCCATTTTGTTTGTTCCAACTCCAATCGGCATTCAAAATGAAGGCTGCCGGGTCTTTAAAACCACTTTGGGTTCCATATTTGGAGACTCATTATTTGGGTTTCCATATGTCATATCAAAGGTAGGTAATCCTACATTTGATCTTGTTAACTTAGAAGGACTTTTGATAAATGACATTTAACTCCTATAAAATTATAAATTTATAATTTTTCATTTGTATTTAATAAAAATATGAAATTTTAAAAAATTTGTGTAAAATTTTACACCAACAACTTTCATCTAAAGTTCAAAAGCCATGTTTCAAAAAGATTGGATATGACTTGATAGACATATATTGTTCAATCATCATTGAATTCTTTCACAGCTTGGAAGAATAAACATTCAATTCTGTGAGACATAACAATACAAATAGTCTTATCCCACCAGCATTGGATTTTTTTACATAAAGAAATAATAAAGATAAAATGGGAGACATGACAATGCAGAGATATCATATCCCATCAGATCAGACAACTGGGTTAGATAGGAATCGACTTGCACTTTACATATGTATATATCATTTTTTTATATGTAAATATAGAGTTAAGATAATTTGGTTATTTATATTAAAATTAAAACATAACTGTCAATAAACAATAAAGATAAAATGGGCAAATGGTAGAATAAAAATTTTAACCAATCAAAATAGTAATTTGAAGACCGACGCCCAAGACATTGAAGATCCACCATTGAAGTTAATGGATTTTCAAAACAACAAAATCTTCAAATGGAATAATCCATTGGAGTTGAGGGGTCTTCAAAAGTCTAAAATCTCTAATGGGAGTCTTTAAAATAACGACCCCCATTGGAGATGCTCTTATCTAAAGGAAGATGTAATCATCAACAATAGTCATTAGCTTTGATAAATGACAAAAAATTTGAAATGTTTTTCCAAGGGAACAGGAGAATCACTGTCAAGTGAATCCAATGGATAGATGTTTTACTTCTAATTTTGCAATTTGAAATTGGTTTTATAGAGATGGAGATTTCTTATGGACTTGTATTTCGATATGCTTGAATTCTCTCTCTCTCACTTATGACAATAAACTCATGATGTGAGAGTCTCCTAACCAATGTTCTTTTTATTCCATAAATAAAGTGGTTTTTGGTTTTATTATTTTATTAAGTCTCGAAATCAGGATCTCTTAAAAAAGCAATGATACTTATTACTATTCTACTAATCTGTCAAAAGATGATACTATTCAACTCAAATCCTGTGTTTATTCTTTTGGTATATGTTATTGGCTAATGCCAGATAATTAACCACACAATTTCAAAGGTTTCGATGTGAGGAAGCGCCATCAATATACATATATGTGTGTGGGCGTATTTGTATGTGTACAACACACAAACACACACATTTATTGATTATATATCTTTGAAAAACCAAAATTATTTAACTTATCACCCTCCCCACTTACTTTTCCCACAGAGAGTGATATTGGTTCATCTGCCTGTGCTTGTGGGCACTTTGTTAGACCACAAATGAATATTATTGACATTATATTTCTCTTCTACTTTATTCTCTCTCTTTTCTTTTTCTTTTTTACTAAATTACATTATTTTGGATTCAGTTGAATAAAGAGGTTAATGATCTCATACTTTAATATTTAATTATAATCTTATCATAATCCATAAGTTCATTAACTGTTGACAAAGTGTTCACATTTGTAAGCTCCACCATGCAACGCCATAACTATGTTGATTAATGGGTCAGTGAATTCTAACATGTAATTATAATCTTGTCATATGTTCATTAACTGTTGATAAAAATGTTAACATACACAAAAAGTATGTCTGTTTGTGATGCATGCTTCAAATCAAGTCCTTCACTATTACAAAAAGGCGCAGTCTCTCTTTCTTTTTTTCATCAAACCTACTTTGGATTTCATAAAATTTTTATACATCACATCAGTTGTTCTCCATGAATTTGGTGATAAAACATAAGAACTGACACAGTTGTGTCCATCTTCTTATTGTCCATTAAAATATGTCACCTCATCAATTCATCAATCAGGGAAGCCATAGCCTGTCTAGAATGTGTACTACAGATTTTAGATTCACGAGCTGATGCAATCTTATTTTTATAAATATATATAGATTCAAAGTCATAGCACTGAGAAATCATTTGATCAGTCCTCATTTTCCCCCATATGATCTCCTTTGTGTCACATTGTTAGTTTCTAAGTGGGGCATTGGTGCAATGGATAAAAAAGGTCTTTGAGATATAGAAATGGAGACATTATTGTTGCCAAAAAACAAACAGTAGAAGCACCAACTCTGTATCTGTAGCAAAGGATATGAATCACACCAATAACTGGAGGTTGTGAAAAAGTGTCCCCCAAATGATGCAATATGCAAAGGTATCCCTAAAAAGGTTTGTCTCTAACTAATTCACCAAATTAGGAAAAATTTCTAACCTAGACATAGTTTTGTTTGGATTTGATTTTACAATCCTATTTTATCTCAAGGTTATATATATCTCAAAAAAACAATCTCAGAAAATAATTTAGTGGACATTGTTGTGATGATGTCACGCATTAGAAAACAGTTTACAAAACAGTTTGTCTCACATTTTTGAAAGTTGAATGGCCATTGCACAATAGTAAAAAGTTTCTTTGTGGATCAGTGAGGAATTGACATGTAGATAACACAAAACTATTTTAGATTAAATGCCTTCATTTCAATTAAGCAATATGTGAAAATAATGCATGTTTATTTTAAATAATTTTTTGTCATCTATGTGCCGCACGACTTTCAGGTTAGGAACAATCTCTTCTTGATTTTTGAATAAATTTATTTTTCAAGTTACGAGATATTATATTTCTAAAATTGGATTCCAATCTTAGCTAGCGCCACACATTGTAACAGTTAACCTATACCTACTTGATCCTCATCCTGGGCACAAGGTAAGCCATTATGAATTTGGTACATTTTGTTTTGGTAAGTAAATGCTGTGGCATTTTATGCATTTGATAAAGCCAGTGCTTCTACATTTCTATTAACATCATTGCAGGCATACTTGTACAAAACTATTTAATGTTTATCATCACACTATTGAACTCTTTGACATCTCAAATTCATAATGAAAAAGATTTAATAACCACAACTATGACTGACATGGATTAATAATAAAACGATAATCATCTTTTCTCAAAAGTGATGGGACGGCGTACTATTTTTTTAACTTAAAATTAATTCCATTGGTCAAATTTTGCCATTTTGGATCAGTAGATGAGAACTCAATTTAAAACATCTGTCACACAGTTCCTAAAAGTTTAGTTCTCTAGCTGTTAGGTGCTTTTACATTTGTATTAACATCATAGCTGGTAGACTAGTGCAAAACTATCTAATGTTTGCCATCACAGTATTGAATCCTTTGGCATCACAAATTCACAATGAAAAAGATCTAATAACTGCAACTATGACTGATGTGGAATAATAATAAAATGATAATCATCTTTTCTCAAAAGTGATGGAACGGCGTACCTTTTTATTCAAAATTAATTCCATTCATCAAATTTTGGGTTAATGATTCAGAATTCAATTTAAAGCATCTCACACATAACTCCCACAGTTTAATTAGTTCTCTAGCTGTTAATGTAAAAAGTTGGCAACTGGGGTGTCCAGAAAGTAGCATTCAGATAGAGAGGTGTGTGCATCATGTCACACCACAGACAACACTCAAGGTCCCTTTCTCATAGATAAGGCTTCACTGGCTGTGCTAGGGGAGGGAACCTTTGCAAGAAAATAAAAAAACAAAAGAAACACCATGGACCATTTCTTTGAAGAAAAGAAAAGAAAAAACAATACAATTGGTCCGCTAGGCACACTTACTGACCCAAAGTACAGTTTTAGATGATTTTCAAAACACAAAAACAAATTCATTGCATCCAGTGTGTTCTCATAGAAAAAAAAGTGCAAAAAACAAAGAGGAAATGATGCTTTTCCACATGAAAATGTCAGACAATTATTTTTGATGTCAGTATCGCAGTCCCTAATAATCATCTAAAACATTTTCAATGTCATACACGTTTATTCAGATGCTACATGTACTTAAATTAAAAATAACATTCAATACAATTTTTAAAACGAGATGTATATTTTTTTTATAATATAATATTTTTTATTTAAGATAAACGGTAAACATTTGTTCTTCTATTATGAAGGAAGAGTTAAAAAAAAACAATTAAAGTCCATGCAACAAATTTAGTAGAGAAAAAGTCTAATAGATTTAAAAATACAAATACATTACATCTTAATAAAAAAAAATTTCTTTTCTAAAACATATATTTAGAGAAATAACCCCAATTCAAAATATAATGAACTGCGGAACACTAACCTTCAATAAAGAGCCATGTTGTCCCAAATAATTTTTTTCTAATAGGGCATATACTCGGCCTAACCTAATATGTGCGACATCCTACCCATTCACACATAGATCGGACGGCTGAGAGTGATTGGAGGGAGGAACAGAATCTGACAACCAACCATGTGATGTGCAAATGGGGATTGTCAGGCTTTCACAGAGATCCTGACAATAATCCTCTTCTTTTGTTCTCTTCCTCCTCTTAATGGGGTCATGGTTACTCCCCCTTTGTTCATTGTTGTTACAGTTTTTTGTCCTATCATTTATCATAGTAAATACACATTCAATATCAATTTTTTTTAAAGTCTTTTTGATAGATAACTTCACGCTCCTTAAGAGCCTTATGTTATTGTGTACAGTTTCAGTATGTTCAACAAGATATACATCTCCTTAAATAAAAAAAAATGTAATTTTCACTTCTTCCACAGAGAATGCCTTAGACCAATATGATGACCAATCCAATTTCCAAGTTGTAAAGAGTTCATGCATAGTGATTTCCCTTAATCCTCTTTTGAGATTCAACGGAGTGATATACGAGAAAACAAAGAAATTTGCTAGAAAAAAGAAGAGTTAAGATAAATTTGACGTTCATTCTAAAACCACAAATTATAGGAATAATAATTAAAAAAATACGTTTGAAATTCTTCATTCTTATTCATCTTAGACAAAAATTTTCATTTCATAGAATCTATCAGAACTGGATTTCTGAAAAAAATAACTTCCTCTAGACTAAAATTGACCCATAACCTACAAGTGATGATCTTCCCCTAGACCAAAATTGACCCATAACCTACAACAAGTGATGATATGATTACACACACACATGAATGCAAATATTTTTCGTAGGGTTAAAATAAGGTGGGACATAACAAAGCTCAATCAACTAATATATACATGAGTGTACAACATGCTAGTTGGGATGGGTACTACTACCTCCACCATAGTGTGTAATTAAGTAAATTAATTATATGAACAAAATATATATTTTCATAAAAGATGATTTATATACTTCAGTAACTTATATGAACCCACCTATAGAATAAATGGAAAACTATATGCTTCACTTAACTATATATATCTCATTAGACATATATGAGACTGCACGTAAGACAATGGCCGGTAATAAAGACACTCCTTGGATGTCAGGAATCCAGATGACAACCAACCAGCCTTGCTAGGGTGATTGTTGTAACAAGTTTTGATAATGATATCTGAAGAGGCAAGGCTTGGTTGTAATGGTCCTCAAGCCACAACACAACTGCAAACTGTACCCAAAATGAGAACCTAAAGAATGGTGGAATAGGAACATGGGGATCAAAGAATGGCATGATTATATTAATGAATAATACTGTATATCAGTTAACAAAAAAAAAACCTGACACGATCAAGAAAAATACACCTGAATGGAGGTCAGTGACTTCCCAAAATTAGAGGATCAGTATATTATATCAGAAACAAAAACCATGATGGTCAATGTAAAAAAGAATTTATGAAACACGTAATACCTACTTTGTAAAATTTTCCATCAGTCATCCATGGCACAATCACGAGCTTCAATCAGTATGTGTGATTCTTCAGCTTTTCCAACCTTCCTTTAATTTCAAGAAACCAAAAAAAAATGCTACTCTTCCATGAGTGAGTGACTGTAAAGGATTTCGGCAGACAATAGAGGAAGCCTTCGTTAATCTAAAATTGATGTCACTCTTTGACTTTACTGATCCCAGATACTTTACAATCTAAAGCAGGTTCATGCATGTTCGTGTTTTCAGTTCGCCTGTAGAAAAGTACATATGCAGCTGATGTCTTTATCCTATCCTCGTCAATAGGACTGACATAGCTGTCATCAAAGTTGTACCAGCGATTCTCGTGTTGATGCTGCAAGAGGTAAAAGAGCTGTTAGCATGGTGAAATCTCACATGCACAGGCACATTTGGAATATGCATTGGAACAAAATATGCAAAAGGATGAACAACTTGATAATGCATAATGACCTGGTAATTCTAATGCTTTATTGTAACTGAAAGAATAGACTCTATTGTGGATCCACACATAATCAGATGACAAATGTAAATATAAATATCATAAAGAATGACATTTAGAAATTCATAGTTTACATGAAGATATATCCAACAGAGTAGTTATAATAAAGTTAACCATTGATTAAAACAACATAACGAATTGACATAAAATTCATTTGGAATAAATATGCATGTCATAGACAAACCAACGATTGGTATTATTCCTTGGGTATCACCAAAAAGTGTCTATGTCAAGCATGACTTTATTGAAAAGACCTCAACCATCATGGTTCTATTTCCCATTTTAAAGTTTTCCTGGAATCACCTCATAGAGCTTTCTAAAAGGAAGAACGGATGTGTGGCATACACATGCAAGGAATGAAGGAAACAATAGGTAAGAAGAAGAAAACCATTTGTAATGGACTCCCTAATTTTTTCCACCACCAGCAACTAATTTTGAATATCCAGAAAAGACAGTATTTTGCATTAAACAGGAAAACAAATGAGAAAGAAAAGCAGCAGAATATGTGGAAAGTCCACTCACATGAACAAAAGCCGTATAATGCCCCCCTCCTGTTGTCCCATAATGATTGCTCATAGCATACAGCGTATAACAGCTAGATGGTTGCCCATTTTTATGAGCGATATATGGTGACAAGTCAAGACCATGAATGGGAAAGTCAACAAATGTCTCGAGCTTGTTGTTCATGAATCTGCTAAAAGAAAACCTCTTTAAATGAATGACAAGAACTTCAGGTAGTCTCCAAAGATCTAATTTCTTGCTTGCTTGTTGTTGCTCCTTGCACTGAGGACAAAACCTGCAGTAGAAAGGCATGTTTTACAATTATCAGTTCCTATGTATAAACAGAAGAAGGTACCAAAATATAAACGAAATTCCAAGCCACAACGTAAAATGAATGCTTAGAAAACCATTCATCCACTTCCATTTTATAACAAGAGGCTTTCAGCTTGCATATTGCATCTTGTCTGATTACTAAATTCTTACACTATTGCATGTTCTACAATCCAAAATACCAACAAGAATAACAATGCTGTCAGAATCTACAACTACACTTTAAAAACAAACTCAGAACTCTAACGAACCAGCAATGCTAACATCATGGAAACGTAATAATAAAAACTTCAGAATGCCATCCTTAGAAATGCGAATATGATTGACATCCAAATGCAGATATGCTGATGTTCCAGGATTGCATATGTTGATACATAGACAAAATATCTACATTACAGATTTTTTATTTTTTTTAACTTTTTTTTAATTTTTGGTGATGAGGCATCCTAACATTAGTTGGGAAACCCTTGATAAATGAAATCACCCACTAACCCTGTGCATCAAGTAAGCCTAGGGGGATTCAAACTCAAGATTTACAGAGTGCAAACCCATGGCTAAGACAATCCCGCGCCGGTTTTACATTGCAGATATGATTGATATCCAAAACAAATATGCTGATCTGCCAGATTTATGCAGGCTTTATTTTTCAAAAAAATAAGGCTATCCCCTTTTCTTTGATGAACTGATAATAAAAATTCAAATTCTCAAGAAGTAATCAACCACCACTAAGTAATCATAAATTTCCCTATATATATTTAAATTCAATAAATGAAAACTACTGAGCAAAATAAATTCTCAGATGGAATGATCGACTAAACACCGACCACTTGTCTTCAGGTCCCAGAGGTTCCTCCTTCAGGAATTCTTCAAGGCATTGATATAAAGAAACAGTCTCCTGAGGTCTCTTCAGAAAAAACCCAGGCTTAAAAATCTCAGGCAAATAATTCATAAGGCGCATATCAAACTGTTCATTCAGTTCATCTGGCCAGCTCACAAGCACATACAATCGCTTCTCCAATCCTGTTACTGAAATTGGCTCATTCATTTTTATCTCAGAGTGCATCTTTTCACCCTTTTCATCAGTAAGGTAGAACTTGAACTCAAATCCACATTGCACGGCCTCACCAGTTCCACTAGATGGCATTCCATTGTCAGAAATAGGAGGTATGGCACTCTCCATAATTTCATCATCATTACAATTTTTTCCAACTTTGCCATCATCCTCCGAGAGAGAATCTTTTGTTCTTAGAATGGGATTCAGTAAGCTGAGGTATGACTTTTGGATAGAGCATCCACCAACTGTACTTGGTAGCCTTGTTACAAATGGAATCCCAAATGCCTTCCAACGTAGAGTCCTGTCACCCAAGATGTAAATCCTGCCAGCATGATGTTCTCGTCAAAAATATTAAACAGATGAATAATCAGGTAAGAAAGGTAATGATCAATTCTACAAACCAGAAAAGTAAGTAACTTAATTGAGAAGAAAATATTACAATTCATTAAATGGATGGTCATCTGGAAGCAAATCACACTACAAAATGGATGCACGGCGTTAAAACCCTATGAATGCCCTTAATTTGTAAGCTTGTCCACCTAATGAGAGACTGTCACCACCCACCCCACCCACCTCCCATGGGCAGTATCTATTTCAATAATAGAATAACAATAATAATAGAATGTCACCAACTACCTGGTTAAACCATCTATAATCATCTTGTTTCAGACGACACTTAAAAAGACATGTAAACGAATAAAATATTACGAGATTTTAAAAATCTAACAAAGGAATAATCCAAAGAAAAGGTTAGTTATATATGAAAACATGCAACCAACTCAAATTTTGGAAGTAGTAGACAACTAAAATGTTTGGTAGTGTATGACAACTTCATGTAGAGGTAGGCACTCAATTATTTATATAAATCATTATATTTTTAAAGTATGAAATGAGAATATTACACTAAACAGGCATAATTGGTTTAAATTTTTAGCTATCAGGCGAAATCTAAAATTACAAAGATACAAGCAAGAAGACAATATTGTGTTTACGTTCAGCATGTCGTGTGTTCAAATGAAAAGGTGGATTTTCTTAAGGGTTGTCAATGAAATAGGATTGGGTTTTAGGATGAAAAAGGGTGATGGCATGATGTTAAGTGTTAACTATATAGTTGGGAACCAGTCATCTGAAGGAGGAGGTGAGCTAAAATTTAGTACATAGGCAACCAGTTCGTCCTATCATTTCTTACAATGTAAAGAGACCAATATACGAATCATACAGATATATCATTCAGGTTATCCTTCCCCCCTTTGCACCCGTCATTTCCCAACAAAATTATGAATAAGACAACACTGACTTTTAAGTTGTGTGAATGAAATAATGCATGCGTCTGTGTGAGTCTGCTTTGTAATAAATCAGAAGTTAAAGAAAAAAAATCCACGAGAAAAATATAACTATATTTATAATGAGACACGGAACAATGATGCAGAAGTCTCTTAAACAGCAATGTGAGCCATTTTAATGGATCAAAATAATACAAGAAATAATAGAACAGTTAACAAATATGAAAGCACACAACTCATACATCTGGAGAAATGGATAAATTTCACAGTATGGGTACTACTTCATGACAGATAAAATAATAAATATAAGAAATAAAAAGTACTCACTCCTCCAGATGCTGGTGCGTAAACACTACTAATGGCTTTCCATCTGGGTCTTTTGGTAGACGATATGCCACGAGTCGATCACCATCTCGTATCAAGGACAATGCATCTGCAGGCTCCTCTACATATCGGATTATACGATTATTATATACCTGCAACAAAAAATTTCTTAATGAATATAGAAGGTGCATACAAATGGCATTGCCACCCAGATTATTTGAGAAAGCAAAAACAGTTCATGACAGCATATTTCACCATACCTCAGCCACTATAAGATCCTCATCACTTCTTAGTGAACAAGCAACACTCAAGGCCTGAATGAAGTCCTTGTACTTTCCGTTTTTCACCACAGTTATGATATACTGACGCGGAGCACCATTCCCATCAGGACTTAAAACCGTGATGGTCATTGTCCGCATATTTGTTGAAGGTAGAGGCAGCGATAAATACATAAAAGGATCAAATGTAACTGATACCTTTTTGCAAACAGGGCATACTAATGTCGACCTGTATTGACCCTGTGATTAATACATGGTTCAAATAATACTCAATCAATTAAATTCACCCAAAACCTAAAATCCAAGAATTATTTCATAAATGCTGATGATTAATACCTCACATTAGCAAGAAATCTCAAATATTAGAAGAATTCACCAGATTCTAAAAAAGAAATACATAGAAATGAAAGGTCTCACCAGAAGGATCTGAATAGTTGATCAAATAGTACAGAAATGTCTTGTTTGCTGGTAATTATTATATATCATTTACATATAGTGATGATGTCAAACTCTCAAAACCCAAAACCCCCATCCTTTAAAAGAGGGATTCAAATATGAAAATTGATCTAAAACATATTTGAAGTCAAGCATAGACACTTGAAACAATATCTGATTTCATATCACCAGATTCGCTTTGCGCATCCTGAATCCATTCTCGAATCAGATTTAGAAAATATGAATACAAATCTAATCTCTGTTCTAGAAGGGCTACTTAATTCCATTATCTATAATACTTAAACTCCCACCTTTTCTGCAAAGGAAAATGAAGCAAATTAAAACCTGATTGAATATGGAATAGATTTGGGCTTGTTTTTGCACATTATGATCCTAATCAGATTAGTATCCAGTTCCCAGTCATTTTCCTTAACAGATTCAAATCTGATGCCTTTTCCATTTATAAATCTATTTATGGAAATGCATATTGAACACATGGTATTTCTGTACTTCTGATGCAGAATGGTCAAGTCTATCTAGTGAGAAAGGCCAAATTGATAATCACCTGGCATAGATCGACTATGATAGAGTCATTTCGTGCAAGATGGTTTGCCCAGTACTCATCTGCAACCTCATCATCTGGACGACCACATGCATCTTTTGCTTCTATATAAGGTTTGTTTTTTACGCGGTTTAGATCTTCATGGAGTCCATCCAACAAAAATGCAAGTAGCTCCTGCAATCATAGTGTGATATTTTAATCCAAACAGAAGTACAGGACTGTTATAGTGTTATTTTAACCAAGTGCAACAATATTATTCTGCAATAACACAGAAATTCACTGACCTGTGAGTCATGCTGATTATATCCATTAAAGTGAAGATTAAAATGAGAAATCTTTGACTTGAACAATCGCGGAAAGACTGGATTTCTTTCAGGCGCCCACAGCTTCCTTAATAGATCTCCAAAAGCTAAAGCCAACTCACCCTGACCAAAAAGTGGAATACATAAGTCTGGAAAAGGCATAGACGTTCCAACCAATAATATGGAACTCCACCTATGAAAGTAGGAATGGACAAACTACTAGCACATCAAAAGAAATAAATGCTATCAGGAAATGATTATCCATATAGAGATAAGATTGTAGAGTGAACCTACATTCATTCCCAAAGGATTATGCCTGTTTATTTCCCTGCTGTAGTCTCCAAGGAAAAAATCAACAATCTTTGATGTATGCGCTAAGCACTGGATGGCACTGTTCATGAAACATGTATTTCCTAGATTCTGTAATCCAACCAAGCCCAATGAACCTCCTGCATAGTTTTTGCATAAGTCTGGAGTCCCAGAAAGAAGAGCAGTTTCTGATGCTCCTGTGCTGCCATTGCCCATAATTGATCCATAACAGGAGAAAACTCCAAATTTTGACTGCCGTACTGGCAGATCATCTTTCCTTCCTTCACTTCTACATATCATGGGGTCAGACCATGCATAAACTTGTAATTCGATAAGAATCTGTGACACCAGTAAAGAAAATCAAAAGATGAACAATACTAACCAAAAAAATAATGTTACAAACTAGGAAATAGAAAGAATTGTATGAGGAACACATATAAGAAATTGCAAATTGAGTACACAATTCTTTCAAACTATTCGCTATTCAAATGTTAAAGTACCATGTTTCGTTGGAAAGATAATAATCGCACTCTGTATACATTAGCTAGCTGTATAAAGATTTCTACAATGCGATGTACTGATATTAATACAATACATTAGTCCATAAAGACAAGCCAAATAATCCTTTCCATCTATTATGGATCAGCTTTTCATATTGAAGTATAGTTTATCCTGTGACAATATTATTTCAACATTTTGTAATCCCCTACAGATTTGTGTTAAACCCCCAGGTGGTCAACTAACAAGCATACGAGAGGCTTACCATTCCTGGGCTAAAACCATTTTTAAGAAAATAGATTAAGTAGCTGGGACCAATTTTTTTTTAAAATTATGGTGGCCCTGGTGACTGTAGTGTTTTTTAATGCTAAGGTTTTGTGTGTAATAGGTCAGATTGTCTACAGGACTTATATTCGTATTTTCTTCTTTAGTAATGCTCTGTTTGATCCCATTGTTTATTTTAATGAAATTCAAATATTAAATTTCTTATGCAATGATAACTGATCTTTGGCAGTGACATATATCCTTAAAGCTATATGCCTTTCGCAGAAAAAAAGAACCTACAAAGAATGAACAGAAAACAAAACAAAGAACATAAATATAATAAAGTGGAAGATGGTCACATGGATGACAACATTTGACCATTCCATTACGATAAAAAGGCTCTGTTTTTTTCTGAAAAAATCCCAGCTGACAAGAAAGCTAATTGCATCTTAATAAAAAAACATTGGCAGTGAATGCACCCATGTAGCAATATCTACCGTCAAGGATGCATAGTGTTAGCCTCTTCTACTCATATAAAATTATATTCCTTCATACAAAAACTTAAGAACTAAGCCACAAGTACCTCCTGTTCTGATTGACGTTGACCATCTTTCAAGAATTTATTCTGCTCGTTCATAAAAATAAGGCTTGTCTGTCCAGAAAAATCCCACATGCGCACCTGTCTTAGCACAAAACAAAATAAAGAAATTGTTTAAACCTAACAAGAAAATTTGCAAAAAGTGATAAAAAGAAAACATCAATGCTAATAGCTACATACCGGCTCAGATTCAACAGTGAAAATCTTGCAGGCTCTTTTGTAAAACTCAGCAGCATTATCCTGGTACAAAGACAGATGTAACAAATCACATATGACAATAATGTTGCAGCTTTACCTGAGAAGAAATCAAGATAAAAAGATATATGGTATCACGAAGGGAAACAAGATCCAAACAGATTTTTAGACCAATCAAAGCTTAGGCAATTCCACATCCCTCTATTAGGAAGGTGTAAAGATATGCAACAGTAATAACGTACTTCAAACTTCCTAGTACAAAAAATTCAACCTAGTATTAAAGAGGCCATTACTTGTTACCATGGTGCAGCCCAGGCACAAGCTCTGATACATTAAGCTTACACTGTTCACCGTATCCTTGATGCATTCATGATTCATGTGTCCTTTGGGTTCTTTGAAAACCAGAGCATAACATCAAAAACAATCTACAATCACATGTGGTGTTTGCCCAATTGGAAGTTATTCACCTGCCTCATTTTGCATACAACTAGCTGACTAGAGATTTCATGTCCGTGCCTTAATATTACTTTCAGATTTCTTTATTGGAAAACTACATGAGCGTGCAAATCCTAGAAGAGGATCTGCCCCCACATTCCTGTAAATCAGAACCCTATAATTTGGTCTGGTCATTCTCTAAAGTAACTCAGCACATGGATTAGTTATGTTAGGTTCCATCAATTCAAACCCTTAATTTTTTCTTCTCTATACCATCCCATACATAACGACAGAGGAAATTTAATATTTTCATACCATCATTATGCATACCACACTCTCTCTATAATTAAAGGACTCCAAATTTCAGTGAATAACAGGCATGTCAAAATTTCATCTCAATGAAGCTAACAAGCAAAATGAAAAATCAATATCATTATTAATTATTATTTTGAAAAGAGAATTGAGGCATTCATAATATAAGCTACATGACAGTTCCAACAAGGTATTAGCAATTTATGATTATTATTGCCATCCACCACCCATAATAGTCCAGGTAAGATGAGTACCAAACACTTTGTATAACTATACGGTTTCATACACTCCACGATATAGGATCCTTTGTTTCACAGAAGTTGTCCCAAAAAGAGTCACTTCATATTTATTATCCATAAATCCTCCTAATACTAAGACGAATGTCAATCAGATACATCAATCATTCATAGTGTTCAACACTCAACAAACCATTATTCAACATCGAAATTCAGGAAGGGAGAAAGAGAGAGAGAGAGAGAGCAATGCCAACCTTTTTGCTAATCCGTACAGTCATCGTATTAGTATCCGGTGCGACGGTGATCCTGAGTCGCAGAGGATAAACTTCGACCGTCCCGTTCTCACACACCGAAGAAACCCCCACCTCCTTCGTCGCCGTCTCCGCCGCACTCAAATCCCTGTGCCTACACAAATCACACCCAGACGAACACCAACAACAACTCACATTGATCGATTCGCTTCAACGCGTACAACAAAACAATGTAAAAGCGATTATCATCGGAAAAAAAAACCCTCACCATCTGAGACCGCGAGACCACATGGGAACGGTGACCAAGGCGTATTCCCGCCCGGAAACCGTCGCCGTCTCCGTCGCCGCATCGGGATCGGAGTCCTCGCGGCGGAGGGAGAAGACGAGATCGGAGTTGAAGATGTTGTTGATGATCCTCATCGGCCCGCCGTAGGACGAAGAGGACGGACCGGCGGCGTAGAGAATCCCCCGGTCGTCGCCGCCGCCGCTGTCGTCCGGTGCCTGATCCGAGACCTTCCTCCACCACTTGTAGGGGACGAAGTAGACCCTCTCGTCTTCGGGAGTGGGGGCATCGGAGGGATTTTGAAGCTTTTCAGGGGTAAAACCGTCCATCTGAAAAAGAGGGAGATCTGAGAGAGGAAGGATTTTCAGTTCGTTTTGTCGGAGAAGAAATGGAGGAGACGAATGAGAATTAAAATATGTATAGAAAAAGAAGGAAGTTATGTGTATATTCGGATTAATAGATCTCGCTTTTGTATTTTTAAACGGCTCTTACAGTTTTGTTGGGGAATGACGTCACACGGACTTTCAGAGTCGGGTATCAATCGTGTCGCGCGTAACAGTTTGACTCGTTTAAAGACTGGGCTCTGTGAAAGTACATCTAACGTGAGAGGACACATGGTGGTCTAATTTTATGGGGTTTTTTATTTTTAATTACACTATATCATTTACATATAATGATGATCTCTCATTTCTTTATATTTTTCTATTTAAGTCTTCAGATTTAAATGATACGTTCTTTTAAAATTTTAGTCTTAGGAACTAAAAAAACAAATAATTTAGGGACAGATCTCTCCCAGGGATTAATAAGAAACATACGCTTTAAATCTAGGGACTTAAACCAAAATATGAAGAAGTGAGAAATCGATCACTAAATCATATAGTTTACAGGGACCTAAAAATAAAAATAAAAAAAATTTATTTGAATAATGTTACGTAAAGTCTTGTTTTCGGTTCCAATTCTAGTTAATCCATGTTTTAAAATTTTTAAAAATAAAATACTTCATCGAATGAGGTACACTTTTTATATATAAAAAAAAATGTTCTAATAAATTACATGGATTCTTTATAAAAAAATTATATTGATACATATATCTTGTTAATGTAAGTATATGCTTCAGTGATTTTCTATTGAGGTATATAAAACAGAAATTCAGGCTGGAAAAAAAAATGTGTGTAGCATCCATCACTCTATTTGTTTTCCTTTACTAATTGATTAATTAAGTGGCTTGAATTCAGGAACCACACTAACATTATGTTAAAGAAGAGTGTTCTTACACACCTTTTCTTTTCGGTTCCAAATCCAGTTTTATATGTTTCGTTAGCATCATATAGTTCAATAAAAAAAATTTGTATTTTTAATAAATATATTCATGCAATTTATTAAAGTATATATTTTATTTTTTTATAAAAATATATATCTTATTAGATGATGTATATTATTTTTAAAAAAATTAAAAGATGTGTGGAACAAAATTAATGGATATCATCATTTATTTAAATGGAGAATTTTTGTGATTTGCATTATGGGAGAGGCTTGCAAGTGGGGATTGGGTGGATTTTTTTTAATTTTGTAGTTGTATTTTTTTTCCTTCCTTTTATTTTGATATAAGGAGCTATTAATGGATTTTCATTTGATTTAATTCAATCAAGAGAAATCATAAAATAAAATTGAATACTTTAAAGGAAAATGATTCATAGGCCCCATTTCATAGGCACATGTAAGCTCCATGAGGTGGCATTGGTAACATTACCATTAATACCCCGTTTTGATTTTAAATGATCACCGTAATCAATGGGCAGTTAGGATTAGCAAATTTTTCTCTGCGTTTATTTTGGATTTTTTTCAATTTAGATAAGCCAACCTTGAATCTCATTTATCACGCTGAATTTTTTTTCACGAGGTTATTTTTTTTTTAAGAACATTGTGAAACCAATCGAAATTGATGTTTGATCTAACATTGAAACTAAATTCACATCAGGAGGACTTTTGCATCAATTAATCTGATTGAAAAAAGAAACAAACTGAACATTGTGGTTTTCTTCATCGATGGAGGTTGATTCAGGTGTGCCGATTGATGTTGTTTGTATATGCAATTTTTTTTCTTTTTCAATATTTTATTTGGGATGTCAATTCTGACAGTTTCATAATCTGACAATTGTGAATTTTGTGTTTTTAATGTTTTTTATGTTGTAGGATGAAAATGACATGTTGTTGTTTAATGTTTTATTATCGATTACATTTTTCACATTTTTGTTTGAGTTATATTCCCTTTTTTCTGTTTTAATGTGTTTTTAATTAGTTAGTTACATTTATAATTGTATCTGAAATGTTATAAAGCTATACAGAAACCTTACTGATATATTTAAAGGTAACTAACTTTTAGTAAAATACAATAGCAAAACTTAATAGGGAATCTGAAAGCTCACACAAAGATAGTTACATTGTATATATTAGAATATGTCCCAATCATATTAACCAATTAGTTAGTTACAATGTCACAAACTTACAATTGTACAACATTTTTTAGGAACTTATAAGACATACAAACATAGTTACAGTGTGTCTTTAAGCTACTGTCCAAATCATACACAATAAGTAAGTTACATTTTTTGCTGATTGACAAGGAATCCTGACAACAATATTCCATTTACATCAGAACATACATACACATTCTAAGAAAATAAATATAATTGTTAGTTACATTAATCAATCTTTTTTAGATGTATTACTCATACATTTTACGATTCACATAAGTAACTGAAATACAAAAAATATATGAATGTTTGTCAACAGTCATCCAATTTTTTAATTTTTTTTCTCTGAAGAACGATGAAATACACAATGGATTTATTTTTAAAAAAAGGAAATAAAGAACAAAAAAATTCCGTACCCATTTTCGCCAAGGTTTAAATCCACTGGATGACAAATTTGACGATTAACAGTTTGTTTGTGATATGGCAGTTGAGATTTAGGGTTTTGAAATTTTTTTAGACAAAAAGGAAACAGATTGGTGGAGTGATTTTGATGAAAAATTTGATGATTGACAGTTTGTTGGTGATCTGGCAGCCGAGATTTAGGGTTTTGAAATTTTTTTAGACCGAAGGGAAACATATTGATGGAGTGATTTTGAACGACATTTTTGTTTTAGGAAACCATAGATTTTGAAATATGGTTTTAGCTCTCTGAGAGGTTTGGAAAGACGAATCACAAAAACATAAAAATAGGGAAAAATCACGTGAGAAGGTGTGGTTTATTAATAGGGGTACTTCAGTCATTTGCTTTTTACCCTTTTATAAAATTAAATCAGACAGTCAATGAAAAGTTGACACATCATGGGACTTATGAGTGGAACTTATATTCTGGGGTCTCTGTAGCAAAACTGTACTTTAAATAAACAAAACGAAATCAATATATGCATGCCCGAATATGAATTTATTATGAATTATCTACCTCTAAATTTTCTAGACTCCAAGTTTTAAGAAAATGGCATTGCTAGTTTGTTACATGCAATCCTCATTTACAACTCTAGTGTAGTCTCACATTTACAACTAGAAACATATAATTTTTTAACTTTTATTTATAGTTGGTTCATATAATTTATTAAAATTTATTTTATTTTTGTAAATGTACATGTTTTGTTTCATGCAATATACATATTTAAAGAAAAATCAAAACACAGTCGAAAATTACATACTTATACAAATGTTCCTAAAATTTTTCAAAGAAAACTTATGAAAATCGAAAAAATTCTCCATAAGATTTAAAAATCATCTTAATTCCCTAAAATGTTCTTAAAATCACAAAAATTTCCTATGATTATATAAAAGTATATACTGATTTATTTAAATTTTATTAAATAAATTATAGTATTCTAATGAAGGTCTTATGCTTTTCGTTGTTAGTAATTTTGAGTTGAAAATATATTATGAAATTTTGATTTGATTTTTAAATTGTTTTATCTGATTTTATAATGGAGTTGATAAAACTGTAATTTTTTTTATTCAGTCTCTGTGATGAGATTGAGGAGGTGAAAATGTTGAAAAATGACTCGATTTTGTATATCAAATAAGGTTTTACAGCTATTTTTTTTTACAGTTGAAGATGACATTTCAGGAGATGGAGATGTTGAAAAATAAAGGGGTATTTTTATCTTACAAAAGGACTAAATCTGATTTTATAAAGTTCATAGACACTGAATCCGATTTTAATCAGTTTCTGACTGAGAGACAATTCGTTAATCGTATACACTTTATAGGGACTTAACATAATTTTCTGATTTTACACAGATTTTTTGTGATTTTAAAAAGATTTCAGGGAGTTAAAAGAAGATTTTTTTTTTTTGAAAATATAAAAGGAAGATTTTTGAGGAAAAAAAATTCAGGGACCATTATAGAAGAGAAATGGCATCCATTTTGTAGAAAAGCTAAAATGTGAATGCTCATATTTCCAAATCATTTGCAAAAATAAAATAAATAAATAGTTGGGAGTGCATTCGAACTTGGACGGGTCATAGGTGTACCTTGATAGTGAACCAACTAATATAAACTTCATTTAAGTAATCAATGTGCAACAGAAGTTCCTCCAAGGAGTGAACAGCTAATTATGCATGAAAGGACCAGAAGGTCTTGAAATATGGTTGATTTGTGTGAAGAACTAGAATGATTTTTAAATGTATTATGAACACAAACAAAACACAGTATTTCATGCAGTCCCATTTATTGTCTCTACTTCTCTAAACCCAATTGTTCGTTTAGAAACACATATTGAAAAGTAGATTAAGAATAAAGCTGCTTTTTAAGATGATTTTAGACCTTTGATTTTTTTGGGATGCTTTTTTTTTAATTCAGGAATCAATATTTGGAAGGAATTTAATGTTTGGTAGAAAAAGTTGCTTTTGAATTCAAAAAATCGATTCCGACAAAAAAACGTTCTTTTTGAGATTTTAAAAACACGGATTTCGAGAGAGAAATTAAAAGGAATCCAGCTTTTGATTCCGCCGGAATCCGACCCGTTTGGTTGCGTGTTTAGACGGAATCCGCTTTTTAAAAAAGCGGAATCCGTCCAAACACGCAACCAGACACATTTTTATAAATCAATGCCCAAAAATTAGCTTTTTAATAATATGTGGAGGGATAGTTTCTCACAAACTCAATTTTAAACTCAGCTTTGAAGAAAAAATTAACTCTTAAACCTGTTTTCAAATGAAACCTTAATCTAATATATTTTTTTGGTGAAAAAGTTATGTACTTGATTCATTCAAATATATATTTCGTTTAAGTATATACTTATCCATACTTCATTGGATAAGTATATACCTTTAAATATTAAAAAATAAATAAAACATGTTATGCTTGCAAATGAGAACTGTCCCTAACATTTTTCTATCTCGGTGGGTTCTAGAAAAGGCCCAGATTGTTGAATGATGCATCTTACTGGTTCTTTAGGTTAGGTGATATTTGATACTGAAAATAATCGGATTTCTTGTTTTATAATTCCATAGTTTTTTATTTTTTTATTTTTGAGGCATTCTATTAATTGAAATGATGCCCAAAACAGGGAAAGACAGCAACAAGCCAAACCGGATTAAAGCACAATCGAAATCCGTGTTTTAAAAAGCTCAGAAAGTGTGATTTTCGGTCGGAATCGATTTTTTAAATTGAAAAGCAACTTTCTCTACCAAACATTAAACCCCTTTCAAATATTGAAAAGTCAAGGTCTAAAATCATCTTAAAAAGCAGCTTTATTCCAAACGGAGCCTGAATCCGAGGATCATACCTACAGATCGATTACAAAAACACCCCCTAACAGTGGAAACCCACTTAACCCCCGCACAGAAGAGACCCAATCTTTAATTCCATAGCTTAAAGTGACAGATGCCACTGTCTACTGTGGCAGATTCAAGCCCTATGAATATCATGTACTGATACATATGCATTTTGCATTGAGAGAAGACAACACAAATGGAAAAACTTTCTTTCCAAAGTTTGAAAATTTGAAATTAAAAATCAGTAGATGTGGCATCAACAGTCAAACCATTTACATAAAAAAAAGAAGACAAAACACCCCTCTAACAGAGTGCACACACAAAGAAACCAAAAACACAGACCTAGTCAGGATCAGATCCTCCCACCTTGAACTTGAACATGTGAAGCAAGGTTCATATATTTTTAAGGGAAAAAAAAACACAACTAAAACTCAATTGAACTCTCATATTAGTTAAACCACTCCCCCAATTAATATGGTTGTCTATACTGCAACTATACCCATAAATACTTGAGGGATTGCTGTTACCTCTGCTGCCTCCATCATCACCGGCTGCGATGATGAAACACTGGCCATCTCTGTATCCACTGCAGGCAATACAGGTAAAGGTGTCACCGGTGGTACTAACTTCGTATAGTGAAACTCAATCTGCAGTCGTTGGTGGAGATGCATCGAACCCGCCCTCCCCTTCTTGATATCAGCCTCCAATTCTCTGATCGGTATCGCAGCCAAGAAGCTCTTGATGTACTCCTTGCATGACTCCTTCCCTCTGCACAAAACCTCCTCTAGTTTTTCGTCATCATCTGTCACACGATTGATTGTCGAGTTGTCATCGAATTTCAAAATGAAGGCCTCGTTGCAACCCTCATAGAGCCTCTCCCCAAGTGTGTCGAGGATGTAATACGCGTCTGGCTCGACTTTAAGAACGAAAAAGTGGTCGTTCCAGCTCACAATGTAAATCTGGGGGCTTCCATCATCAGAGCAGCTCGAACCAGCCCGGCTGATCTCATCCCAGACACCATCAAACGACATGGCTCCATGGAGAAACTCAAGACCACCCCCTTCACAGTCGTCCATCCCCTCAGGGTGGAAAAACCCAATAAAGGATTTCTCAGGAACTACAGAGAGCGGACGGATCTTCGCTTGTAAGACGGTCTCGAGGTCAAAATGTTTGTCGGGGAACCTTTGTCTATAAGTCTCATTCTCGCAGAGGTTCCTCCATTCGAGGGAGCCTTCACGGATGAGACTGTCGAACTGGGACTTGATGGGCATGGTGTTGCGGTTGGTTTGGAACCAGTCAGAGATCACGGCCACAAGAGCAGTACATGCGCTTTCCCCCGCAGCTCGCTCACTCCTCTGGTCAATGGAAGCAAAGAAGACCTGTGTCTGAAGCTTCATGTGGCCGTCGCGGCTCATGACATCTTTCTTCTCCCAGCTTCCCACCGCGAAATTGTCATCACCAAATTCTGATACTGATGACTGGTTTTCATCCATCTTCTGCCACAGCAAAAACATTGCCACAAGTACTTCTCAATAATGTATTAATTACATAGCTAAAAAGTAATGTAACTAGTCCAAAACAATTGCCCATGTTTGGGATGCGACATAAGCTTATTTAAGATATAATATTGATCTTATGAGATAGATAGCTATTGAGACGATTTCCATTTGACCACATCATTTTCTTTATTCAGTCATCATCATTTTTGTCCTTCGTGTTTTTTAGGTGTGCAAAACATCTGGATAAGCCATTCCAGCTAGCCCCACCCCCATGGAATTACTATTAGGACTCATGCTAGCTTATTGAGGCATAGCTATCAAGTTTTATTCACGCTAAACAACAAGTGTTATAGATATTCCTAACCTATAAGAGCATTTCCAAAAGACTCCCTACACCATATTTTTCTCTATGTAGAGAGTCAAAAACTTTAAAATCCATATTCAAAAGCTTCCACACACCCCTCCCTACCATATTTTTTCTCTACAATGGAGTCTTGTAGAGAAAACTGCATTATAAAATGATCACATTGTCCATTCAACAAAACCCTTTTTTTTTTCCAGCCAACTCTCTCTCTCATTTTTTTTAACCTATCTCCCCTAAATGTATCTCATCTTCCTTTCTATCCTTCAAACCCTAGAAAAAATAAAAACTCAAAACCTTTGATTTCATCCGCCCGTCCGCCGTTTGTCCCGTCCGCCGTCCGTCCGTCCGCCGTCCAGTCAGTTTATAAGCGGAAGAGCAACGGCTCCCGATCGTTGAAACTCTCCACACAAACCCTCTGTTCTGTTTTTAGTTTCCTTTCTTCGTCTCACTAAATTTAGGAACAACAAAAACAATGCAAAGCCGAATACGAAAATCATTTGAATCCTTCCTTTTTGATCTGAAGAAAAAGAAGAGGGAGCCTAAAAAAAGCCCTTCTCATTCTCTCTCTCTTTTTTTTTTTTGGGGGGGGGGGTTTCAATGGAGAATGTTTTCTAACATCTAGGGTTTCCTGTGAAGATGATTGTTAGTTTGGTTGAAGTTTTGGTTGTCTTGCTTTCGGGGATTTCGATCCCATGGTAATTCTCCGTTTCTGTTTTCCTCTTCCATGATTTTTTGCTATATGAGATTATATCATTGGATTTTCTAATAGAAAAGAGAGATTGATTTATTTATTTATTCTTTGGAACATTGACCCCAATTCAAAGTACCAACACAAGTGTCAATTTGATCAGGATAATTAGGAATTCATGATTACTTAATACATTTTGTTATAAAACTCTCGGTTGTTCTAAAACTCTCATGTATAGATATGAATTAGGGTAAAAATGTCATTTGAAATGAATATAGGGTAAGAATGATGATGCTTTTGGAGTGAAAAAAAAAGCTCCCTACATGTCATAGGAAACCTTTTTTTTCTCCACAGTATAAGGAAACATTATGGAGACTTTTGAAGATGCTCTAAGGCCCTTATTCCGCACCCCAGAAGGGTCACACAAACTTTGCAATTCTGTAGGGAGAGTATTATCACATCTCTAGAAATGGAAAAATGGACCCTCATAAGATCAAGCAACTTCATTAGAGATCCAAGGGTGTACATATTTTTAAAAATATCTTCATTTAACCATAGATATTAAAATCTCATGACGTGATGGTCAGAAAACGAATAATAATGAAAGCGTACCCCTAAAGAGAGAGACTCATCGGAGGAGCTGAGCTGCCGGCGATCATAATCAATGTCATCGCCACCATCTTCTCCATAAGCCTTCTTCAACAAAGGCTCACCTTTGGCCTTGGGAGATCTGAAACTCAGCTTCCTCTTCCTCCAAGGAAGAATGCTCCTCTTCGAAACCTGAGTGAGAGAAACTTCGGAGGCCGATGACACCCATTCATCATCATTTGAGCATCCTACATCCGACCTGCGGTTGCTGTAATAAACCCAATCCTCAAACTCCCCATCCATCCTCACTTGCGAGTAGAAAGTCCTTCCGACAAAGTTCGCAGACGCCAATGTGCCATAACTGAATGACTTGCGAATACTGAAGTCATCATTCTTGTCATCCTCGAGTTCTCCCTCGTCGACTTCATCGAGAGAGTCTGTGTCAAAAGGGTAATTGTAATCTGTTTCCTCACTTTTAGCAGAGCATTTGCCTTCGCTGCCTTCGTCCTCCTGGCATGTCTTTTTTGTTTTTCGAGCGGAAACATATTCCCTGAATATTTTGACCTTTCTCAGACCTGCTTTGAGAGCAGAGACCTCATCTTTCTCACAAAGGGAATCCCCGGAGCCAGGGGACAATGGAGAGGAACCTATTGACCTGGGGACCGTCTCTTGAGATTCTTGGGCAGTTCTCAATTCAAGCATGCTGATCGAAATCTGGCAAAAAAAAGTGCTTCAGGATAAACAAAACATAAAAGAGATGGATGAAATGGTCAATGGATATAATTTGATGGCCATATGAATTAGGTGCAGTGAGAATCAAGAAAAAACTAACAGGATGAGAACTTATAGGGGATGGAAAAGGAGCTCCACATGTGAGATGTACAAGCTCAAACATTCAAAGGCCAACTGATTGACAAGAAAAAGTTCACATTTTGATATGGCCATATGTACTACTAATAAAATTCCCTTTTGGAACCAATTGTCAAACATGTTTTCTTGCAAAATTAGATTTTAGATAATCGATTCCAAATGGGTATTTTTCAAATTCAGCTTTTGATTTCAAATTTTGGTTTTTACGTTTTAATCAATTTAGAGCAAAAGCCTTTTTTTCAAAAGAAAAATGGTTCCAAACAGGACCTAAGTAAAGGAGTGTAAAGAACACTGATGTGATTGGAATCAGAGTCAGCTAGATTGAGAAACCTAGACAATCAATGTTCTTCGTGTTTGGCTGGGCAGAAATGGAAGTCCCAATTTTGGGAGAGACAGAGAAATGGTAATCAGAGCAGAGGAGATATACATATACATAATTTAAAACCCACTTACATAGAGAGATGGATGAAGCCCAGAAGCAATCCTTGGTCCAGAGAGGGGAATATTTATCTTGATCTCATTCTCTTCCGCAGAAGAAGCATATTCGGCCAGATTTAATAAAGCAGTGCCTATAACAGAAACCTTGTTCTTTGATCCTTGCTTTGAATTTGAACCCTGAAAGAGAAGAAAATTCTGGTTAAAATTTCTTATTGAATGTTTCACAAATGCATAAAATCTGTATGTTGTATGGTGGATTCAACATTCAATTGTATGCAGGCAAACTTGCATGATGGATTCATAAGGTTTAAAATAATAGGCATTTGCCACTTCAATACAAATTCCAAGGGCTTTGTCACAACATCTTTTTTTTTGTAAATTGTAGTTTCAAAAAACAAAACATACAATTTTCTGATAAAGTACACATAGAAATACCCCTTCTCTCAACATCAGATTCCTTCTTCCTATGGAGATCTTATTAAAAGAAATTCCAAGTTGCAACCAACACAATCATCTTGAAAAAATGAAACCTCTACATCATGTCAAAAAGTAGCACCCACCAAAAAAAATGTTAGCATCCAAATGAACCAAAAAAAAATCATCAACTAGTCAAAACCCTAATTATCATTTAATCCAATATTTCAAAACCATCCCCATAAACATTACACACATCAATCAACCAACAAAAATATAAGACCATAAAAAAATCAAAATCGACCTGAAAAAAAGTGGGCCACATGAAATCCGAAATGCCTATATAGCTATTTTCACAAACATCTAAAAATTAAAACCCGCAAAACAAACAATTCCTTTTTTCGTTCTTCCCCCATTTGTATATTAAAAAACCCTTGAAAAATTCCCAAAATCCACCTAAAATTTCTCCCAAAACTCAACAGATAAATAAAAGAAAAAAATGGCTAATCTATACCCAAAATGATCAATTTTTTTTTAAAAAAAACCACTATTGTACGATCAAAAACCCTAAAACATCCCCAAAACCCACACAAAATCTCTCCCAAAATCCAATCAGATTCATGAAAGAAAAAATAAAATAAAGAAAATTCTATACCCCAAAAAACAAAAACTTTCCAACAAAAAACAACCATAATCCACCATTCAAACCCCAAAAAAACAAAATTTTCAACAACAACAACTCACATTGAACACGGTGAATTCAATCTCCCAAGGGAGGAACCCGTTCTCCTTGCTCTCCCTATTCGACGCCGCCGAACCCAAAGAAGAAACCAAGCTACAGACGCTCCGAAACTCCTCCTTCCACTCCACTACCCCCTCCTCCGCCCTCACATCCCCCTCCCTCGTGAAGTTCCTCTTCACCGACCTCCTCAGCGACCCCAGCCCGGCCGCCTTCCCCCCCTTCCACCTCACCTCCGCCTCCATCTTCGGAGACTCCCCCTCCCCCACAGCCGGAAGTCCCTCCATCCTCAGTAGGACCAGCCGGACCTCGTACTTCCTCGCCGGAAGCGGCGGCCACGGCCGCCACCTCATCATTTTCACCACCATCACTTCCCTCCGATCGGATCCGGTATTCCCAATTCAAATACGAAATCAAAATCAGAAATTTTAGGAAGGAATCGTGGAATCGACGATCCTCTGTTTTTGAGAATATCTTCTGTGGATCTCTCTCCCTCCCTCCCTCCCTGGCACTCTCTATATAAGGTCTGTTGTTATTTAACCTACATGCTAATTGACTATAATACCCTTACCGTTTGATTGTTTTTACTGGGAAGTTTCTTTTATCGTTTGCTTATCTGTCAAGGAAAGGGCGTAACGGGCAGGAAGGGTATTATCGGTATATGAGTTTTGCGAGGATGATTTAATGTTTTCCGCGTAGTTAACTGAAACCCAGAAATTTAAGATGATTTGGCTTTTACACGTGCAGACTGCGACGGTGGGTTTGGGACGTCCGATGAAGATCGGACGGCTTTTGATGTACGGAGTGAACAGAGAGAAAAGGCTGGCGACTTTTCACCGTTGATGATTGGGAGCCAGATTTGATCGTGGCCGTCCTTTTGGGGTTTGATCTTGTCGTGTTGTGGCTTAGGTTTTTCGAGGGGGCCGTTAGGATATTCTGTTTTTTTATTATTTAAGTGATTTATCAGTGATAATAAAGATTTCAAAATATAATTTAAAAAATCACCCAAAAAAATTACAAAGAAAAATGAGTCCTCACCAAGTAATTTTTGTTTTTCATGATAGAATAGTCCTTCACAAAATTTATATTTGAGAAATACTCAAATACCCTTGTAAAAATGATCATCAAACATGTCAATTGGAACAGATATTTAACACAAATCCACTGTAACAAAAAAAAATTCAAATTAGAAAATAAGATCTTATTTTGAATAATATATGTTTAAAATGATCAAAGGTATTATAATACAATATTATTTTCTACTGATTTTTTTAAAGATTTAGTCACATATTATATTAATTAAACTTATACTCCTTACAAAAAAACTTTGTTTCCAAGTCCCATAAAACTAAATTACCGATATCAAAAAATTCTTTCCAAAATTTTTAGACTTAAAAAAAAAAAAAAAAAACTTTTGGTCCCTCTACAGTCTCTGACGCGTGCGTTTTCATAGGGCGATCCATTCCATACGAGTCATGAAAAAGACTGTTTTTTTTAAATATTTATATTATATTATTGAAATGTCAATACATTATCAAAAAAGACTTTGTTTTTTATGTTAATACTAATTAGAGCGTGTCGAGAGGTCGGCTTGGAGTCATCTAACCGTCCATGCAAATCGGATCGTTGACTCTTACGCGGCATTGACTGGGCAAGTTTGGTTTTATTGAAAATTTTGCTAATAAGTCCATTGTAAACAATTTTTATTTTCAATCGAAACTCTCATAAACATCCTCTCATAAACATTGTTATTCAACCTTATTTTTAGTCACATTTTTTAGAGCTTTATTATCTTCAATTTTTAAGAGTTTCAAATATAATCTCATATATCTTATTAGTCACTTCCCACCATAAGAAAGTATTGTTAAAAAAATTTTAATTTTTTTTATAAATGATTATTCAATTAATTGGAGTATATATATACTTTACCTTTTAGAAAAAATATACACAATGAGATGAGATACGTGATTTAAAAAAAAATGATAACATGTGCGATTTGCGTTTTGAACTGTGAAATTGACTGAATGAAACATTTTATTTTTGGTTATATAACTTTATGATAATATTCATATGCCTTTGTTTGGAGGGAAAATGACTAAAAAAGTCTCTCAAAAGTTTGAAATATCCAAATCGGCCACTTTTTAAAATTATACCTAAAAAAGTCTCATTTTATAATTTTGAAAATACAAAAGACTAATCTACCCCTATGCAATTAGATCCTTAATACATTCCATATTTCTTAACTTTATTAAAATATTTCACCCTCTTAATTTTATTAATATATTTCACACATTTTCATGTAGATCGATTTTTTTATTGTAAATTCTTTGTGATTAGGTGGATTTTGTGAAATATGTACCAATATAATTTGAGTATTTGATAATGAACTCCATTAACTGTTGATGTTTTTTTTTAAAAAAATAGGTATGTACTAATGATATAATAAAAATATGTAAATAACTAAAAAATAAAAAAATGTGAATAAAGATTTAGAATACTAAAATATCATCTGTTGCATTGGGCATAATATAGATTTAAATTACATATTATGATTATATATAATGAAAAATAAAAAACAATACCAGATAAGATATATATAAGAAACACATATATATAATAACAAAACCTCTAAAGGGATTAATTTTCATCATATATACAGAGATTATTGTTTTGTAAGAAAAATAAGTTTTTAGTGTAGAATAAAGAAGAATATTAAAAATTTAATTACACAAGGGCATATTAGTATTTTGTGTTTCCAAAACTGTAAAATGAGACTTTTTTAGGTATAATTTTAAAAGTGACTGATTTGGGTATTTGAAACTCTAATGAGATTTTTTTTATCATTTTCCCTTGTTTGGAAGTCATATCTTGCTAAATTTATTAATCTTATAATTTTTATTCTTTATAAAAGTGGTTCAAAGGTTCTATATTAGTAAGGATTTTTTTACCTTGGCTCGTATTCAATTTTATAAATTGATTGAGGGGGATGACAACAAAAAGGAAAAGAAATGATTATACTTTAATAGCAAACTTCATTTATTTTATCTAAAAGGAAATGAAATATCAATAAAATCCTGTCAAAAGATATAAGAGGAATGATGTGATCTAAAAAGACGAACAGGTCTAAAAAAAAAAAGGACATGCATGTCCAGGACACCGAGGTTAATAAAAAAAGGAAATTAATATAATAAATTACATTAATTTGGTGACCCAACTTTGGTGATTTTTTGCAATCAAATGTTTTACCATCCAAAATCGGGGACGATTATTTTCACAGGCTGAGGGACTCTTGAACGTGGGGGTAGGAACTTTAAATAGATCTCCTATTAAGGTTTTAATCCCTTTTTTTTTATTTGTTAACTTTGCTTATTCTTTTATCCGTTTTCGGATATTTATGTTATTTAATAATACAATAGGCGTAACAGAGTCTACATTACCCTCACAAAAAATATTTAGTTATTCAGTCTCTAAATATATTATTATTTAGATAAATGTGTTATTCAGAAAACAACAAAAGGTCCCATGGTCTAGTGGTCAGGACATTGGACTCTGAATCCAGTAACCCGAGTTCAAATCTCGGTGGGACCTTCTTTATTTTTCACATCTGCTGCCTTTTTTTTACCCAACTAAAAAAAGGACTTGAATGTAAACAAAAGTGAAGTTCCAGAAAAGAGAGAGAAGAAAAGAATCCGGAGGGGACCTTTTTGACTGTGTCCCTTCCAAACACCTAAAGAAAAGTTCAGTTGTTCGGAAATAAGTCTGGGGGGATTTTTGTTTTTCATATATTGAAAAAGTCATTATCAAACGGTTTTGAAAAAAATATGATTAATTAAAAAAAAAGCTTTTAATTTAAAAAGTATGATTTTTGAAAAGCAAAAAATGTTTTCTAATAACCTAGTTTATACAGTTTTACTAATCTACATTGTACAATGACAGCTTATTCAACTTTGTGTACATATGTATTGAAATTGGGAGGAAAAAAAAAAAATTAAAGTGGACCCTAGGAACCCAAAAAAGTCCCTTCTAATAGTCATATAATATAATATAAAAGTGATGTTGAATTAAATTATGGGATGGGAAGCACAAATAAATTAAAGTGAAGAAAACGATGTGAAACTGACTGTTTTGGGAGAGTTGGAATTGTTTGTTTGGAGGACATGTTGCTTTCAATCACCATCATCAACTATGTTTGTTTCTTTGTGTTTGCGCAATTTTTTACCTTTAAAAAAAATAAATAAATCAAGCTTTGTTGTGAACAATACCAGCTGGTTTGTTTCATTAAAATTAAAAATAACTTTGTTTCTTATGTGTCCTATTTTATATTTTGAGATTGGTCCCCTGGATTACACATCAGCCGGCAATACAATGGTATTTTCTAAAAAACTTTTTGGAGTGCAATACAAAGACTTCTGATGTAGATGGGGATCTTATATTTATTTTGATTTTTTTTATATCAATAAATTGGATAATTAAATTGATTATTTGAAAACAGATCTGTTGTTACGTATTTAAGGGGGAGTTGCTCAAATGCCCTTGACCAACAACACTATTTTTTTTGGTCCCTGAACTTTTTTTTTTACCCATGCAGTGTTGTTTTAAATTTTTTTTTTTTACCTCTAGTTTTTCATAATGCTTGGACTACCCTTTATCATAGTGTTATAGAAATATAATGTGATACATATAAAAATTATACATAAGATTAAATATATTTAGTAGTTACCTACAACAACTGTAATATTTTTGTAAAAGTGCTTATTGATTCATGCTACCTAGTCAATCACATATTTCATAGATGTTTATCTTTTTTTTTTTTTTTTACCTCTGACTTTGACATGTAAATCCTTTTAAACTAATGACATAGATTTGATGAAATAACAAGGAGGACCTAGAATACCAATATCATCTTTTCTATCATATCAATATGGCATACCAATATCACTCTATTCTCTCAATCCAAACAATTTTATCTTATTCCATAGTCATTCAACCTCTGTTCTGTTATTTAAAACAGGGGTAAGGATTTATCATAAGGTTTTTCTTCTTTTCCCTTGTTTTTTTTTTTTGATTAGTCATATTGTTAAGGGAGTACATGCAAACAAAAAAAAGTGACTTCATTGCCAAGTTCATGAAGAATTCATGCAAGTGTTGTGATTTTTAGACCAATCTCCGTGATGGGTCATTCTCCATCTCAACTGAGATAGTCAAGTTTGTGACATATTTATTTTTATTTTGTTTGTTTTTTTGGTATTCTACGTATTTACTTTGTTGAAAATATTTTTCATGCATTGAATTTTTTTTTAGAATAAACGTTAGACATTTAAGTTTCACATAAATTCAAACGGAGAAAATAAAAGATAACCCCCCGTTTGGGGTGAAGCATAAATGGTGGATAGGGGAGAATACAGTAGAATAGCCCCCAAACAGCTGTTTGTTTGACAAGAATAAATCTTGATAGTTATGTCTGGATAAGCTAGGATAAGGTCTGATAACTATTCTCATAAAAGGCTAGAATTGCTTATCAGGGCTTATCTATACCAATGGATAAAAATACTCTTATATGTCATTTTAAAAAATTTATCTTACCTAACACTCTCTGCACACATTCCAAAAACTATCACATCTATCATATCACACACACATCTCTTATACTTATTCCCAAACACAAATAATTTATGCAGGAGTATAATTATCATTTAAAAAGTCATAAACTCTTATCCATCTCTTATCTATCACTTATCCTTACTTTATTCAATGTGAACCAAACAACAAAAAGATCAATTTTACGTTTCCCAATGAGAATAACAGAAAAGACAACCAAACAAAAATTTACCTATTCAACATGGATTGCTATCTATCCCAGTATAGCTATCAAGGACGAATAACCTTATGTCACACCCCAAACGGACCCTAAGAGAACAAAAACAAAAGAAGAGAGGAGAGGGAGAGAAGAGCAATGTTTATGTCCGAGGACAATAGAAAAGTTTTCGACTCGTCTCTACGACAGAAAACACCTCCCTCTCGCCACTATTCCGTCACACGTAGATCTAACTCATCCATCCAAATGCAGGCCATACCGGCAAGCCCCCACTCAGTGACGCTTCGCCTTATCATCTCCTATACGTTTTTAAAATAGAAATTGTCCCACTGCAAACCACTTGTTAGATGAGACTTTAGAGAACTAATTAAGAGGAAGTTGACATTTTTGTTACATGTTGATGTCAATTGATGATCAAGTTGACACAAAATCATGACCCACATATTGCAAAACAGGGGTACCAAAATCAAGGAAAATAAGTGTTGGTTGGAGGAACTAGGGACTTTGGTCGATTCGAAAAGGATTGATTGAATAATTAAGCATCACCTATATCTCATTGTGATGTCGACAAATGCATTATGTATAAAATATCTATTAATGAAAAAAGTCCATTTGACAATAGTTTCTTTTCGAATAATAACGCTAAAAAAAAAATAATCCTATGTAAATTGCCTAAATATATAACCCTATGAAAACACATATGAATATTCAAATAACTTCTTGAGTTAAACTTCGGTTGACAAATGAAAAATATTATATGAATATTTTATTTAGTTAACTCAAGATGAAAACACACTGTACCAAAAAACTCCTATAATTAAAAATACAAAAAATCATCTATAAATGATGATTTTACCCATATGAAACCAAACCTTATTTGATGGGGTAAAATAATCATTTATGAAGATTTTTTCATTTTTAACCCATTGCAGGGTTTTTTTGATATACTGTGTTTTCAGCTAGGATTAACCAAACAGAATATTCACAGAGTATTCATCATCTGTCAATAAAAATTTAATTCATGGGCCTATTTGAATTTATATAGGTGGTTTCAGAGGGTTATATAGATTTCAAGAAAAGTCAAGAGGTTATATGGATTTCGAGCAGTTTACAGGGGGTTATATGGATTTTTTCCTATATATAAATATCTATTAATGAAAAAATCCATTTGAAATTACAATAATTTCTTTTCGAGTAATAACTCAAAAAAATCCTATAATTAATAGGATTTTTTAATCATGGTTTAAATAAGAAAAATTGTGAGGGTATGGATGTATAAAAATTTGTTGAAACTTCACAATGGGTTAATCGATTTCGTAATTATGTATACAAGGATTTGTAAGGATTCAAACTTTCCCACATATATAATATAACAAGACTTCCTGTTACAAATGGATTATGGCATGAATCCAACTGTTTGAATTAAATATGACACACAAACGTAAGTGTTTTTTTTTAATATTCTTCATCATATTTTAAAATGCCTTAAAGTGAAAGCATGATTAACATAAAGTTTTAAAATATAAAGTGCTACTTCTGAAACATTCATTGAAAGGGAGGGGTTGAAGATGGACTTGTGTAGGGAAGAACTTTTAATTTTACTATCCTTATATTATTTAATATTTAAACATTATCACACATATTTAATTGTTTCATATACCAATTAAAGAGTATTAATAAATGAAAAAAAAATACTTTTTTTATTTGTGAATGATTTTTTTTCATTATTTGTATCTAAATATATACACTATTAAGAATTGAATTGTCCAAATTTGATATTTTTTAGTTTTAAAATATATTTTTTTGGATATTTTTGAATTTTATAAGATTTGTTGGAGCACCTATGTTTAAGGATTATACAAAAAATATCCTTATGCAAGACATGTAAATATAATATAAAATAATAAAATAAAATTGAAAAAAACTTTAAAAAGTTAGGAATATCCAAAAATATATATATAAAATTTAAGATTGAATTTTTTTGAAAATGTTAATATTTTTATATGATACTCTAAAATTTTAAAAACAATTAAACAACTCTCAAATATAAATCATTTTTGTAGATTGATATTGTTTTTTCATTAGGTGTCGGTTGAGGGTGTGAAACATTTAAAATAGGAAGAGTGAGAATTTAAAAATTATATGAAACAATGTCATTTGCATTATTTTAAGTTTAAGAATGTCAAATGGGACATTTTTAATAGATTTCTTGAAAATGACTGTTTTAGGTATTTCTTATATTTAGAAGACTTTTTTTTGGGTATTTTCCCATACGTGTATATATTTAATTAAAACGCAGCTAAATGTGTAAAAAAATAAAAATAATTAGGACATCTTTTTCAAAGAAATTTTTAAATGATGGCCGGCTCTTGATTGAGACTCCCACTTGAGAAAGGAAATTTAAAAAGAAAAAAAAAAGAAGGTTCACCCCAAAATCTAAATCACATCAACTTTTCATTTATGTCTCTTAACCAAATTGATGATTAGGACAAAACCCTTCTCACATAACCTTCACCAATATCAGACAAACCATTCCTCAAAATCCTCTTAACTTTTAGAAAGCATGTTTAATGTTTAATATATTGTTATAAATGCTATTATATTGTTATCAATGCTATTGATCATTCAATTAATATTTCTATAAGGGACAACTACAATGATTTATATAATCCCAAGTTTTTCAAGGTTGGGATTCATTTAATATAAAAAATCACACATTCATAGTTCATTAAAACATTGGATTTGTTTTGTGTGAAAAAGATGCGCACGTGCATACAATTATTCCCAAATTTTCAGCAAAAAATATTCACTATTGATCTAGTGATTTAAAATTAATCACTCTATCAATTTTTGCATGATGATGTGATTTAAAGATTTTTCAAAAATCGTTTAAGATCATCGAATTATCAAGAGTAATTTTTAAATATTTTCTATTGATTTTATTTGGATGTCATGCATTAACCATGTATTTGAAACTGTTGTGTTTGAACAGCAACATATGATATTTCAGGGTGGATGGCTATTGCAGTATAGGTAAGGATTCAATCATTTTTATGTTTTGTTGTGTTTTAATTATTCTCATTGAAAAATGTATGTAAAAATAATGTTTTGTTGTTTGATTAGCCATATTTAAGTTGTAGATAAAAAATTATAAAAGGTGAAAAAATAATATGACATATATGTCATCTGATTTATAAAATGTGATGATAGGTGGATTAACGTGTGATGCTTCTTATTCAATTGAAATAGATTGGGTGGCATATATAACACAATTCTTGGAGAAACTTCAAATATTAATACTACTTTATTCTCACTTATTCCAGCATAACTATATACACTCATTCCCTTCAAACAAACATATTTTTTTAACTTATTCACTCTTATGCAACCCTATTATCCACCGACTCCACTAACCAAAGGCTAATATACAAAATGCGTAGAGAGTTAGTAAACACAAACTTAAATTTATTAAAAAAATACTGAAGACTAAATCTCTTTTGTGAATTATTTTATAAAAAAACATGCAGTGCTGTGACATAATGCTTTATCGTGTTACGCCGCCACATATTCCTAAAACATTCTACAACAATTTATATATATATAGCAATGTATAACATATAATGTGTGGTAGACGCCAATCATATTCTTTGGATCTTACCTTAGACTTAGAGAGTTAATATTTTAAGCATCTTATATATCCAAATAGTGAATGTATATTCTTTAGAAATTTTTGGGATATTGTTTGCAAAACAGTGTTTATATAATTGGTAACCAATAATGTGGGTGCACTAAAGAGATTAAGGTAAAAAAAAAAAGGAGAGTAAGAGAAGAATAAGAGAGATTTGGGTGGCCCCAAAAAGACAGCCACAAAACAAAAGAAAGTGGGATAACCAATGAGGACATACAAAAGGCCAATGTTCAAAAAAGTGAGAGTCAAATATATACATTAATGCATGAAAGGCCAATAACCAAATTCCATAAAGCAAAGTGATATTGCTTGTTATATTGCGAGGAAACAAAATCTGATTATCTGGATCCAGGTCAGCTCTCTCAGCTGGGGAAAGTGACCTGCAAAAGATTATCTGACGATCAAATCAGTATCCGCAAAGTTTAAGGTTTTTAAAAAATAAATTTCACACACTTTGTCTTTGAGAATTCTCTTTCCTTTTATATCACCCTTCTAAAATGGGTGGATATCAGGAGAGGATCTGATGGGACACGAGAGGATATAATGGGATATATTAAGATCCTGGAAATGGCTCCCACAATATTCTAATATAACGGGTTATAATTAATTTATCAATAAAAAATAATTAAAATCACTTATAAGACATGTTATCCAATAAGTGTTTTATGTATTGCGAAAAAAAGTCAGGAATGTCTAGGAATGAAATATTTTAAACACAATATTTTTTATTATTCCAATAGAATGAGAATGAACTCCAAACTGATTTTTAGTTGTGCTGGAGTATGTACAAAAACTACAAGCCAAATAATACATCTAATAAATTCTCACACGTGTTATGAGGTTTCCACACGTGCTAGCCAATAAGTGTTGACTGCCAAAGGAAGTCAAACATATCACAATATGTGTGGCCATTAAGCAGTGCAAAAAGATATTCCACTTACCCATCTTTAAATTTCAACCGTCCACAAAAAAGTAAGGTAAGACTTTGTGGGCATGCATAGGATTTGAATTGACATTATTGAAACACTCCCCACAAAGACTGGCAAGGCAAAATTTTGTGCTTTATTGTTGTTGTCAAAGTGGGCACACTTAAATGTTGAATATGAAAAGCTGAGACCTTTAGAATTCATGAAGCAAAAGCAAAGCATGTTGAAAATGGGAGGAATGATGGTTGCAAAATTTGAAGTCACAATGATATCGATTGGATGGTCCAAGAGTTGTCGATGGAGGATTGGACGATCACAATTGCACGCATTGCAGGACATGATCTAATGTTCCCTTGTCCACCATTTGAGAGCCATCTACAAGCATAGACTAGTGTTATTTTGTGTGTGTATACATATAGATAGACAACAAGGAATGGAGAGTTTCAGTTCAAGCTGATAGTGCTCATACTGTTCTATCAATCAATTGAAACAGAAACACCACCACCACAACTTATCAGTCCATGCTTGCATATTCAGCTTGCTCCATATTGAAACCAAAGTTGTCGCTTAGTTTGATTTCATGCATTTTCTAGAACGAATAACGAGATGAGATCCAGTTAGGACTCGATCAAGTCTCATCACTCCCTAACAATGGATTCACGTGTATAAATAACACAAACTATCACAAGTCAGTTTTTAATGAAGAACTGAAAAATAACTTCACTTTCTTTCCTACTGTGGAAACCATTTTTTTTAATAGAAAAAATAGCCCAATTATAAGCTTTGATTGAAAAAAAATAGCCCAATTGATAAAATAATATTATTCTTCTCTATATTTTTTCAAATTCTGATGCAATTGTGGAGAAGGTTCCATTTGAGAAGGATTGCATGTTGTAACTATTTATTATATTTCATTGGTACTTTCTTGCTATTGCAAGGAAACGACGTAGGCTATTCATTCCACATTTTCATATGTATAGTTTATAAAATTTGACAATATATATATACATACATATAACACAACTCATCCAAACATACAATAAAATGAGTCTCCAGAATCAGTGGGTGTGAACGGCCTACACAATGGTAATGAAATGTAACAATAATATTTAAAAGCTTTCAAATATTCTTGCTCAAAATATTCTCCATCTCTAAATGAGAGTGACCCACTGTAACAAATCCTCTGACCATGTCATGAAGAGCATTTGGTGAGATGTTTCACATTGGTTATGGAATCAATGCAACACATTTATTAAATATTATCTTTACCCAATCATAACACAACCTTTTAATATAGTTTCCTTGGAAAATGGAATCACATGGGATACCCAAGTTCATAGGTATATCAAGGCGATCACATAAGATGCAAATCATCAATGCATTACTTTATATGTGAGCCCCTTCTCCAAAGTATCACAATAAAAAAATAAAAAAATTGAAAGGCATTTTGAAAGTCGTGACGAGAGTTTGAATCCTACAACATGCATGGTAAAAGCCTGTTTGGATTTTCAAATTCTGTCACACTAACATTGAACATCAGCTCCTCTGTTAGGCACCCTATGAATAACAATGAAGAATTCATGGTTTTGGGAAGCAATATGCTCTTTTACACTTTTATTCCTCCCTCGTGCATTCTAGTGATGAACATCAATGAAGAACCGTAACAGAGATGGTCTTTTACACTTTTCTACAGTTTGGGGTTCCGAGGGACCCAATCTCTTTATTGGGGTCACCCTTGATCCAATTTTTTTTGTGTACACGTAGTATCACGTATAATGATAGTAGTGTAATTTATGTGTTATATGAAATGAATTATAATAATGCTTTTGAGTAATATATCCTATTTTAGAATTTTTTTGTAATATTGAAAAACAATACTAGAATTTTGATAGAGAGGGAGTCAAATTTGTCAACGCCCATGATCCATAAAATAGTGAATAATTCTCTTTTTTCCCACGGAAAATGCAATGTTTTAGTGAACCACATAAATCTTTACTCATGTGATTATGTATTTATTTTTTCTTCTTCTATACTTTAATTCATGATATGTTTTTGTGTCATAAGAGTAAAAAAAAAGGCAAAGGGAATGTAAATAAATATAGCATTTGAAGGTGAAATCCAGTATTAATATTAATATTACATAAACCACATGAATTTAAAAAAATGGTTTTCACATGCTTCTTTTAGCGGGCCTCAGTATCTAACTTTGATTTATCCAATTAAAATATTGGAGATTGAAATAAATATTACAATAAACAAAAGAAGAAAAAGATAAGATGATACATAACACTTGACGAGCCAAACGAATATCAATAATGATAATTATTAAATTATAATAGCATTTGGTATAATATATGACATTGTTTTGCAATACATCTATAATATTCAATAGGCTTCCAAATCCAATTACTGTTTAGGTCAACAGTTTTTATCTTCTTTCTTGTTTTTTCATGTTATAATTATCCTAGGTGACATGAGGATCATCACTTATATGAAAATGAGCATATCATGCTGACACAAACATATTATAAACTGAATTATTTGTCTATATATTCATAATCATAATCACACCTAGGCATTGTATGTGACACTCCTCAGCAAGTGTTGACCTTGAAAACAAAACTTCATATGTAGTTGGCCCACTTGACCAGCAGTTATATTTTGAATGCAATAACTCAAAATTAATTAGTTTCATATAAAATGAATAATATTAAAAATGATAGGAGACTAGGCATATCATTTTCCATCACAATAACATCTATTGTGCTCCTTGAACAACCTGGTCTGTTATATGGTTTGATCCAGGCCCACAATCCACTGTGCCTTGAAAACACAAAAGTGTAGACATAAGACATCCAATTTGAAAAATGTTAAGCTCAAGTAATTTTTATCAATTAAAACTCAAATCACACGTGTTTTTATTTATTTTTTAAATAATAAACATCATCCAAAGAGATATATGATTTAATAAAAAGTATATATTGCTTTATTTTGAGTTGAATGAGCTCATTTTTAATAAATATAAGAAAAAATTTAATAAGGTACACACATCGTCTAATGATGTATATGTTTCACTGAATTTTTAACTAGTTATATAAAACTGCTAATTTTATTCAGTCCAATCAACAAAGAGAGTTGTAATGCCAAAAAAGCAAAATACATTTTAAAAAAACCAAACATCCCTTGAATCGGAGATGTACTTCGCTATAAATCCAAGATCATGAATGCGATTCCAAGAATAACCCCTCTATTAATCTAAGACATACTCCCCCCACGAATTCTAGATATTCCCCTAATGAAACTAAGACATAATACTCCTTAATTTGAATCCATACTCCCCAACATTCATTCTTATTCAAGACATAAATTGTCTTCCCTCATTTTTCATCTTTTTTTTTTAATTTTTAATGGGACATTGAATGATTTAAGTTGAACTTCTCATATGTGAGAACTGGATTTGATTCGGCTTCTTATGATCTCATGTAAGGTTCGGGTTGGGTTTCAACTTGATTCAATCAATCCATCTAAGTTAAATCTAAGTTTTTTTTTTTCTTATGATGGTTTCAATCAATCCATCAATCCATCTAAGTGTAAGAAACATAACCATGATATATGGATCTTGACTCCATAATTCATAAAATCAAAATGGTGAGAAAGGACTAGAATACATACTTTGCTCATGGTGTTTGATCAAGGAATTTAACAAAATAGGAGCTTGGACTTGTCTCTCCTCACTCTTCCCTTACTTTAGAGATTTGATGGGTATCTCTACAAACCACTTTACTTTGATGTGGATATGATATTGTATGAAGTGATGAGTGAAGAGAGGGACCAAGTCCCCTTTATAGGCCATGGGAGACCAAGGGCTCACCTTATGGAATTACTCCCATCATAAACTCCATGAGCCCCCCCAAGAAGTCACATTGGATAAACCAAGAAACCCTTTAAGTGATTTATCTTGGAATTGAGCCTAACATAATTTTATTCTTATTGGAATTGCTCCCCACATGATTTCCAATAACCTTTATTTTCATTGATTTACTCCCACCATGAATTCTTTACATTGGACAACTAAAACTCTTCATTGGGTTTGCAACATATTAGTGGATAGGTAAATGTGCATGCATTGGGTAGATAGAATTCATTAACAATGTGACTAATAACATCTCATTGGGTAGCACACAACATTAAGTTGTGAAAAGTCCAGGACTAACATATGAGGAATTCAAGAAACAATGAAAAATAAAATTTTAATCTCATTTATTGGGTCATGGAAGGCCACAAAATCCAACACTAAGTTCTAACTCACCATTCACTTTTTCAGACTTTTAACCCTTGTTTGAAACAAGAATATGATTTATTCTTTAGCATACATTTATCAACTTTCCACGGAGTTACATCGATCTTTCCCTTACAAAAAAAAGTCATTAGAGTTCTTGGCGAGTGTGTTTAGGTCAGATCACCATCTAAATGGTTGTCTGACCGGTCTTTAGGAGAAAAGCGTGATAGAGACATCAAATTCCCTGACATGTTATTTATTATTTATAAGATGGTGTTACATACAATCAATTTCTAACTCCAATTTAATTAAAAATTTTGTTTTAACTTTTTACAAAAAAATTATGCTTTATACGAAAAACCAAATGTATATCTTCTGAAATAATATGTTTAATTAAAAATTTTGCTTTAACTTTTTCACAAAAAATATGTTTTATACTAAATTATACTTTTCAAATGAGTTTACAACTACACCAAAAAATAGGATGGAGTCGGTTAATTGGAGGAGTGACATTGACCCTGAGAGACAAGATCAAGTGGTTAGTGACAACTAACAGTCCCCCAGTGAGACATATCGATCGGAATCAAAGGAAATTGCAAAAGGAATGTTAGCTGAATCCAAAAGAATTTAAAGTCTTTTGAAACAGTAGCACAATAGGTAGCTCAATCCAAATTAAAAGTCATTGTGGACTAATTCAAAAATTCTCACAATAGGTAGCTCAATCCAAATTAAAAGTCATTGTGGACTAATTCAAAAGTTCTCTGAGTCTTTTGAAACAGTAGCACATATATCTCTTTTCAATGGCCAAGCAAAAAGTTGAAGTTTTCTGATGACTTTGATCTGTCCAAAACCATTACTCGTTCAGTGTGAATTGTGGAGTGCCTTACGGGGCTTAGTTGTTGGCTTGTAGTCCATGTAAAATAAAAAAATCGATCATAGGTCTTTCTAGTGTTAATCTCTATCATCATCCAAACTAATCAGGTGCATAGTTAACCCTAACTACACATTAAAATTATTAGAATATCTTTACCTTTTATTTTCAAAAAATTGATATAGCTCTCTATAAACTTATGAAAAAAAAAAAAGGTCCCTATGAAATCGGTAAATCTCCTTAGGTCCCTATCTTATTGGATAATATTTATTTCAGTTTCTACCATAATCGAAATTAACCAGATCTTGATTGATTCTAACCATACATAAGAAATTACTGTAATGCCCTTTTAAAATTTACTTGATAAATTACTATAGTATATCAACTAAATTTGTGATTGACTTTAAGGAGATTTACGGATTTTACGAGGACTTTTCTAAATTTTTATAAGTTTCTAAGGAATTATATCGATTTTTTTCTTTTTTTACCGTTGAATATAGGATAACAGAAGAATTTTCAAGAAAATGCAGACGCATTTTCGTTATCAAAAGGATTAAATCGGATTTTTCATATTTTGTAGGGACTTATTTTTGTTTGGATAAAATGTGAATAAAATATGAATAAAAATTTATAAAAAGTAAAAATAATGATAGTTGATTTAACATGTGATTTATAAGAGGTGATTACAATTGATTTGACAGTGGGCTCACATTTGTTTGAGTCGAATAACCTAGAATAACTTTAATTGTAGGGGTTGGTTGTAATCCATATACCAGTTTATTCTGGCATACTTTATATATCAGGGGTTATCCGGGGTTTTCAAACACCCTTTATCTCTTATCCGAGTTTATCTGGGTTATCCGGAGGCTTATTTTCAAAACAAATGGGGGCTTAGCCTTTCACATGTGGGGAGTGATATTGGTTTAAGTCACAGCTTCAAAATCTCCAGGAGCCAAGATTTATTCTATATGCACAAAAAAACCCCAAATAAAAAGCTTTGTTTCTATGAACATGGAGAATTGAAGAGAGAGATTCAGAAATGTATAATCTGTCGGGGAGAGCATAATCATATATAGTACTGTATTAGAAACTATTTACTTATTAAAAGATGATGAAATTCATATATAATATTGTATTAGCACTAATATAGCGATTAAAAAGTCCACCAGCACCGTCTTTTCATAAGGTAGTCAAAAGATCAAATCTGGGAGTATCAGACTTTATAAAAAAAATGACTGTATTAGCACTACTATATCGGTCAAAAAGTTTTTAGATGCTTATATTAGACAAGAATGTATAACAAATACTAAGTATAGTAGAATATATGTATCACAATAGAATGCTCATATACTCCGTCCTGTTTGCAGTTCATGTCTGTAGTGTGGAGGTGCCTCGGTCGGTTATGTACTCCACTAGTAGAGTATGTGTAGTACTAGTATAGTGTATACTCATAGTTGAATTTTTCTTTATTATTTTTTTAAATATGTATTTATATATCTTGGTATATATTTTACTGAGACGAGCATATATGAAATTCAAAAGGATCAGAGGCTACAGAGTACAGATGGGGCTAGGCTTTCATATTCCATCAAAATAATATCTATTGTGGTCCTTTGAAAAGCCTGGCCTGTTAATATGGTTTGATGACTTTCATCCGATCCAGGCCCACAAACCACCATGCCTTAAAATCACAAAAGTGTAGATATGCAATATCATTGAATCAACCAATAAAAAAATATATTATTCAGTCAATCGACAGAGAGAGTTGTAATGCCACACACAAAAAAAAAAAAAAAAAACCAACATTGATGAGGTAGGCAACATTCACTCTTATTTAAGATATGAATTATCTTCCATGTCACACAGTTTTGCCAAGTGTTAGGTTATATATATATATATATATATATACGGCCGCTCTCCGACGGACGCCCGCTAAAACAAATAATGGACGCCTATAACCCCATATGTGTGGTTCATCCTCCCGTGAAAAAATAAAAGGTCATATATATAACCACGTTTAAACCCATAAAAAAAGTCACTGTACAATTTTAACCCAACCCAAACTAAACCTAACCCACCCTAACTTAACCCAACACATTTTCTCTCTCTCTCTCTCTCCCCCCTCACATAAACGAAAGAACAAAAAAACCTCTGATCAGAACAAAAAAAACCTCAATCCACTGCCTCTTGCCCTCCCCGACGACGAAGCCCGCAATCCCCCTAACCCTCTCCCTCTCACATAGAAACGAAAGAAAAGAAAACCCAAATCACTGCCGACCCTCTCCCCGCACGCCCTCTCGCCCTGCCCGACTCTCTCTACCCACCCGAAAAATAGCCCAACCCGACGCAGCCGCCTCCATCCCCACGCTCTAACCCAGCCCGACGCCTCCACTCCATCCCCGACAGTTACAGAGTGTGTGTGGATTAAATTTATCGGTGTTGTACATATTGCATTTTTATTTTTCTAGTCTTTCTCCATGTCTCTGAGGTGTTGTAGAATTGCATTTGTAAATCTTTCTTGTTTTTTTAATTTTTTAAGTTGGTGGTGGAGGTGTTGGGACCTATGCTTTTAAATTTTTTATGCAAAATGTTTTGCCCAATTTTGTGTTTTTTTTGGAAGAACAAAATGTGGTTGACGGTGTTACTTTTTACATGCTGTTTGAATTATTCATTATTATTAGTGTGATTTGTCTTGAGGACGGATTTTTATTGATGAACTCTGTTTTTAGATAATAGGTTCTGTAATTTGTTTGGGATGCTTTCAGTTATATCTTATATTCATGTTGATTCTACTATTAAATAAATAAATAAAAAGTTCAGATTCTTGTTCATTTGGACAATGAGGTATTGTTTCTTTTCTTTCCATGCATGATTTAATCAAAGTTTCAAACAAACTACAACGCATAAAAATCATTGACATGTTATCAAAAACATGTTTAAAGTCACAACACACTGCAATTTGTCTTTACATTTTAGCAGATGGGCAGAGGATACCACAATCACTAACAGAAATAAACTCCCAAAAGCGGAAACACAGTACATAATTTTTTTACACCATCTTGAAACCAAAATATAAATATTGATGAGGTACCAAAACATGTAAACAGCCAAAACATAGGCATTTACATCTTCAGCAAGACCACATAACTGTTGGTCTGTGCCTCTGTGAGCTTGGGAATAGAACTGCTTGGGACTCAATCGTGACAGTGTTTGTCGTGGCTGTGGACTGATGACCTGAAGAAGAGTGGAGTGACATTGTCTTAAAACCTATTTGATTAACCAGATGGCATTGTTACTTGATTGGAAGGATTGCATGGGCCTGGTGTTAAGAAAACAGTATTGTATATATAAATGTGGAATTGAAACTTATGAATGCAATATATAATCTCCTTAAAGTGGCAAGTAAACATATTGAACTCAGGTACAAAATGGTAACATTTCCACAGAAATTTAAAAAAATATAAAGCAAAAGAAGTATTTATGTTTCATCATCTCCCACATCATTATTTCTTTACAAACTTCTAAGATTCTTAGACTATATTACCATGATAATATCGACATTTCTGAACAAACATGAACATCAGGTTTCATTGGCTTAGGACACATGACTAACACATTTCCTCACTAATTCAAATTTTCATCAAATTCAATAAACCATCAGACATTCAAAAATAATATGTAGAATGTTAGGATTCTTAATACTTTACCATGCATAATTCGACATTTCTGCAATCAAAATGAACATCAGGTTTCTTGGCTTAAAGACACATACATAACACATTTCCTCACTAATTCAAATTTTCATCAAATTCAATAAACCATCAGACATTCAAAAAATAATATGAGAATTCAGGATTCTTAGACCAATATAACAAACTCAGGTACTAAAATGGTCAATTTTCATGTAACATCTTTCACTGATTTTATTTCTTACCTCAATTCCCCCAAATTCATATATTGAGGTCCTATTCATTTCATTATTCAGTAACAATGAGGAAAACCCTAAATGAGAAAAAAGAAAAGGGAAAAAAACCCTAAATAAAAGGTTTCTAAAATCTAGTAAAAAAAACCTAGATCTCCAAAACAAAAAGTATGGAGAGACTAAGATGAACCTGGGAAGGTCGATCGCAGCGTCGGGGATGCGGGAGGCGGCGGCGTCGTCGTCGGGCCGGGCACGTCGGTCTGTGTGGAGGGGCGACGGGAAGGGTAAGGCGACGGGAAGGGGAGGGAGGGGAGCTTCTTGCAGGCTTCGTCGTCAGGGAAGGGCGTCGGAGAAGGCCAGAGGCGGCGTGATTTGAGGGTTTTTTTTCTTTCGTTTAGTGAGGGAGAGAAACTGAGAGAGAGAGAAAATGTGTTGGGTTAAATTGGGGTGGGTTAGGTTTAGTTTAGGTTAGGGGATGGTTGGGTTAAGATTGTACAGTGACTTTTTTATTGGGTTTAAACGTGGTTGACTTACAGTGCGGTGGATCTTTTATTTTTTCACGGGAGGATCTGACAACATTGAATGGGGTTATAGGCTCCGCATTATTTGTTTTAGCGGGCGTCCGTCGGAGAGCGGTCCTGTATATATATATATTTAAAATGTTAGACTTTTGTCACCGTCAATTTTATTCAACAAAACGCAATTACAAGTCCACATCGAGGTGAGAGGATCAGAGAAAAAAAAACAAAAACAAACAAAACAATAAGAGACGCCACACCTGGATGGTGAGATAATAGCACAATAGTTGATTGGGTATCAATTGTTGCATTACGCACCTTACCCTCGCACTAAAGGAAAAAAAAATTTATAGATGTTGTACAAAAATTACAGAAAACTTTTCAATTGTACTGAGAAGAAGAAATTTTAAATATTATATCGGCTATAAACATAAGTAGGTTTTTCAACTCAAACAAATGAACACACATTTATGCAAAACAAATGCATATGAGGAACAGTGAAGTTTGGGTCAATTTTATTAATTATACACATTTTCTTTTATATTAGATTTTCATATATTTCAAGTGATGAATATATGTAAGAAAATATATTATTTAATAAATTATATATATTCTTATTTGCATAAAAAAAATAAAAATTTACGAGCTCCATTTATGATTTGTTAGATGAAACAAGACTTCACATTGAGCCGTATATAAGAATTATATCAACACCCCGTAACTAGGAAAATTTACAATCAGACATTGATATAGTACCTGAACATGTTTTGAATTTCTTTGGAAGGTCAATCGAAGTATATATTTTCACAAATACGTGAAATAAATAATCCAAGAAATTGAATGTACGTTTGTTTGTTTGTTTGTTTGTTTGTTTTTTTTTAACGGAATGGTAGGCATTAGCCATAAACTATATTCAGATCAAATGCCCAAAACATAAAAAAGCATACAATGAGGGCTTATGGTTGAGGAGGTTTCAACCACAAGCGAGAAGGGTAGCACCCCACTGTTCCTCAATGTGACCAAGGTTGCGTGTTATTATTTAAAATGCTTTGATAGTTGATACACTTAGCTCATTTTGTAACCCCATTTACAATTGTCATGTCACTAATACAATACATATTTTACTCTCTCAGTATATATAATATTACAAAAAAAGTAAAAACATATGCATTCAAGAATATATATTTCACTTTTATAATAATATATATTCTCAAAAATAAATATAATTCAAGAAAAAATCAATGTGTGGGATGCAAATATGGTTGGACATCAATTTGTTATCTAATAAAAAGTGTTAAAGTTTTGTATGTTCCTTTGTGTGTTACATTTTCATTTTTCAATTTTACTTTGATTTATTTATCATATTTGATTTTAGGGTAAGAATGAAATGTATATTTTAATATTTTAGTGGATAACATGAGATATTCATCTATTCTATCTATATTACTAATAAAAAATGTTTTCAACTTTGTAACACTGATCGTGCCACATCATCATATTTTTTTTGTTATTTTTTAATTAAATTTAGAATGAGATAATCATGAAATATATCACTATTTTTTGGTGAAATATGAGTTTCAATGTTGGATATCACTTTTCATTGTGAAATAGTCATTTTTGAAAAATAACTATTTCACAGTCATAAATATATATCGAAAAGATCTTTCCAACAAACTATTAATCACCCAAATCGGATTTATATTTGAAAATTTATAATTTTTAAATAATTTTATAAATAATTTAATTCTTGATTTTTTTTGTTTCTATAAATAAAGTGGATAATATCATCCATATCCACTAAATTTTAATGTTGTTTTTATATATACCCTTAAAAATAACATTTTAACAAAATATTCCTGATGATTTGTTATTTCTAATAATACCATTAAAAAATATTTAAATTGTACATTAAAGCCGTTTTTATTCGTTCGAGCGTTATTGTTAGTTTCAAAGTTTTAAATGAGGTATTTTAAAATATAGAATTGGTTGAGGGGTATATATATATAAAAAACTTAATTTCAGAAGTATCATATCTCTTTTGTGTATAATTTTATAATAAATTTTATAAATGATTTAATTAATCATTATTAAATTTTTTATAAATATCATTTATGTATATATAATATGATATGTTATATTGCATATACATGGATTGAAAATAATTGAGAGGGTCGGTTGTTGGTAGCTTTTAAATTAATTTATTTATTTACACGCACATCGTGCGAGGGGAAGACTAATATTTTTCTATCCAAAACGAACATTGATACATACAATCTATTTTACAGTCCGGTCTGCAGTCTAAAAGTAATTTCCTAACCGTATATAAATTGTGATAGTGCAATGTACACCACATAATGCATTTTAACCCATATTAGTTCAAGAATATGACCAAAATAAGTAAGAATTAATCAGAATATGTTTAAAATGGGCATTTGGAAGGCTTGAATAAATATGAATTTGTATGCCATAATTAACTGATATAAAATCGTATATGAATTTTAGCCAACCCTGAAATTTAGTTTTCAGGTTATTCAACCCGAAAGAATATTTGTGTCCACTGTCAAATCATATGTTATCATATCTTATAAATCAATTGCCAAATCAATTATCATTATTTTTCACATTTTATAAATTCTTATCTACCCCTTATTAACATTTTATCCAAACACGAAAACTTTACTATTACATTTCCTAACTAGAATAATTCAAAACGCAATCAAACAAAAAATCACTTTATTCTTATTATATTAGAGTAATCATAAATCTCACAATAACTTAAATTTCCAATCAAACATGGACTATTTTAGTGTTAAGCGATGATACACTCAGTTCATGTTGCAACCATTTTGCAGCCTCACACGTTATGATAACATTGTATCAGTATTTTGAAATGCGGTATGCAGTTTGCGTGCGAATAGGGTACCGCACAGAATATACGCGGCACGCGAGAGTATATGCGGTTATATAATTTTTTATTAATAAAAAATAATTATATAGTGATGATCTATAAACAAGAGATAACAAGGTAAATTTGAAGAAATGTAATCATATGAAAATTTCAAAGACAGTGGTATAGATGCAATTTTAGACGGATACAGGGGTATAAATGTAATTTTTAAGGGGTATAGATGCAGTTAACTTTTTAAGGGGGGGTATAACGCAAAATACAATATTTAACAGGGGTATAAATGCAAAACACCAGCTTAAGCGGGCGCATATTCCGCATATCCTCGCATATGCGGGCCTTGTCCGCATATCCCCGCATATTAGCCTAAACGGTTCACTAGGCTTACCGAACTACCTATGCGGCCGTACATGTCGCATTTCAGAACACTGATTGTATATAATGCGTTATCATAATATATGACTTTCTATTATAGTGTATGACATAAATTTTTTTATCTTTTTTCTTTAACTTGAAAAAAATATACTAATGTAATTTAATATATACATTTTATTTTATATAACAGAATACGCTTTAATTAAAGAGAGTATGATTTTTTGAAAAAAAAACCAGTATAAACTGTAATTGAGGGGGGGGGGGGGCTCGACGTATCATTTTCCTTGTTAGTGTTTACTTTGTGTTTATTTAATCCAACCCAAAAATAGACGAGTGCTGCTACACTCGGTCACGATTTCCAACCAAAACACAGATCATATATACATTTTTACAGATTTAATTAAGTATATACCTCGTTAAATGATGTATATACTTCGTTGAATTTTTTCTTACACTTGTTAAAAATGAGTTCATTCAATTTGAAATAGAACGATGTGTACTTTTTATGAAAGCATATACCTCATTAGATAATGTTTACTATTTAAAAAAAATGAAAACATTTCATGTCTGTGTGTTTTGGCCGATAATCGTGAGTGTATATTTTTCCAAAATAGACATATATCTTATAATGAATGGGCCACGTCCATTCCCATGTTAAAAGTTCAAGGTTCTAAATCCCTTTTGGGCTTTAATTCAGCGATTTAGGCTGGTGTCGGTTTGTACGAACACAACAGACTTCAATGCACACGTGATTCGTCCCGTCTCTCGAATCTTCTGTTCACCCCAAAAAAAAATCCACGAAACCAACGGAAATGATCCAATCTCACCCGTAATCAACGGTTCAGATCTAATCAATTAACGGTTCCGTCCCGTTTGTTTTACCTTTTAACGGCGGATGCGAGACCGTTAATTTCAATCCGGTTTTGGATTCCGGGAAACCAACCACCACGACACGCGCGCGTGCGAAGCCCGCGCCCGTGCGAGCGCGAGAGACGAAAAAAACGACTCTCTCCTCCGACACACATTTTACTCTCTCTCTCTCTCTCTCTCTCTCTCTCTCCCGCTTTTGTTTTACTTGTTTTCATTGAGCGGGAACTCAAAAACACAGGATGTCGAGCTCTGGCGATAAGGGAGAGACGGAGACGCCTTTGAAGGTCATCGTCGAGAATTCCATGGCGGAGGAGGTGGTTTCGGTGGAACTCCCCGCGCCGACGGGCTGGACGAAGAAGGTTTTCCCCTTGATCTCCTGAATTTTCGGTTTGCCTTTTTTTCCTCTGATTTATGTGGTTTTTTTGTTTTTTTTGGCCGTTTTTTTTTTATTTTTGAGTTTCGATGGAAGATTTTTGAGTTTTGGTGGGGTTGGGGGGCGGGGGGTGGGGGGAGGGTTGATTTCGAGCTAGGGTTTCGGTGGAATTGGGCGCGTGTTGTCCTGGATTGCTTGATGGAGGGGGTTTTAAGTGTTTATGTGAGAGAATTAGGTCTTCGATATGGATTCTATGTGACTTACGTGGGATTAGGTTTGGAAGAGGTCACGCTCTTGGAGGAAAAGTGTTTGATTGGGTCGTATTTTGAATTTCATGTGAATTATTCTTGATATTGGACACTTCATCTTGGTGTCTATATGTATATATGAACTTGGATATATAATTGAGTAGATGAACATTAACAAGGGACAATTTATTTTAAACGAATAAGACAAGGAGGATAAGATGCAAACTGAGTTCCAAAAAAAGGGAAAAAAACCCTGAATACGTCTATTCATGGAGCATAGTTGAAAAGGTCAAACTGCAGAGAGAACTATTTACTGAACACCAAATCTCAGCACACCATGTTCTCTGTTTGTATGCATCCATTACTTAAAAGTCATGTTCAGGCTTCAGGGGATAACTGGATAACAGGGTCATGTGAAGTTGTTTCATGGATGCTTGGACTGGGGTAAAAGGCAAACGACGGTAGCAATCGAGAAGTCAAATTCATGATCATCTCTTGCGCTGGTCGAAAGCCAATCACTGAGGCGACCCACGGGAACCTAGAATGGTTGATAAATTTAAAGAAAAAAAAGGTCTTCGTCCGGAGGCGAACAAAAGCGAGAATTTCATTATTCAACAACCACCCTGATCGAAGTGAGGTTTCGGGTGCTCCATACATACGTCTTTCTTTCTTTTATTGGTTCTGCATAACCCGCCAAAATACCAATCAGTGCGGTAGTGACCAATAGGCGTTTCTGGTAATCGAGAGTGAGGTGAGCGAAGTGAGGGTGGTCCGTCAGGTGAGCCGATCGAAGTGTGTGGGTAACCTTTGGCGAGAGAAGTTAGGTCTGCATACACTTATTCATACTTTGACAAAGAGGAAGGCGTGCAGCGTTCACATAACTGAGTCAGGGGCTCTTTTCACCACCCTCGATCATAGTTTCTCGTTCTTTTTCACTGTTCAGCTGAATGGTGTTTTGAATCCTATCTTTAGTAACTTGGTTTGTCTTGTTGATAATGCATGATGATATTTTCCTGAACTCTTTGTTGAATAGCCTATTTATTGCATGTGGGACATGAGAATGCATTATGGAAGAAAGAGATGCTATAACTTGGGCGTTGACTTGCAGCATACGGATTGAAAGGACCTTACTTCTTTTTTTTTTTTTTTTTTATGAAGTTCATAACATGATTTTTAGTGGAAAAAGAAAAATGTTAGGTGGTATCTTTATCAGTCAGAGTGTCAGACGTAATAGACAAAACCTACAATGACATGAGAATCTAGAATGTTGATTCTGATGTATTTTGATGTTTTACAATAGGTTTTTGTGTAAAAAATAAGCATTTTCTAATGTTTAAAAATGATGAATTTCGTGAGCATGCTTAAATGAAACTGATATTTTTGTTTTTTTATTTATAATTATGTCATATAATGGCTTGGTGTTAGCATGGATCACCATGGGCTGAGGAAAATCAATCTACATATGAGGGATAATAATTTGGGTGGTATCATTTGCATTATGTCTTCACTAGAATGCTGAGCATAGTATTCAAGCACTGCTTTTTGGTGACCATTGATTAGATTAAAACATGGAATTTGTGTTTGAAATTTTAGGTATCTCACTTTTTTTCCCTTGAGCTGCTGTGTTTTCCTCCATGCAGCATCAGTCAGTTTCTTTATAAAACATGCTAACTACTTTGGTTCATTTCATTTCCCATGGCGAGCATTTGTGTCCTCTTTTTTTGGCTGATCAAGTTCTTTAAATTAGGAGTCCTTTGGATGACTCTAGAGTGCTGGCTTTTTTTTTCTCTCTCTCTCAGTACATTCACATCTTATCTTTCTGCTGTGATTGATTATATATTGTGTATTTGGTTTCTTTCTTGATTAAAGAAAAATCAAAACCACTATTAGTTGAGACTGTTATCATGGTTCTCATATTTGTATTTTTTCATGTCTTTTATGTGTAGCACATTTTTTTTGAAATAATATGATGGCACATTTTAAATGTGCAAGAATTGATGGGTGACAGTGCACATTGTTTCCAGATTTCTATTATAGTTCTGAGATGTCGTGGTATTGTTGGGTCATCATAAAAGATTAGTGTTACGTTTTCTGCTTGACACTTGTATGCACACCATAGAATTCATGAATGGGTTTTAATTTTAACATCTGAGAAGTTCACATTCTTCTAAAAATGAAAAAAAAAAATCCTGGGACAAGGTAGCATAGTATTTTAGACAAAGAATCAAGCATTTGAAGCCTCAAGTAGACACTTTAATGTTTCATCTACGGTAAGTCGATATGGGTGTCATACTGTGTTTCTTTTCATTTTTCATCTTTCTTTTTGATACTGTTGATGAGATTCATGTTTTATCGGTTCATATGTTGACAATACATTTTGTTTTTACATAAGGCAACATAACAGTTTGTGAGTTTTTGAGATATTTCTTCAAGTTTGAACCAGAACCTCGCATTGCACCTTGCTATGTGCCTTGCTCCTCAGGCGCAAGGGCCCCTAGTTCTTTGGTTGTGCTTTGCTTATCAATAACCTTGGTCGACATTCGGACTATTTTTTTTTCTTTTGAATGAGAAGGTAAACAAGGGTTTTGTTATGCCAGTAGCCCCAGATAAAAAACATAAAACTGATACCTATGTTTTTCCTTGTGTTTTTCCCTTATTTTTGTCACTTTCTCTGAAATTTAGTTCAACAAACTCCAAAAAAATACGATTTATTGACATTGTTTTAGTAGAGGATGATCCATTGATGGGATCCAAATATATATATGTTTCTCTATTTTTTGTGTTAATCTTATGGTGAGACTTAAAGTTGTACATGTCCACTTGTGTCCATATTCAAATATACACATGGATATTGTATGTTTTATCTTGAACCAAATCGTGTTCTTTAATTGTGGTGTTTTGTTCCAATGGAAGTAGGTGACAATCTTCTGAGTATATCTTTCCTACCCTGAAGCTTTTAATGCATTTTTTCCAAGGTAAGGCATTGCATATCTTTCATTTTGTCTCATGTTACTTTCCCCTTCAAATATTTATTGATTTATTTAAAAGCCACTATGAAGTTCATATTCCATTCATCTCTAATTTATCCCACAATATTGGACCTTAAAAATTGTCATTTTTTATGTATGTATTTATTTTCATGTGGAATATCCAATTTTTATTCAAGTGTTAAAACTTGTAAATGGTTTTTTATTTTTTTTTCCAAATTTGGTTTGTTGTGATGTTCTTTGTAATGAATGAATTCATTTTCCTTAGTAAAATATACTTCATGCTGCCTTGGAAACATATTTTCACTTTCATTTATTTTCCAAAAACCATCTCTTTAGGTGACACTGTTGGATGTTTGTAGCCTTTTAAACATGTTTATATGGTTTCAGCTTGATTTAGGTCCAATGCCGGTTTTTTTTTTTTTTATTATTAAATGTGTTAGATTATATATTAGTTTGTTATGATATTAGTTTGTTAGTGTGTTACATGTGTAACACTATCTTGTACTGGGCTTTAGTCCCTCTCTAATAGAACAAGAGTTTTAGGGTTTCATTATTATTTTCTCTCTTATTTCTAACATGGTATCAGAGCCTCCACCTCTGAAACCCTAGATCTACATAAGTTTCTCTTCTTCTTTCCCGCTCCGATTGGGGAGTCTTCAATTGGAGCGGGGAGGACTTTTGACTGTCGTCGTTGCACCGCCATCTTCGTTGTCACCGTTCTCGTTGTTGTGCCACCATCTTCGTTGTCATTGTTCTCATCGTTGCGCCGCCATCATCATCATCGTCCGCTCATTTTTCCGCATGCATTCTCGCGTTTACAGATGAGATCGTCAACCAAGATCCCACCAACGACCATTCTTCGTTTTCTGTATTTTATTGTAGATCTCCTCCATTTAATTCGGTCCTCTTTGAGTTGGGCTACGTGTGGAAGAAATAAATTGATGATGATGGATTTGATTAGACCGTGATTCTCTCATTTTGGATGTTATGGGATGAAATGAGTTGAAGATCAGGAGCCGCATTAGTGACTTGTCGAGCCGAAGACGCTCGTTCTCGGAGCTCCGCAACAAATCTTCTGAATCCGAAGGGATCCGCACCACGCCGCCGTCGTCCATCTCTTCAACCAAATGGAGGATCATGTACATAATGTGCATAGGCCTGAAGTCAACCCGTGAGGTTAACCCAATCTATGTTTACTGTCGTCCTCGCGCACCGTAGCCTCCATGCGTTCCTCGCGCTTTTGCAAGTCTCCTTGTCATCGTCATCTACGTCAGCGCACCTCTTGTCACCGTCTTCTTCGTGCGCCATCATTGTTCTATTTTTCTATGTCCGCTACCTGTCCGCGCTAATCTGCGCTGTTTGCATCGCCGTCCGCGTCATGTTTCTTCTGCTTCTTCTTCCCCGTCTGCGTCCATCTATGCCCTCCGTGTGAGCCTCCACGTTCACAGCCTCTCCTCGCGCCTCCGCGAGCCCTACGTGCGCCATCTGATCTAGTGGACCATCGACTCCGACTGACTCAACGAGCAGGAGCGACTCCGACTGACTCAATGAGCGGGAGCGACTCTCACTGACTCAAAGAGCGAGAGCGACTCCGACTGACTCAACGAGCGGGAGTAAAGTGATAGATTCCAAAAGATAGACGGTGACCACAAAGTACCCTTCAGCCTCCGTTGGATGCCGGATAAACCCCGGATAACCCCGGATAAAATTTGAATGCATTTGGAAAGCCCGGATAAACCTAGATAAAGTGTGCCAGAATAAACTTGTATAAAGTATATGGATTCCAATAAACTTGTATAAAGTGGTATATGGATTCCAATCAACCCCTAGAATAAAATTTATCCTAGGTTATTCCACTCATAGAATAAGTGGGCCCACTGTCAAATCAATTGTCATCATCTCTTATAAATCACTTGTCAAATCAACTATCATTACTTTTTTACCTTTTATAAATCTTTATCTATACTTTATTCACATTTTACCCAAACAACAAAATATTTATTCTTACGATTCTCAACTAAAATAATTCAAAACACAACCAAACACAAAATCACTTTATCCTTATTTATACTCACTTATGCCCGGATAAATAAATACCCAAGAATAAATCATATTCTGTATCCAAACGGGGGCTGAAGAGTTTGGGAGGGGTGTTGAATAAGTATTAGCAGTATTTTTAGAGTTTGGGAGGGGTGTTGAATAAGTATTAGGGGTATTTTTAGTGTTTCTAGTTTAATGATATTCCAATTTATTGATTGAAGTTGTTTGTCAGGATTTTAGTTTATCATCTTTGTGCAAACTCTAAGGGTACTACCCTTCAGAGTTTGGAAGGGGGTGTTAAATGTGTTAGATTATATATTAGTTTGTTATTATATTAGTTTGTTATGATATTAGTTTGTTAGTGTGTTACACATGTAACACTATCTTGTACTGGGCTTTAGTTCCTCTCTAATATAACAAGAGTTTTAGGGTTTCATTATTATTTCTCTCTTATTTCTAACATTTATATATATTCCTTGTTATTGTGTTTTTTTTATATGCTTTCCGCCCCGCCCGGGGGGGAGAGGGGGGGGGGGGTGTTTAAAGTTAGGTCCAGCTTTTACATATATGGAATGCACTACTTCAGTAAGTTGTTTACATTTATTTTGTGGTATTACAATGCACCTTTCATTAGATGTCAAGTAGCCATTCTCATTTTTTGAAAGAATTAATTGAGAGACTTTCAGTCATTTTTTCGTGTTTGTATGTTATTAACAAAAAATCTTTTTGTAGACAGGTGTGCTGGAATTATACTCATGCAAATTCAGCATTTCTGCCTCCTATTTGATATATATGGAATGATTTGTCTCTAATGCTTGAGGAAATATTGCCAACACATGGCTAATAATAACAAGGGTTAAACCAAAGTATTCCACTATATTTTTAACATTAGCCGATAGCTTAACTGCTGTGCATATAGACTAACTGCTGTGCATATAGACCGGGGTTAGTAGACGATGGACAGAACAATCTCTGGAAAATTATCCACGTTCCTTGGAAGATGCTAACTTAGTCGATATAAGATTTTAAAGAAAAATACTGAGCCTAGTGAGATGATTAAAATCAACATTTGAACCAATACATTGTTCTCATAAGTCATGAGTTACAACAAGATGAAATGTGCAAAATTAAACTACAGGATTAGGAAATTATTCATTATTCTTACATAAAAGGTCAGAGAAGGATTTGTTTGACCACATTTCAGATGCATGCCTTGACAATTTGCAATCATGACCTATAATGAGATTTTTAGCGTATAATAATTTCAAATTGATGGAAATATATTATTAAGAATGTTGCCGATCTATCATGGTTTGCTGGGTGAAAAAAATAAACACAATCATCACCTGTTGTTATGGTAATATATGTGAATATATACATTAGTTTTTTCATGAAACTTAGTTTGCTATTGATTTTTGTGCATCGGATTTTTTTGTCTTTCCCTATGACTCTGATTTAAATAATTTTAACAGACACTGATGTCACAATCATCCTTGTTAGTAATTTAACTAATTTTCAACTTGAGCCCTTGATTTGGATTATTATTTCAGAGCCTTTGTGAGGGTTTAAAGTTTAAACTACTTGACATTGATATAGCGTGATATGTTCTGTTAGTTAAAGCAAGATATTAATTCATCGATTTTGGAACAGCAGGATGTGTTTCTGTAATAACATATTTCGACATGCTATTAAAATGATATTTCTTTAGTGTGAAAATGAAAAACACAAAAGCAGCCCTTAAAACAATTGCTCTAAAGCAGCAATCTGGGTTGTCATTTTTCCCCCAATTGTCTATATTTAATATGCTGTGCACAATATTCCAACTATTTTTGAGGTCATTTACCATTGGTTATTTTGTGTGTACAATTAATTGCCCTCCCAAAACTGGTTTTTTACATCATAATTATTCGTTGATATTCCAAATGTTGTTTCTCCCATTTATGTAACAGATGAAAATGTGACATGGATCTGTTTGTTTTAGTCTCGGTTTGCATTGTATCTTGTGCAATTTTAAATTATTGTGGTACCTTATGCAGTTTATGCCAAAGAAAGGTGGGACCCCTAGAAGAAATGAGATAGTTTTCATAGCGCCCACAGGGGATGAAATAAAAAGCAAAAGTGTTTTGGAGCGTTACCTGAAGTCCCACCCTGGAAATCCTCCTATTTCCGAATTTGATTGGAGCACAGGTACTCTACATTTTAATTTCCATTCATCAATGAAAATCATAGTCACACAAACATGCACTCATTCTTGCACACCAATCGACAGTTAACCAGCACTTACTTGGCATCACTCTTAAGCAGGAGACACTCCGAGGCGTTCCACAAGGATAAGTGAAAAGGCCAAGGCCACAGAGGTCCCAGAAGGTGAGCCACCAAAAAAGAAGCATGTAAGGAAATCGGGTACCAAGAAGAAGGCAATGGAAAGTGAAGTTGCCAATGAGGGAGGAGCAGACTCCAAAGCAAGTGCTGATGCTGAGATGAAAGAGGAAGCAGGCGAAGCAGAGGTACAGACAAAGGAATCAGACGCAACAGCAGGTGCTGATGCAGAAATGAAAGAGGAGGAAACAGGTGAAGAAAAGGAACAGACAAAGGAAATAGGCTCCACAACCAGTGCCGATGTGGAAATGAAAGAGGAAGGAGGGGGTGAAGAAGAGGAAAAGGCGAAGGAAGTAGACTCAATAGCAAGTGCTGATGCAGAAATGAAAGAGGGATCAGGTGAAGAGGGGAAGAAGACTAAAGAAGAAGATTCTATATCAGGTGATGACGAGAAGAAGACTAAAGAAGAAGATTCTACTGTAAATGCTGATGCTGAGAAGAAAGATGCAGTGGAAGACACTGTCAAGACTCAACAAGAGGTAGGCACTGAGGTAGCAGCAGCAGCAGCAGCAGACAATGAGACCGAGAAGACCGGGGAGAAAAGAGAAGAGAAGACTGAGGACATTGGTAAACATGAGAATCATGAAGAATCTGGTAATGGTGAGTCTGTTGTTAAGGAAGGGGAGAAAGAAGACACACCATTGCTGAAGGCAGAGGAACAGAAAGAGGAGGGAGCAGAAGAGCAGCCGAAAGACGATGATGGATTGCCGATGGCAGAGGAACAGAAAGAGGATGGAGTAGGAGAGCAGCCAAAAGACAATGATGGATCGCCGAAGGCAGAGGAACAGAAAGAGGAAGGAGCAGAAGAGCAGCCAAAAGGCGATGACGCTTCAATGTCAAAAACAGAGGAACAGGCAGAGAAGGGGGCAGATGAGCAACGGAAAGAGGAGGAACCGAAAGACGTGGAGGTATCACAGGAGAAAAAGAATGAGTCAAATGATCAATCAAGTGCAATACCAGAAGAGAATCACTCTGCAAATCACGAAGACTTGCAGCATCCGTCGAAGCCCTCAACCATACGCTGTTAAAGAAGAATCTTTATTAAGTAGTTTAGTTTTTGTCTATAACGATAACAAGATGTGTCAGAATCACTGTTTAGTAATTCTGATAGCTATTGTTGTTATTGTAGAAATGCATGAACCTTGTTTGCTAGGGAACCACGCACTGATGTTATTATCTAAACTATGTTGACATGTAATCTTCTTCTAATTCTTGATGTACTTTGGTTATGAACCATGTGACTGTTCTGTTTGGCCTAATAAAATCATGTAACTTGTTTCAAGTTTCAGGCTATCAGCTCAAGCTCCAGATTGGCTCTCAGCTCAAACAGAAGATTGTTTCAAGTCTCAATTCTCGTCCCAACATGTATATGCATTAATCGCGCTCTGTTTGTTGTACTCGCCTGTAGAATTTCAAGTCTCAAATTTTTTTTTTTGTGTGGTGTCGGAGGGATTTCCCGTGACTGATTTTATGACCAAACTGGGAATGTTACATTGGCTTGTTTGTTATGATTATCAACAAAAAATAAATAAATAAATAAAAGGGCTCGATGGTGCTTATTGGCGTCAGCTTGGTAATGTGCACTACTGGCCTGAATATGCTAAGGAACATCTTCCTGGATAAACTTATTAATGTTCTGAGCCATCTCTTATACCTTAGGTTGTGCATTGAAATACTTTGGTAGTTGAGCAAGATTAAGGACCCAATTCAGATTGGAACCATAATCTCAAAAGGAGAACAGTTGGGATGAGTGTTGGGTGATTTGATGAGGATGAACACCAATCCATACATTCCAAAAATTTAGAGTTGAAATCAACCAATAACAGCTTCTTCTTTTTTCTTTTTGAGTCCATATCTTTGTATTGTTTGGATTGTTTATTGAGTTTTTTTAAAGATCCTTTTTTCCCCAGTTCTAGTCAAGTTATCACTCTCCGAAAATAGGTCCAATCAGATGACATAATACGAAAATTAAAATCATTTTTTAGGATTTATTTAAGATCATACAAAAAAACATGTATTAGTTCTTTAATTTTTAATAATTGTCAACGATCATACATGATAATGAACATAAACAATATATAATACAAAGGTGTATAATTTTCTAATATATGTGAAATATATATATTAGATCATATACATTAATATTTGTATTTTCACTCTAGATATTTAAATATTGAATAAATTATGATATTTTGCAAACAGATTCATACGAGATATTGAATAACAGGCTTACAGTTACTGTAGTTGGAGTTAATGGAGGTCTTCAATTTTCGTAGTTCTGCATCGTATATTGAATGCGTCATCTCTCGTATCTTTTAAATGACTCAACCCTAACCTTTTCCAGCCACTTTATTAAAAACATCTTCCTCTTTACAGGGAATCCGATTCCTCATGTGATCCATTATTGGAGATGACGAGATGTGTTCAATCGTGAGACGTACATCCATTTCACATAATACAAGCACATGAGTTTCTGAGACTTTATTTTTTTGGGCAAAAGAAAGCCCATATAGAGGTGAAAAACGAGTTTTAAAAAAGAAAAAAATGATGATTCCATAGTACGTTAAGTCTGTCAATTATCCGAAAAAATATCCGCATCCGATCTGCATCCGTATCCGAAAATGCAAAAAATATCCGATATCCGAAAAATCCGTATTCGTATCCGAAAAAATAATCCGTATCCGAAAATTTTCGGATCGGATACGGATATACCCCTATCCGATCCGAAAAATATCCGTATCCGATGGCATTAAAAAAATATTAATATTAGTATTTAATATCTACCATTGGATTTTGATCAAGTGGCTCACATTCTTTCTAATAGTTGTAAAGTTAGGACTTGTGTTTGTGAATTTTTAATTTTAAATCATTTTTTGAACTTTAAATAAAAATTTTCTATGTTTAATTATTTATTTATTCTTTCTAATAGTTGTAAAGTTAGGACTTGTGTTTGTGAATTTTTAATTTTAAGTTAATTTTTAAACTTTAAATAAAAATTTGTTATATTTATTTATTTATTTCGGATATTTCGGATAATTATCCGAATTCGTATCCGAAATTTTGGATCGGATACAAATACACTTTTTAAATATCCGTCGAATACGGATATGGATATAAAAAAAAATTTCGGATACGGATACAGATATGACCATATCCGCTCCGTATCCGGTCCGTTGACCGGCTTACAGTACGTTATGTGACAACTAATTTGAAAAGAGTGTTTTAAGTTATTTTTACAGTCTCTCCCCCCCCCCCCCCCCCCCCCCCCCCCTTAATATCTTGATATTGAAAAGGAGTCTCTGTGTCCTTCAGAGTATGGTTAGATATTGAAAATTGGGTTGAAGGCAATTAATTGATCAGTTTGTCTTCTTCAACATATGTTTAGACAAATCATTATTTGAAATTTTTTTTTATACTCAACTTTAATTGTGGGTTGGTAGAACCGGGGATGTATAACTATTATAAAAAATAAATAAAATCCAATTGTTATGATGCTTTTGTTAATGCTATGTAAAATTTAAACAGATGTACAACCATTAAGAAAAGAAAAAGTTAAAAAGAGTGATAATTGATTTGTCTACGTTTGTCAGCGTATGCTTGGACATGTCATTATTTTTAAAAAAATTTACACTCAATTTTAAATGTGGGTGGGTGGAAAACTGAAAAAAAGTTTAAAAAAATTAAATATTTTGCATACACATATTACGGATTTCAACACAGTACACATGAAATTTTTAAAAATAATGATCCAGTCTCATCTATCATAAATAAAAGTAAGTAGGGGGTCACTGGAGATATCAAATCACATAATACATTTATTTTATTATGATAAGTGATATGTCTGACCTTGGAATCCCATGCGATTTTTATTATCCGTCCATTACAATAAAAATTAATTGTGAAAATTCAAAATTAGAATTCACACAGAGACATAAATGGTACTTCCCTAGTTCCCTAGAAAAAATATGACAAACCCCTGACCTGACAACTGACATGTCGAGAAAAAAATTAAAAAAAAGTTACAATTTGAATTAAGAGTTTGTTTGGTTCGTGTTTTTTTTTTTGTAAAATCATTTTATCAGGAATCAGTTTATCAGGAATTATTTTATTAAAAATTCTGATTTCATCAAATTGTTTTGTTCGCTAGTGAATTTCTCCACAGAATCATTTTTTAGTGTTTAGTTCATACATGAAAAATGATAAGAAATGTGATTTAAATATCTAAAATATCCTTACTATCATATATATTTTCAAAATTTATTTCTTTATCCATATCATAATAATAAAGAAAACAAATAATTTTCTTATAAATATTGAATGAATGCAAATAAATAAAATAAATATATTCTTAAAACTAGGTTTTGTTGCTTTGGAGAATTCGGAATGGCCGAGGTACAAGACCATATCGAGGACCGCGGAGAGGCTGAGAAGGGAGGTCAGGGAACTATGGTTTCAGATCTTGTTTTTGGTTTTGGTTGCAGAGAGGAGGAGCTTTTATTATTTAAATCCATATCACAATCACCCACGTATACAAATAATGATATTATTTAAAAACATAAAACATACATACCGGCTTATTTTGTATTGAATAGGCGGGAGGTTTCATTTGTGTTGAATCGGCGAGTTCCTTCTCTGTCAACAATTCCTTTTAGACCTTCTATTTTTATTAGTTATGTATTGTTTGAGGTCTAAATCCACATCACACATCACATATCATATCAATTATAATAATATCTAAACTCATTTATAAAAATAAAAACTGAATTTAAAACATAAATTAATATCTAATACACAATTAAGATTTTTCATATTACATATAAAAATTATAACATAATTTTTAGTTAATAGTAATTTAATTTAGAATTCATGGTGGAATTTGAGATTACCACCACAAAGGGTGGAAATCTGATTCCACCATATTTTCTCACATAGACGGATTTTAATTTCAATAGGGCATACAATTACCATCAAGATTACTACTAACAAAACACTAAATTTTATACACTTTTCTAATAATCTCATATGAAATCAAATTTCATCCCAAAATGACACGAATCAAACGGAGCCTAATAAGCAAAAATAATCAACCCAGAAAAAACTAGATTTTCTTTTAATAAGATTATACTGTCTGTTAAAATTAAATCCTCTCATGATGGCCTGCAACTAAAATTGGAAAATATCAAAGAGAAGGCCATTATTACAAAAAAGAGAAAACATGGTGGGACAAGACCTTATATAAACCCCCCTCCCCTGTAGATGAGAACACTCAACCACATCTAGTTTTTTACACACACAGGTTTTTTTGTTCTAAATTCTCTCTGTTTTTCTATTTTTTCATGTTATCTTCTAAAACATGGACTTTCATGTTGAGGTGATCGATATGGTCTACCTTGGGCAGAGCTATGTTATACACAATGATATTACGCTTGTAATAGAATTGAAAGAAGCCCTTAGGCATTTAACAGGAATGAATTTCCTGGAACAGTCTCTATTATTTCTAGTACCTTGTTGTTGATGGAGGATAGAAGGACACTTCTCAGTCACAGAATTAACAACCACTTCACAGGTGAGCTCCATCAGCCGCTTGCGTATGGAGAAAATATTCACGTCACGGTTACTTCGGAAGGCTATCCGGTGCATATATTTGAGGTACATCCTTTTGATTTTGTATCCTCTCTTGGAAGGATTATAGATAGAATGATAGGTGTGCCTTTTGGCATACAATGTCGAGATAAGAGACTAAAATTTTATTAGATCTTATGCATGTAGAACGGATCAGTGTAAGACTCGTTGAACTCCCATGTGATTCTTGTACCTAGTTCAGAGTGAGAATTGTCTCGAATGGGCCGCATTCATTGATCCTTGAGTCTGGGTGGATCTTAATGATAATATCAATATGTTAGAGATGATGATGAGGAGGAATAACATCACATGAAATTTCTATTTTACGCACAATTTTAAAAAATGTGAGGTTGCATTTCAAAAATACCTCTCTAGTTTTTGAAAATTATGCATCAGATAAAAATTCCCTATATACATGATATCATTCTTCCTCACCATCATTTCTAGCATGTTGATGTTATCGGTAGGATCCACTCAGACCCAAGAATCAACCAATGTGTTCCATTTAGATAATCAATAATTCTCACTTTAAACTGGGTACGAGAATCACATGTGAATTTTATAAGCCTTATACTTAACTCAGTTCTACATATATAAGATCTAATAAAAAATTTCTCTCTCATCTTGGCGTTGGATACAAAAAGGGACTGAGGGAATATTAACTCACCTATCATTTTTATCTATAATTCTTCCAAGAGAGAGGGGATACAAAATTAAAAGGATGTACCTCAAATATATGCACCGGATGGCCTTCTGAAGTAACTGTGATGCGAATATTTTCTCCATACATAGGCGTCCGATTGGAGCTCAATTGTGAAGTGGTCGGTAATTCCGTGACTAAGAAGTGTCCTTCCATCCTCCATCAACAAATTACCTGGAATGATAAGCTTTCGATTCATGTTAAAAGCCTAACAACTTCTTTCAACTCTATTACAAGCCATCTTCGTGTAAAAGTTAATTAATATAGCTTTGTTCAAGGTAGACCATATCGATCACCTCAACATCAAAGACAATGTTTTGGAAGACAACTTGAAAAATAGAAAAACAAAAAGAATTTAGAACAAAAAACCTCTATATTTTGTTCCACCATGTTTAGAACTCCCTATTTACGTATATTTATGATTGATGAGATGGATCATTATTTTTAAAAAATTTCATGTGTGCAGTGTTCAAATCTGTATACAAAATATTTAAATCCTATATGACATTAACAAAAACATCTTGATAGTTGAATTTTGTTATTTACTTTTTTTAATGGTTTTACATCTATTTAAATCCTATATAACATTAACAAAAGCATCCTCACATTTGAATTTTGGTTTTTTTCACCTTTCCTTTTATTAATGGTTGTACATCCCAGTTCCCCACCCACCCACATTTAAAGTTGAGTGTGAAAAAAACTTTCAAATAATGACTTGTCCAAACATACTCTGACGAACGCATACGGATCAATGGTCTCTCTTTTTAATCTTTTCTTTTTTAATGGTTGTGTATTTATTTAAATCCTATATAACATGAACAAAAGCATCCTCATAGTTGGACTTTGGTTTTTTTAACTTTTTCTTTTTTTAATGGTTGTACATCCTCAGTTCCCCACTTACCAACATTTAAAGTGGAGTAAAAAAAACTTTTTAATAATGATCTGTCTAAACGTACTCTGATGAACGCGGATGAATAAATGGTATCTCTTTTTAAGTTTTTTTTTGGTTGTACATCTATTTAAATCCTATATAACATTAATAAAAGCATCGTGATAGATGGACTTCCATTTTTTTTAACTTTTTTGTTTTTTAATGGTTGTACATCTTCAGTTCCCCACCCACCTACATTTAAGATTGAGTGTGAAAAAAACTTTTTAATAATGACGTATCAAAATGTACTCTGTTGAATGCAGACGGATTAATGGTCTTCCTTCTAACTTTTTTTTTTTAATGACTGTATATTATTTAAATCCAATATAACATAAACCAAAGCATCCCGACAATTGGATTTTGGTTTTTTTTTTTTTACTTTTAAATTTTTTAACTGTAACGCCCCGGCCCTAACAGAGTTACATGTGGTGATTTCACCACCCTTTAGTCTCTTCACACACCTCCTCATCATTTCAATAAAAAAGAATGCAGAAAAAGCACTCATCAGCCATGGAAATGTTTCCTCCCCAGTGAAAAGACTCGTGTATTACAATTTAATGAAGCATGTTTGAAAGATTATTTACATATTCTAATAATTTTTTTAATTATTTAAATATATACCATGGGTTGCTTAGATTATACAAAGATTAATACATGTAAATTATTGATGTGTATTTAAATATAAGGTACTTACAAATACGAAATTATACAGATGATCATTAGATTTATTTACATATATATGATTGAAAATTTCATTTTTTGTTTAACTTCTCAATTCTCTTATATATTTGATTTCAAAACAAATTACCTACATATGTATTATTAGAAACCCGCATTTATTAAGTGTCTTACAAAGCTAGGAAACAACGATTACATAATACAAAAATTTATTCTTTTTTAAATTTCAAAGTCATAACTAGATGTAATCAGAAAACTAGTTACACATTTTAACTTTATCAATTACCTAGATGTGTACCATGAGTTCCTAATATTCCAAAAGATGAATACATACATACATACACACACACACACACACACATATATATATATATCATAATTTTAAAAACATTTTTTTTTAGTGGCTAATTTTTTTTTTCTTGATCAAATTTTCCCCTATCAGCAAGCAGCAAGACTCAAACTCAAGTCTCATCACTAAAAAGGGGGTACCTCTGTCATCCTACCAAGAGGAGGTTTGGTAATTTTAAAAACATTGGTAATTCACCGAATACTTGTATTCTTATACTTGTAACCACCTTCTTTTGAGATGAAAAATAGACTTTCTAATTTATGACTGACAGAGTTACATTGAGCAAGATTTAAACAGTACCGGTTACATACTACAATATTATGAACTACCTCGAATATTAACTGTTGCTTAAATAGAAGAATGTAGTTATATATAAAGTTATATATAAATTTTCAAACTGTATGTCTTCTATAATTTAAATATGAGTTGCTTATATATGAACAGTGAATTGTTTAATTACAACACTAACTTACATAGTAATTGGTCTCAATTACAAACATAAATTAAAATTTGCTCTTTATTTTAGTCAAATGTCTCAAGTATATATAATTTTAAAATAAATTACCTACATATGTTACATCAAATACCCATTTTTTTTTAGATACTTAACTATATATGTTCAAGTGATTTTTTTCCCAACCCACCGAACCCCATAAAATAAAATAGATGGATTTTATCCAAGTAGATCTCTATCAAGATATCAATAATGAATAAGCACACAATCTAGTTAGTTTTAGTATCCTAATAATAATATTATATTTCTCTGTTTTATTATGTTGGGAGATGAGCATCATTATTTTATTTGAGTGACAGCATGGATAAGCTAAGCTACCATTTATCTGTCACATTTTCAGAGAATCAACCACAAGCTTCCCCCCCCCCCCCCCCCCCCCAAATTGAGCATAAATAGCTAGCTTGCATGTTCATCAATCTATGGACAAAACACCAACTTATATATAAACAGTTGATGTTGGTCATATGAATTATATGGAAATATGCAAAGTAGTCAACAATAGAGCTGATGAAAGGGTAAAAAAAAAAAAACAATTCAAACACAAGCTTGATCAAAGGAAATCATATTATTGTTGTGAAAAAAGAAAAGCTTATTGAATCTCAAGAAGGAAGTAATTGATCACTCAAAGTTGGGCAAAATCCAATTTCTTTGAATACGTCTGTCCATGGCAATAATTTTGGAACCTGATCCAAGCTCGACGGTCCATCCTTCATGTTAAAAACTTTGCCAAGCAGCCTTCGCTATAGACCACATTGAAGAAAAGAAAATCCTATTATCAGTAGTTTTGTAGCAGAGATCTTCGTCGCGACAACAACACTCTGATGGTGATGAGATCGCGCTATAATATCCCAAGTACAACACTCTACCACCAAGGTCATCCATTTTCACCCACTCCAAGTTGGGGAGGTCCAACCTAAAGATCACAAAGTCACTCACCTTTTTAGGATTCCCTGTCCTTGTGATAACTGTAAGAATCTCCCCACATGACTGACAAGGTACAATGTCGTCGCGTTGTTGATGTTTAGTTTATCATGAACACTTATCATTGATCTAGATACCTCTAATACTTTGAATGTATGCCGATCTACGTCTATTTCATAAGGATCTGCTCTATAGTCCAAGGCATAAAACTTCCCTTTAAATGCAACTGCAGTCAAGAGTATTTTTGGCTCAAGGCATGTCCAGTTTTTATCCCCAAGATTGCAAAAAAGGATCCGGGGAGTGCGAAAACAATATCCAAACACTACGCAACCATCTGTATGATAGAAAGGATCTTGGCATGCCCTGGCATTGGTGGGGATGATAGAATGATCTGTATGAATGGGCGATCGAGTGGAAGATCGATAAATGGGGATTTGGAGAAAGGGTTCCACAATTAGAGGTGCTGAGCTTCATCGACCGACGATGTTCTCATTGTCAGGCAACCTTGAGAGGCACCTATGCATCTGTTGGTGAAGCAATTCTTTGGCCAGAAACTTCGCGTACCTGTTCGTGGTTCGTTGAGCTGAGATGTTTCATTAATGGAATGGTGGGTATTTGAAGCCATGGATGATGGTTGTGAACATGTTGGTAGCATTGTGAGACTGTGTGCCAAGCCTTGCAGACAGCTCCGAATTGGAGGGATTCAACAAGAGGCTCAATTGGTTGCATATTCTCTGAAGCAGGACATCTGGAAGATCCTGCCATGGCCTCACATTCCTTGCATCTTCTTCTTGATCCAAGGTTTTGATGACCATCAAAAGAGTTTTTTTAGACTACAGAAAGAAAAAAAAAAATGTTTGAGCCCTTATCATGTACAAACTTCCCACTCACACGTAGATATGAATTGCAAAATATATGAATACATCAAATTATATTCAAATTCAGAACATTGAGATTTGCCCAAAAGTTGAGGGTGTCATAAATAATTAAAATTTGCAGTTTATGCGTCTCCAGATCACTAGATCAGCTGATATTAATGTTGTTCGGATTTGTTTTTCAATTCAAAATTACCTTAATCAATCAATCTAGCTAACAACTAATCAACTCCATCATTCATCAATGAAAAGCATGTATCATTCACATACACAAAAAAAAAACAGAGAACCTAATCTAGAAATCAACCATCAACAGGAAAAATTAGTGTTTAATTAGCAATTCTAATTAATGTTCTTTTTATCCAACCCATATTGACATCCTTACCTTGCATTAAGATTCCTCATGTGTGTGTGGTTTTCTTTCACTCAAATTTTTTTTCAAAAAATCAATCCTTTTATACCAAATCGTAATATTTATATTATCTATATATATTAGTTGGTCAAAATATTTATGCTAAACAGACTCGTGCACTGCTGACCTGTTCTCTAGGGACCTTTGGAACAAATTTTGAGACGCGGTATATCTCCAACAAAAAAATTAGACACCCAAATATGTAGGCTGCGTTTGGTTCAACTTATTTTCAGTACTTATTCTGCTTAATACGGAAAATTTAGTACTTATTTATTACGTAGGTGTTTGGTTCACACACCTTTTAAATAGGGCTGATAAACGAACCAAGCCGCTCGGGCTCGGCTGGGGCTCGGTTCGGTTTGAGCTCGTTCAGGCTCGTTCAATTAAACAAATGAACGAGCTTGAACAATTTTTAAAGCTCGGTTAGGCTCGGGAACTGGATTGAGCTTTATTTTATGTTCAAACTCGACTCGTTTGTGTTATAAAACCTTAGTTGAAGCTTAACTAAACTCCTTTATAAATTCAGAACATTAAATTAATACAAAGTTATGCTCGTTTAGGCTCATGAACTTGATTTATTTAGACTAAAATTTGTTTTCAATCCCTAAAAACCCTAATATGAAAAAGAACGCTAGGCTCGTTGAGGCTCGTGAGCTCGGCTCAGCTTGACTCGTTTATAAATGAGCCGAGATTGAATATGTCAAAGCTCGGCTTGTTCGGCTCGTTTACCACCCCTACTTTTAAACACGGATAAAAAAAGACCACAAATATTCCGCGCTAGGAATGTCACTTATTTTTCTGCACTTCACCCCCTCCTAACAATAGCTATTTACGCAGGGTATTTAAGCAGATTTTTGGGCACCCTCTCTCTCCTCACCATTCTCTCAACACCATTCGCGAGACCCCCTAGCTTTGTCACTGTCCCTGACCTCCACCATCGCCGACCTGATCAAATGCCTCTTCACCACCGTCGCTGACTTGATCAAACCCTAGCTTCTCCACCGTCGCTGACCTGACCGAGGTCCTCATGAAACCCTAGCTCACCGTCGTTGACCTCCACCACATCTCCTCACCAGATCGACCAGTCCGACATCCACAACAGATCCACCACGATCGCAGGACATCTGAATATCTCCACCGGATCTCCTCACCCAATCGTGCTCTACCACCATACGACCACCGCCTCTCCGGATCTCCTCGCCGGCCATCGACGAGGTAATATTATTACCTCTCTTCTCTCTCTCTCTCTCTCTCATTTTTGTTGAGCAATGTATATTGTGTAGCCTGAGTATGTATATGGATTCTTTAGTATTTGCAATGTGTCACATGTGTTTGTTCCTCTGTGACTGGATATTTTTTTGAAGGTATTCGATTTTTTTTGCTGGTTTTGGTGAGTGTTGAAGTAGTTATTATGATGAAGAAAAAAAAATTTGGTTGAATTTGTTCCTTTGTGATTTTGCACTAATTTATGAGTTTTGAAGAGATGGGAGGAGTGTTTTCTTTTTATAATTTTTTCATGGTGACATATAAACTGATTGGGTTCATTCCTTCTTCCCCCTTTCAACCTTTTGTTATCTTGGCGATGCAGAAATTTTTTTTGTTCATGTTGGAACTCACAGTTTCAAGTGTCTTGTAGTCCCTATATGCTCAAAACACTTGGGATTTTTGAGTTATATGGGTTGATGATACAGGTGCTGTTGTGGTGAATCAGGCTAAACTTACATGCAAATCATATGAAGAATTATGTTAAAGCTAACACACATGGGAAGCTAGTAAAAAAAAAACATAAAATCTGATATCCTTCTCTTGTTTTCCCTTATACACAAATCTTGAGAAGATGCATGTGAGGAATACATTTTGGTTATTGTGATTGTGTCCTACTTACAGGTTCTAGGTTGTTGCCACACGATTAGCTGCATCTAGACTTTATGATATTAATTTAGTGTAAAACAGTTTTGTTTGCATGCATAGATGTTTTAAGTGTGCCAGACCATGGAGATGCAGATATATGCCTATTATTACATAATTATGTAAGTTGATGTTTTATAAGATAAATTGAAGTAGGCACTATTTTTTTTGAGTGTGCCAGACCATGATGATGCAGATATATGCCTATTACATAATTATGTAAGTTGATGTTTTATAAGTTTTTGAAGAAGTGCCTAATTCATTGTAACTATTAATTCCTCTTGGCATGGCCTATTCCATACTTTATAATTATACATGCAGATTCTAGGTTGTCAACCCACAAATGTTATGATGATGATAATAAATAAATTAAACAAGGTGAAACAAAGAAGTCTCCTGTAGCATCCATTGTTCAAATTTAGATAAAACAAACTTCTCAGTTTTTTTTTCTTTTTGTATCATAACTCCATTTTGTTTGCCACATTGTCAATGGAAAATGATTTGTTTGTCTTCTCTACACTGAACCCAAGAAAGAAGCATTTGATATGAAATTCCACCATGCAGTTCAGATTTGTTAAGCAATATCTTGTTGTAGAATTAGTCCCTGCACACTAGCTTCATATTGCAATGCATAGTCTCATGCCACTTCCATCATTTGTTTGGATAGATTAGTTCTGACATTGATACATTTCCCATGCCTCACCATGACCCCTACCTGGTCATTCCATTTTTAGTAGATCATTTTTTAATGATTATATATTCAGGTAAAAGCCACTATATCATGCCATAGAGGGCAATCCTGAGACAAATTTTATGCATTGATGGATGGTGAAATGCTTGTAGGAATGAAAAACAATCTTCCTCTGTGCTTACTCACTTGAATTTTGCATGCCTTTGTTTCTTTGCATTTGTACATTGGCATGTTGTCTAACTAGGGCTGGTAAATGAGCCAAGCTGCTCGGGCTCGGCTCGGTTTGAGCTCGTTCAGTTTTAAGCTGCTTAGGACCTAGATCGAACTTTAAAGCTCGGTTTGGCATGTTGTCTAACTAGGGCTTGTTTCAAGCTGCTTGAACAAGTTTTAAAGCTCGGTTAGGCTTAGGACCTAGATCGAACTTTATTTTATGTTCAAATTCGACTCGTTTGTGTTATTAAAACTTAGTTGAAACTTAATTAAACTCCTTTATAAAATCAGAATATTAAATTAATACAAAGTTATGCTCATTTAAGCTCATGAACTTGGCTCATTTAGGCTAAAATTTTGTTTTCAATCCCTAAAAACCCTAAAATGAAGAAAAACGCTAGGCTCGTTGAGGCTCGTGAGCTCGGCTCGGCTCGGCTGGACTCGTTTATAAACGAGCCGAGCTTGAACATGTCAAAGCTCGGCTCGTTCGGCTCGTTTACCACCCCTATGTCTAACTGGTCCTAGTGTAGCCTTGCTGCAGTGTATATCACATAGTTTACACTAGCAGTTCATTGTGTTTTTTTTTTTGGTTTTTTGGATAATTAAGTGGTAGGATTTGAACCCCAAAGACCTTATGGTTGTAAATTTTGTTGTCACCCATTGAGCTATGGATCCAAAACAACAGTGTCCTTATCTTATATAATTGAATGTGTGCTTATTTTACTAACCACAGTTTTACATAATTGAATGAGTATTTACATTCATTACTTTGTGAGGATTGGGAGACATGCATTGCCAACTCCATTGGGAACTGGAATAGAAAGATATCGATGATTCTTAATATAACAATGAACATAAACTCATGTCTTAATGTGATTAAATAGAGTTGGTGAATTGAAATTTTCTTAACTGGAATAGAAAGATATTGATGATTTTGTTTGTTGACATGCTCTTATAGATTTTGCTTAAATTTTCAGCTCTGTAAAGTCAGGCTTGATTATTATAGCTTAACCATCACACCCATGTGAATATCAGTAGCCATAGTATTGATGGATATGTGGCCGATGGTTTTCGAATCAGTGATCCATTGAATTTATTTACATGCACTAATTGAATTTATTTACATCCACAAATTTATTTACATCCCATGCTTAAAAATATATTTTATTTGCATTGTTGCAGGAACATCCACATTGTTTTACGTGGGTAGACTCTGCGCGTAGGATGCACGGGCTTGTGGATAACAAACATCCAGTCCGAAACAGGGTGAAGGAGGCAAATGTAGGTCAAGAGCGAACATGAATTATGATTTTTAGATGTTGTGAATGTTTTTATTGTATGTTTTTGGTGTTTGTGATCCTTTTTCTACTTGTACTCGTAGCTATTAAGTAATTACAATAGTTCCATAAACCTATGATTGTTTATATATATATATTTAGGGATTAAAGGATTTTAAATTATGGGATGTAAAATGCTGTAATGGTTACAAGACCTCTACTGTAAGATGAAACGATATGCAGCTCTTTTGTGTCATGTGATATATTTTCATAACCCCATGGTTGATAGGTTTGAAATGTTCATGTTTTCATTCTATAGATTGAATTTTTTTTTTTAATGTTTGGATATAATATGGTGAAGTGTATTTCCATGTTTATCGATAGGGGAAAAAATGATTAGTGCTTGAATTGTAGAATGAAATGATTTATAGAGTTCAAGTTTGTGGAATATTCACTCTCTAAAGTAGGACATATATTTCGAGGAACAAATCTATATTTTTGAAATAGTTCAAAAATAAGTGCATTTTTTAAATATTCAATCAAACATCAAATAACATTTAGTACTTATTAAATAGATTAAAATATCATTCTAATAAACACTACTTTTAAGTGGTGAACCAAACACACTTATTTGAATTAGTGTTTATAATTTCCGTTGAACCAAACATTTTTTTAACTGAACTGCATTAAACAATCAGCACTTATATAATCAGCACTTAATAATTCAGCACTTAAATTCAGCATTCAGCCGAACCAAACGCAGCCTTAAATTCATTGCAAATGTTCTGAAATCTCTTGGTGGACAGGTTTTAGGCCGTTCAAACATTTTTTTATGCAAACGGATCATATATTATATAAATTATAGTTCAAATGATTTTGAAAACACACCAAAAATTCATGTATGTGTTTTTTTTAAAGCATGGAAATGGTTTGCAAACCATTTGGGTAACTGCATAAACTTTTCCGGTATAGATAATTATTCTAGCATAGATAGCAATACCGGTAAAATAATTCATTTTTTGTTTGATTATGTTTTTAGTTATTATAAAAAAATCGTAATAATAAAGTTTTTGTTACTTGATTGATTAAGAAGAAGATGCAGATAAAATGTGATTAGAGATGATTTCACATTAAAACAATAGAATAGATTGAATATAATAACCTAAATTCCAAGAGGAGGCTGGAATATTATACCAATTTATTCCAAATGATTCTGATATAGCTTATACTACTTTGTTCCATAAAAAAACACTAGTTTTGGGTTTATTCACTCCAATTCATACCTATTCTAAAGTTATTCCTCTACCCAAATAGGCCATCAAGATATATGGATTCTGTTTTTTGGCGGTTGAAATAACGGTTTGAAATGAAGCGGTTATTCAGTTTATTTTCTCTTCTTTCTTTTTAAAGTCACAGTAATGAAAACTCTATTTGGAAGACATGATGAAGAGTAGATACATGTTTTGGTTTTTGATTTTGTTATTGTTGTTGGTGGTGATCATAGGATGCGTTCGCGCGCACCAACACACGGTGGGAGATTCAATATGGTCCATCCCTCCCAACAATGATTTCTACACCAACTGGTCCAACAATCTAACTTTCATGACTGGAGACTCTCTATGTGAAAACCAAACTATATATTCATTGACATATAGGGTTGTTGAATAGATGATGAATTCAGTCATTGATGATGTTTGTTTTACACAGTTTTTGGGTTCGAGACGGGGTTCTACGACGTAATGCAGGTGTCAAGGATGGACTACGACGCGTGCGAGGGTGGGAATCCGTTCAGGGAATTCTCGGGCGGGCCGGCCACGGTGAGCCTAGAACAGGTGGGTGTGTATTACTTCATATGTAGTTTGGGGAACTATTGCGGGCTAGGGGTGAAGGTCTCTGTTGTCGTACATCGCCAACCACCCATGGTTTCCCCTTCCTTACCTTCTCCACCCATTTCTAGGCCATCTCCATGATCATCTATTGGGATGGGGATCTAATCGGTGTTGGATCTCATCAAATATTTTCAATCTTTAATAAAAGACTGAAGACACGTGTTAGTAATTTAAGTTAATGTCATGTATCAGTTTCCATATGTTGTGAGGATCAGTTTTGGCTTTCTCTGCATATGCTTAAAAAGTGTCACGTTTTGTGAAGTTAGTTGTTCCATATATAATGAGTATAATATGTGAAATGTGAGGCTGCATGTGTGGGCTGGCGTTGAATCTGAAAATTGGACAATCTATGGGACATACAGGTTATTCAGAAATTGTTATTATAAAACGGCCTCTGTTATTATTGATTGTTGTGTGTTTTCTTTTTTGATATCTCGTCGACCTGTGAAGACAAGAGTGTATGTTATCAATTAGTATAAACTATTCATATGGGTTAGCAAAATTGGTGGTTGTAAATCATGAATAGATCTTTGTAGGAGACAAAAAATGCCCACTGCAAAGGAGAGACTATACAAACTGTATTAGACATTATTGTAGTCATATCATGTCATTTAACACAGTATATGAAATCAATTCCCTCTTTCAAAAGCTTTACATTAAATCTTCCAAGGTATTTTGGTGATTAACTTTACATGCATAGAACCCTCTTTTCAATTAGCTATATCATGATTCATGAACCATGGGCCACCTCCAGAAATTACTATCCTTTTGAAATTCATACCAACAAAAGATATATAATTTGATTCGGGCAGACCCACTTAAAATACCATTGGATTGGAGAATTTTTTTGCGAAATACAGTGGATGTAGCAAAATGAAATTTTGCAAATGAATCTAAAAAACCAACTTGTAGAAATCCTGTTATTTTTCCACAAAGTTAAGGCCATAAATTAACTAGCTGTGAGAGCAGTAAAGGCCTCTTATGATGGCAAGACAAAATTCTAAATTTAGTCATCACTGCAGATAAATAAATGATATCTTATAAAAACTATTCCACCTAAGACTAGTTGTAACTGTCTTATAGTAGATTCTCTCTTATTTTGTCTTCTTTTCTTGTGGGCTTTCCATGTGCGCAAACAATGAATATGTAAACCATCCATCCATTCTTCATTGAATGGTTCATGTACACTTTTAGTTCAACTTATCTAGTCCTTCTTCAGACACATCTTTTTACTGTATCTTCCATTTTGATCTTCTAAATCAACATTTAACATGGTCCATTGCAAAACATTCTTTGGACTGGCACGTGTTTAAAATTGTGAGGGAACTCACATGTTAGGGATCACTGAGAACAGATGGAACCAACACTGAATCATTATATAGTTTGGGGAACTATTGCGGGCTAAGCGTGAAAGTCTCCATTGTCGTCTATCGCCCGCCAACTATGGTTTCCCCTCCCTCACCTTCTCCACCCATTTCTAGACCATTTTCATAATCATGATCATTTGTTGGAAATGAAGATCTTATCAGTGCTGGATCTCATCAAATATTTTTTGTCTTCAATAAAATACTGAATACATGTGATGAAATAGATGAAATAGTGTTAGTTATTTAAGTTAATGTCATATATCAATTTCCATATGTTGTGAGAAATGAGAATCAGTTTATTCTTAAAAAAATGTCACGTTTAATGAAGATAGTTGTTGCATATAATGATTAATATGTGAAATGTGAGGTTGCATGTGTGGGTTGGATGGGTAGTGCTGAATCTGAAAATTGAACATCCATGGGACACACATTCAGGAATTGCTATTATCAAAACAGCCTCTGTTATCGTTAATAGTTGTGTGTTTTCTTTTCTTTTTTTGCATGTCATCAGTAAAAACTATAAATTTGATGGGTTAGGAAGCTATATAGGTGGTTGTGAATCATGAATAGATCTTTGAATGATTAGACAAACCGTACAATCAGATGTTATTGCCGACATATCATGTCATGCAGTATATGAAATCAATACCCTCTTTTGAAAGCTTTTAAACTAAATATTTTATTATATTTTGGATGATTAAGTTCACCTGCATAGTCGGGAGATTCTTTACTTGAAACAGTAAAAATTATATACCACTTAATTGTCTTGAGGTCTCCAAATTACTTATCCTTTGAAATTCATACCCACAAGATATATAATTTGATTTGGGTAGACCCTCTTAAAACACCATTGGTTTGGAGAACCTGTTTGCCAAATACAATGGATGTGGCAAAATAAAACTAAAAAAATCCAACTTGTAGATGTATGCTTTTCTTTTTAATTAAGGTTAATTTTCTAAAGTCATTTGAAAACAATTTTTGTTTTGCCTTTTCATTTAAAAAAAATCATGCTCAAAACGCTTTTTATACGCTATCTAAAATCGTTTTAGCGCTCGCTTAGATATGAATTTAGATAGATCCTGTATTTAAAAATTAAAAATTCTAGAATTCATATCCAAACACATTGTCAGCGTCTAGTTTTTCAAAGCATCATTTTTCCTTTTTAAACAAAAAAATTTTGCTGTGAAAAATCTAATAAGACAACATTTTTCAAAAGATAGGTTTAAAACACAAAAATAAAAAAATCTTAGCGTTTCAACCCCACGTCTAAACATAATCTTAGAACACATAGGTATTGACAAGAACAGATAATCTAGCACTAAATCATCAAAACAAATATACATATTTCTACAAATTCTCAATCAAACAAATAAATTAAAAAAAAAATTCATATTCACATCTTTTGATTCCCTTCTTTACACCATGTTCAATAATGGTCCGTTAAAACCGTCACGAACCATGAACATCAATCCTGATCCTGGCGAGCGGCACCACCTCGGCGAGAGGTGTAGAGAGCGGCGATGGCAAAGGCGAGCACCGACGACAGATCGGACAACTCGGACGCGACCGCAACCAAGAATCGACGCACTTCACGTGGAACAAGTGCCCGCAGTCCGGGAGCACCCTCAGCAAGTCCGAGTCCTTATAATCACCCAAACAAACAGAGCAACACGAGTCCATCGTCGAGTACTCCTTCTTCGCTTGCGAGTACATCAGCTTCGGATAGCTCTTCAGTACCTCCTCGTCCACTACCCCCGAAAAGCCCGTCTCGATGTCCGTCGATGAAGGTCATAGTGGGTGCGCGCGCGGAGATGCTGTGGAGGAGGAGGAGGAGGTGGTGGTGGTGGTGGTGGTGGTGGTGCGGGTGCAGAAGTAGGAGGTAAGGGTGATGGTGGTGATGAGGAGGAGGACCCCGATGGAGACTCCGATGCCGTAGCCGAAGCCGTCGAGCTTTCCCGTGCCCAACATGCCGGTGTCGGTTGTCGGAGTGGCGGCGGCGGTGCCATTCATGGCTCTCTCTCTCTGTCTCTTGATGGGTGGGGGAGGTGTAAAACTAGCTTTGATGGGTTGTTGTTGTTCTTGTAATTTGAATGGGTTGGTCAAACATTAATTGAATTTGGGTTGTTTGAGGTTGTTGTCTATGGAAGCAAGGTTGCTTTAATTGGAGGTCAACGCTAACCATGAGGCAAGAGAAAGATTATTATTATACGCAACCTATTCAGATAGGTATATACTTTTTTTTAGATAATGTATTTATGTTATTAAAAAAAATTTAACATACACATTTTTCATTGTAACATATTTTTTATTAAATGAGATTTATGGATTTAAAAAATTAAAATAAGTGAAAATATTTACATGATTGTTTTTAATATTATTTTAATATTATTTTAGTAATGTTGTTTATGGTGGAAGGGTAGGGAAGGGGAAGAGATTGTATGATTGAGTCGTTGGGATGTATAAAGAAGAGATGCTTCAATTGAGTGGAAGTTCTTTAATAAGGGTCAACGGTTCCCTTCCCCTCCAATCTCCATGTGTATGTAAATTATTATTTTTTAGATGAAACCGTATCTAAAGGCAGAATGGGGATGAGATCTCCCATCAATTACACGTGCCAGTGAAATACATATCGTAATATCATAATATACATTCTAAATTACAAATGAGACAATAAAATGAACTCTCAACGCTCCTTTATAAATACATTACATGTATATAAAAGAAAGATAATGGTGTGCAATGCATGTTTTCAGTAGGTCTCTCTCTTCTCTTTGTAATAGTGTTATAAAAGCTTGCACATGTGCACAAAATTAAAAGATAAGGAACAAAAGATCAGGAATTTAATCACCCACTAAAACAATTAAAAGTCCACCAGAAAAAAAAAATTGTGATCTAGAGGTAAAGATTTAGAATAAAAAATTAAGTATCAATAGCCCATAACCTATTTAGAATGTCATTTGAGTGTTTACTATGGATTCGGATTGGCATTAGGCTCAACCTGAATTAGTCAACCCAAACCCGATTTTTTGCAACTCAACCCATGTAAAATCGGGTTCAACCTATCATGTTCGGATTGAACTCAACCCAAGTTGCAACTCTATTCATCCTATTAAGTGTTGAACTATGTTTTAATGGTTGAACCATTCATTAACCTGATTTTAATGGTTGAACCATTCATTAACCTGATAAAGAAATACCGGTTCAACCGTGAGACTAGAATCAATCAATGAAGCAATTATATGTGGAAGTTGTTCTATATGCGGACCTACTTCGTGAACTTAGAGGACAATGCAGTGTGGCGGCCCCAGCCCCTGTATCCCTTTACCGTTCGTGCGTGCTGTGATTGGTGGCGAAGAGAATGACCCCGATATGAACCAACAACTTCAAAGTTCAAGGAGATATGGAGATCGAAGATTCCTCTTAAAGTTCGCGCTTTCTTTTGGTTGATGTATCAGGAGAAAATCTTACAAAGGTTTATTACGTGAGATTATCACCTCTTGCAGAGCGTTCATGCTCTTTTTTTCATACGGACAATGAAACCGTGATTCATCATGTGATTCTCTGCCCATTAGCTCGGCAGATTTAGCGTTTGTTACAGGGAGCAATAGGGTTGGATGCCAATTTTTCTTCGTTATAGAAGGTGGGAAGCGGGGAGAAGAATAGCGGCTCATGGAGATCAAAGCGAAGGCCATGGTCTTACAATCTTTCACCCCTACAGTGGTTTGGGCACTCTGACTTGTTCGTAACCACTCCCTATTTTACGATTCCATAGTGTATTTTGAAAATATTTGAAATTCCATTATTAATAGCATTAAGAGTAATAGCATTAAGTCATGAGACAAGCTTGTGTAGGAGCAAGTAAAATCTTGTACATTGAAGATACAATTATGGTAGAAGAGTAAGTCAAGCATATGTTTTTTCTGTGGTCATTAGACCTCTCTTTTATCAACCAAATAGTTTTAAATAGTTAACAGGTTCAGATACGCACATTATCAAACCTCTGACAAGAAATACTTTGATCTGTCCAAAACAAAGTAAACAAAACAAGTTGATTGAACCAAATTCAACCATCAGTTCAACCAACTATTTAAGTCGCATTTTTATACTTAATAAAAATTTATAAACACAAGATCTAACCACCTGCATAACCACACCAGAAGTCCACCCTCATCAGCCAGCCACACCATCCATTTCAAAAATCCATTACAAAGCCCTATTTTTGGATTTGAAGTAGAGGAGCATCATCAGAGCAATAAAGGGCAGCATCTTCCACCATAATTTAAACTAAAGCCATTAAGACACCCACCCGTCCTAGTCCTTCTCTACTGCTGGGCACATTGGACCCTCTGTGCACCACCATGCATATCTTCATCATCCTCATCATAAGCTTCCTGGGCCTGAGCCTGCTGTTTCCTCCGCATCTCCTCCTCGATGTTCACGTCATGCAGGGTCGTCTCCTCGCACTCGTCCAGCTCCATGTCCGTTAGCTGGCTGGAAGTCCTTGGGGGCAGCACCGCCTCAAGAGCCTTGCACTGCTCCGGCAGCAGCGATTCGGGAAACTCTACCGTGAAGTGGATGTATAGCTTCCCCCTCATGAATGGCCTCTGATACATCGGCATCCCCTCATCATTGATGGCTTTGAATTGATCTGTCAAAAAAAAATGACAACTTTGATAAGCTCAAAGAATCATTTAGAATTCAATCTCCATAACTACTGATGAAAAGAAAGGAATAACAGCATTACCAGGCTTCACAACTTCGCCAGGGTTGGACTTGATAAGCAACTGCCTACCATCAAGGTGGGTCAACACAAACTGGAAACCGCAGAGAGCCTCTGTGAGAGAGAGTGTATGCTCAACGAAAAGATCATCACCCTTTCTCTTGAATTTGGGGTGCTCCTTTTGTTGGAGGACAAACACGATATCACCCGTAATGCAATCCGGCTGTGAAATAATCGATAATCCAGATACTGGAAGATCAGTAGGGAGTATCTAAACATATTCAAAAGGAGGGGAAACAAAGGAGAGATGATGATCACACACCGCCTCATCTGCTTCTCCAGGGAAGGTGATCTTCTGGCTATTCTGCATTCCCTTCTCAACAATGACCTCAAGAACCTTCTTCTCCTGAACAACTTTCTCGCCCTTGCACTGAGGGCAGCGATCCTTGTCATTGATGGTCTCACCAGTCCCCTTGCATTCGTTGCAAGGGTGCTGCATCTGTTGAATCATGGAAGGACCCAACTGTCGGATGGAGACCTTCATTCCTGAGCCTTGACAACCAGCACACTTCATTGAAGCACCTGATTTTGATCCCTTTCTGCAATCCAAGAATACAAAAATAAACACTTACAATTATCAGGCCATACCAATCAATTGATCAAGCAAAAGTGGATCATTCAGAGATGACAATTGACTCACCCTTTGCACTTGTGGCAGAGGACATTCCGAGAAAGTGAAAGCTTCTTTGATGTACCGCTATACAGGTCCTCTAGCGAAACTTTAAGTGGATGAACAACATCCTCTCCTCTTCTCTGCCTCCTTCCGCGGCTGCTACCACCACCTGCCAACCAACAGCAATTTCAAACGTTAAAGTCTACAAGGTGTTATTTTTCAAAAAACTAAATTAATTCTAAAATAAAACTTGACATGAAATAAATCCAGATTTCAAGATTAAGCTTGCTTCATCTAAACAGTGGAACACATTATTTTTTAATGACATTTACATGGTTTAGGCAAAAGGAGATCACGTTTATAAAAAAAAAAGGAAAAAGCAAACACAGAATATTCATATCTATATATCAAAAATGCCACTGACCCATGCAGCTGTCAAACCCTCGAGACGGACAAACAAATTAATCAACTATCACTGACTGTGCAAACCAAGCAAAATATCAATTCCCTATGACAACAACAAAAATAGTCACAAACCAGAATTGCTGCATCATAAACATGAAACCCACCTCCAAAAGGACTACCACCAAAGAAGGATTGGAAGATATCAAATGGATCGTGGCCGCCACCTCCACCGCCCATTCCCTCTTTGAGGGCATCCTCTCCATATTGGTCATATATCTCACGCTTTTCTGGGTCACTTAAGACTTCATAAGCTTGAGCCAATTCCTTGAACTGCAAAAAAGGACATAATTAGGGAAAATCGGAGAACTATTATAAGAATAGAACAGAACCACACTACCAATAAAACTGCAAACCAAAGAGCCAAAGATAAGATTGGATGACAAACTAAACATAATTTTACAATTTACAAGGGGTAAAAAAGACAATCATCACTAAGATATAAAACATGATATTGAGAAAGGCTAGGTTTATCCACAAACATACAGCATAATTCAAAGTACAAACCAACTCATAGTGAGAGCTACATTTCGAGGGCTAGCAAGAAAGTTCAAAGAAAAATAACCCATGGCAACTGTGGTCTGAAGTAGAGACTAATTTTGCATTTGAAAAAAAAAAAAAAAGATGACTTTCATATTGATTGATTCTGAATGCTATTTTTGTTGTTTTATAATCCCTTAAAAATGATGACAATGGGTTTTTTTAAAAACAAAATCAAATAATTGAATTTCAAACAATCGGTTGCAAACGCAGCCTAAAGAATCAAACACACTGAGGAAGCAAAGACATTGAAAATTTAAAGCGAGCGTTCTTTATGTGGATGTTATGAATTATGATTAATGACGATTGAATAATGATTATTTAACCTCTTATAATCAACTAATCAAAATCAAAACCTATCATTAAATTTTTTTATAAAAAATCAAGGGACACATCGAATACAAGGTACTTAAAGAAGCAATTTTTCGATGTTACCAATTTCAACCATCATAAAGATATATTGCAAAAACAGAATCTAAAAGCGACGGATCGACGGACAAGCAAATCGCGCTCAGAATCAACAGATCGGACAAACAAGAACAAAAGAGCACATCAGACCTAGCGATCAAAGGACGAATGAATACCTTTTCGGGGTCACCGCCCTTGTCGGGGTGGTTCTTGATGGCGGCCTTCCGGTAGGCCTTCTTGAGGTCATCCTGGGACGCGTTCTTCGACACACCGAGGATCTCATAGTACCTCGTGTTGTCGCTCTTCTTCGGCGCCCTCCCGAACATCTTCTCCTCCTCACGATCAGATCCAAAAAAAAACCCTAGATGAGATCGGACGTTCGAAAGAGTCTCGACGAAACAGAGACCACAAAAACGTGTCGATGATCGACAATTGTGTATGAGTTTGCTTTTAATATATGGTCGTTGTGTGTATGTATGTATATATATATATATATATATATATATATAGGGTAATTACGTGTCGATGATCGATGATCGGACCGTCGTTCTATTGCACCAATCACTCGACTATATATATATATATATATAAAATAATAATATATATATTTATTTAGTTTTTTATTTTAAATCTCCATAAAAATCATAGGATTTAGTGATCCATATTTTTATTTTAGTCTACATATTTAAAAATATGTTATTTTAATTTTTGAAAATGTCATATCTCTAAATTACGTGGTTTATTTTTTAATCCTTGAAAAGATTAAAAAATATTTTTTAAATCTAAAAATTAAAATTAAAAATATGAAGAAGTGAACGGGATTGAAAAATAAAAAACCTTATTTTTATATTTTTGTTTATTCGAAGGAAGGGTTAGCGTGTGACGAAAGGAGGTGTGGAGAAGGGTCTAGAAGGTACTCCAGGTTCCAAACTGGAATCATTTTTGGACGGCTGAGATCACACTTCTAGACTCTTCTGTTCGCGTGGATGGTGCGTGATGGGCTTTTGTTCGTTTCTTTCCTTTTTCCGGGGAAGTTTCCCTTGGCTGGCTGTCTTTGACCAGTTATATGTTTTAATTTTTTTTATATGTATTATTACATGTTTAATTGATAATATATATTTTTTAAAAATAAAATACATATTTGTATTATTGAATACATGTATCTTTTATGTTTTTTTATAGTAACGTATATAATGTATATAATGCATTAATTGATTTTATATACTATATTATTGATATGAAAATCAATCATCTATACAAGGTACTCTATTTAGTGTTTGTTTGGATCCACATTCCACCCGCATTGACGGTGGCGGACACCGATGGAGCAACCCAACGAAAAATCTGTTTCTGCATTTGATTTCTTTCCCCGGCGTTTTAAGTATATTTTTTTTGCTTTTCCAAATATCAAAACAATGCTTCTTGCATTGATGAGAACTTCTATTAGCATAAATGAGATGGAAGAGTAAGGTTTCAAGTCGAGATTAAAAAAACAATATTTCAGGAGATTAACCATTAAAGGACACCTTGATTGATTTTTATCAAGCTTTTTATTCTTTATCTTTCTTTATATGATTGTTTTTTTGTTTTATGATTTGTGAGATCAACTTCTTGATATATATTTAGAATTTATTAAGGACATTAAAATTGATTTAAAAAATCACATGCTAACGATTCTGTTAGAGTGGATTTATAATAAACCTTGAATTTTGTTTGGCAATGTCAAGAATTTTTTTATATTTTCAAGTGACAATGATTATGCACAAATCACATATTTTTTTTATATTTTCAAGTGCCAATGATTAATCTACTTTATTTCAAAAAAAATGCCAATAATTTATATATTTAGGAATTTTTTTTATATCTCTTTCTCTCTCCTCTCTCTCTCTCTCTCCCCCTCCTCCCATCACTGCCACTGCCACTATCTCTACCGCCACCCTCCTCCGCCCACCACGTCCACTACCGTCCCCCCTCCCCCACTCTTTTCTTTATTCGTTTGTTTTCCCTTTCAGATTGCAACCACCCCCCAATTTTTTTTGAGGTGTGGGGCTGCAACCTTGTGGGGTTTTTTTTTATAGCCCCCCATTGAGTATTTAGGCAAATAAACATCAAATATGAACATATAATATATTGTAGATTAAAACCCACTTAAAACCTCCCCAATAGAACATGTGACAAATTTTCTCTACCTTGCTTTCAGGAAGGATCAAGATAAAAACCCCATAAAAATAGTGTCCTTTGGCTAAAAAGACCATTTGAGACTATGCCTCCCACTACATAGATTTAGATCCCCTTGAAAATGACTTTGGCCGTTAGCTTTTTCTCAAAAACTTAGGGGCCGTTTGGTAGCGGGCTTGTAAAACTGCGATTAGATTAAAGCTGTGATTGAAGTTAGATTTCCACCACTAGTTACTGTAGCGGGCTTTGAGGAATCCTGTTTGGTTTGGGATTTTTGTTTGGTTTTGGTTACTTAACCAGCCCGTTGAAAGCCACAGTTTTGTTTGGAAAGGAAGCCAATAAACACCAGTTACCAATGCGAATTTTCTAAAATGCCCGTACTGAAATCTGAAACATCACATAACAGCTCAACAATGGTTTTGCCATGGAAACTGAAACCTAAAAATAGGGGAGACCTAATGCACATCCGAGTTCTTTCCAAAAAAATGAGGTTCCTCAAATGGATTCCATCCCTTCTCCACATTGTCTCCCTAACCCCCCTGTTCTTCGCCCACCCTTCGACGCCCTGAATGGAAAAAATAAATAGTGACCAAACCCTAGATGCGGTCCCCCATTGTTCTCCCTCACCTCCCATGACTCCATGAAAGCACACCCTCAAATCTCATAAACAATCTCATCGAACCCACCACCCCCTCCCCCCGGATCGATTCCCCCCAAAAAAAACCATATACATACCCCATTTCTTCTCCCTCACCTAGACCGACCCCATGAAAGCCAACGATGGACCTCCATCCGCTACTCACTACAGAACATGAAAAGTCATGATGCAGATCATGGTGTCTAGTGATGAGAGAGATATGTGGTGATGGAGGGTTGGAACTGCCGGTCTTCACGAGTTGATGTAGATGTTAGGGTTTTCCATTTCGTGCGGCGTAGACGAGGGTGTGAAGACGGGGTTCTTGAGTTTGAAAAGAGAGAGAGCGTGTGTTTTTATACGATGGAAATATTGGTGAAAGGTCAGGGGTAAAGAAGTCATTTAACATCACAATTGACAGGATCACAACCTCGCGATTTGAGAAAGCTCGTCCACAGAGCTTTTCGAAAACACTGATTTCAGGCCCAATTAACCCACAATCGCAGTCACAGATTTTTGTAAAACTCAACGAAAAAAAGTTGTTTGGTTTGCACTTCAGTCCATTTGGATTCCCCAAATCACAATCGGGCCCCTAACCGCAATACCAAACAGCCCCTTAGTTCAAAACTGAGTTTGTAAAAAGTTCTCTCCATTGATTATGAAAACTAGTTTTCACTATACAAAAAAAAAATCTATAGCTTTTAAGCTTTTAATTAAATTAATTTTTTTTAAAAACAGATTTGATAAATTCAGCTTCCTACAAATTCAAAAATACTCCACACCCATTTCCAACAGGACTATAGTAACATAAAATCTGCAGCAGAGAATTAGAGATGGAAGGATTCGATGGAGAAACACATAGATGAACCATGGTGGTCGTGCATCGCTTTCAACTACAATGTGCAACCACAATGGAAGAGAGAGAGAAGAGAGAAAGAGAAAGAGAGGGCGGTGAATTCCACCATCCGCCTCTGCCCTTCCCCTCCTCACCACCCTCCCCCTCTCTCTTTCTGTCTTTCTCTTTCTCTCTCCATTCTCTCCCCCTCCTCCCATTGCCACCACCTCCACTGTCTCTACCGCCGCCCACCATGTTCGCCATCGTCCTCACCTCCCCCCTCCCCTCCTCACTCTTTTCTTTATTCTTTTGTTTTCACTTCCAATCAACCACCCCCCAAATTTTTTTTTTGGGTGCAGGGTTGCAACCTTGTGGGATTTTTTAACAGCCCCCTTAAGTATGTTAAGTAAATAAACATCAAATATGAACCATAATATATTGTAGATCAAAACCCACTTAAAATCTGTCCAATAGAGCCCATGACAATTTTTCTCCACTTTGCTTACAGGAAGGGGGTCCAAATCCTCCATTATTCTTTTCTTATTATGATCTTGTTTTTTTTTTTTTCTTTCTTGGGTTGCCACATGTCGTCTAATAAAATGAGTGGCTGAGATTTGTTTATATGGTGGACCGAAATTTTTTTTTTCTCTTTGTACATTATTGTGGACCCCACAATACTTATTTTTGTCTTACATGAGTGGTTTTTTTGTTTTATTTGATTTAATGGGGTCCCCAAAGGAGAGGAGAGTAATGAATACACATTTATTAAGCATTTTATTTTTTTTGGGTTTTTTGCATGTATAAAAAACATATTATTTATTTTTATATCATTAAAATATTTAAAAATTATGCATTTTTACCATCCTAATTAAGTTTCATCAAAAATTTCTACTAGCTCCGTTAAAGTTATGAAAAATAACTAAAATACCCTTATTTTTATTTTTATATTTACCCTTTCCATTAAAAATAATTTGTATATTTTTGTACCATTAAATTATTTAGTAATTTTACATATTTATCACTCTAATTAGGTTTGTCATTAAAACCTGGGCTCATGGGCTCGGGATGTCAAGGAGGCGGGGCGGCGTTTGCGCCGACTGGAATAGATAGCTCATCTATTCTATCAGGCACCGCATGTCCATTTTCCACTTTTATCTTTCTTTCGCTTATGTTTCACTCTCTTGTATCTTTTTTAGTCCAAGGCTATTCGATTAATACAAATTGGGGTAGTTTTGGTCTATCAGTTTAAAAAAAAAAAAAAATTAGGTTTTGTCATATTTTAAAATATATCTATTAATGACATTAAGATATACAAAATATCATAATAGCCGTACTTTCTACATACAAACATAGACACAATCACACACACACACACACAAATTCTCCCACAATATTTATAAATTTAAAAAAATTATATTTGTTTTATATCATAAAACATATTGGATTTTAAAATTTAAATAAATAATGATAATTAAAGAAAAATATTTTTAAAATACATTTTAAATATAAAATATTTATTCATTCTTGTAGTTTGTGTACTTGAAAAGCAAAAAAAGAAAAGAAAAAGTGGGGCGATGAAAAGGTGATGGAAAGAATGAATAAAAAATGGGGCATGTGTTTGAAATATAGGTGACCATCCATTTTATTGATTGCCACTTGGCAACCCAAGGAAAAAAAAGAAAAGCAAGATCATAGCAAAAAAAGAATATTAGAGGATCCGGACCGGTCAAGATAAAAGCCCCATAAAAATAGCGTCCCTTGGCTAAAAAGACCATATGAGACTACGCTTCCCACTGCATAGATTTAGATCCCCTTGAAAACGACTTTGGCCTTAGCTTTTCCTCAATAACTCAGTTCAAAACCGAATTTGTAGAAAGTTGTTTCTCCACTGATAATGAAAATTAGTTTTCACTATACAAAAAAAAAGTCTATAGCTTTTAATTAATTTTTTTTTATTAAACAGATTTGGTAAACTCAGCTTCCTACAAATTCAAAAACACTCCAGACCCAATTCCAACAGAACTTTAGTAACATAAAATTTGCCATAGATAGATATGGAAGGGTATGATGGAGAAGCACATAGATGAACCGTGGTGGTCGTGGCATCCCCTTCAACCACAATATGCAAATTTTTAAGGTCTGATTTAATCAGGAGATGAGTGGTAAGATGAATGCTAATCGTGGTGATAAGTGAAGGAGATGACAACTTATCTCGTTTGACATAAAAAATAATTGAGATAAAATGCATACAATGATCCCGATTTTGAAATGAAAATTGAGATTTTTTGTTCTACCGATAGGCTAGAATAATATTATTTTCATATTTTGTTTCAATTTGAACAAATGTGAATATGGAGAAAATTTATGAACTTTTTATCACTTAAAATTAGGATAATTTATCATCAAAATCTTAATTCATTACCTAACAAACCCTAACAATGGTAATTTTGTGTTTTATTTTTATGTTTTCTTCTATATCTCTTCTTATCACCATTCAGACTGTACCTGTTAACTGTTTTGAAATAGATTCATGTCCATATTTCATCTAAAAAAAACAATGGTAGTTTTGTGAGACTACATTATTACTCTGCATTAACACACCACTCGCCATGTAAGGAAGAAAACCATCAGATTGGTTCCAAAACGAAGACTGAGTCACTGTTTGGGCTGATATATATGTTTCTTAAACACGAATCACGTTGCCCTGCTGACTGACGGAGAGAAGCTAAGCATGTGATGTGCCATGGAAGAGACAATTAATAATAATAATGGAATCACATTGCATGTACATGGTACAGAATAAATCCAAGCAGACTCAGTCAAACCACGCCTGCCCTTTTATTTGATTCTCTGTAATCTTTCTCACACAAAAGGAATCCAAGGATCCAAAACCCCAGTCTCTTCTCCTCAACGTAATGTCAACAACTTTTACATGCCACACTTTTTTGTGGTACCACTAACACCCCCAACACACACAGTAAAAATACTGCATATATCAAAACAATCCAAAGATCCCAAAATCCTGTTTGGATAGAGAAGTCAGGAAAGAATATGATGGAATAAAAGGGTTTAATCTAAGAAAATGTTTGTTTATGAAATGTATCATGCATTGATATTTAAAATATTTCTAAAATTATATTATTCTATCTGATTATTTAATTGATATAAAAGAAATTCATATATCAAATATTTTTTATGGTTTATAAATTTTATTTACGTTTAGTCACAATTCATCTATCTAATCAATTAAATAATAAAAACTTTATAAATAAAAGATAGCAAGAGAATGAAATCTGATATTCTGCTGTCAGTGTGGGCATCAAGTAATTTAACAACAAAACCTGGGCAATGGCATCGTATCTAATCAAATTTCATGTCATTGAAAGCTGATCCACTTTTGTTTTGGTCCACAATAGATTCTATCTACTATGTATGTAAATGTTTTTCATTTTTTTTCTATAAATAGTTCTATAAATGCTTTCTTGATGATCTGAACCGTCGATGAATTTAATGGACGGCCAGATCGAGCGCCGCTGGTTAGCGAGAGAATAGTAATCGGCGGCAGTTGCTCCGACAGGACAAACGTAAAGTTGTCATCTTTTTGTAGAGAGAGAGAGAGAGAGAGAGAGAGAGTGAGTGAAGTGGGACATGGTTTGTACAGGCAGGAATTGAATTTTTTTTGAAAGGGTTTTTGATGTGGATCGGAGACTCTGGGGAACTTCTTTATGCGACCATTTTTTGAAGTTGAGGTTAGGGTTTCTTGGAATCTCTATCTGCTCTGTCTCTTCATTTGGGTTTTTGGGTTTTGATGAACGGACTCTGTGCTCATGAAAAATTGATTTTTTTTTTGGTCGCTGTTTTTTGGGGTCATAAGATTTGGAGTTTAATTTTGTTTTGGTGTAGCAAAGTTGAGATTTTTCGCTCTGTGTTCACCACTGTGAGTGGACTGCACTGCATTCAATTTGACATTACGCACACTTTGTCTTTGTGTCATATGCTGATTGTTATTGAGAAGCACCTCTGTAATGATATTTTGACATTGGTTCTGTGATTTCTTTAGTATCATGTGTATAATTATAATGGACATTGTTGTTTTGGTTTGGCTCAACTGTTTGAATCACAGGCAGTGAATCGACGTAATTGGCGTCATGGGTATTTCTGGGAAGTGGCTGAAGACATTGGTTGGTCTCAAGAAATCGGAGAAATTGCAGCATTTGGAGAAGAATGAGAATGTGAGTATTACCTCCTTGCCATGGAATTGGAGCTTTATTTCTCATTTTAATTGGTGTATACAAGTCTTATTCACATCATCTATTGCATAGCTAAGAAAAAAAATATTTCAGTGAATGCTGCATCAGTAATATTTGTTGTACCATTAATGAAGGGTTTAAGAAGGTATAAGAAAAGCTTAATGGAATTGATTGGTATCTTGCTGTTGCTGAAAAATAAGTCCTTATCAAAATATGTAGCTCAATATTTGGTCAATAATAATTGGAAAGTTAACTTTGTTTGAGTTTCTTCTTTGGTCGCAAATTTGAGAAGTTGGAAAATTTTAATTAAAGTGTATGGTAAGAATTGCAGCTATTAATGCTTTTGGGTTATCTAGAATTTGACATTTAGTGTTGGAAATCTTACCGTGGAGTGAGAACTCAATCACATTGAACTTGCCATTTTCATTGTTCTATTCTTACATGCTTACAGGATTTTTTTTTTTTGGTTTACAGCTTACAGGCATTGTTGTTCTCCTTTATTGAATTGTCGCTAAGATAATTATATGGAAAGTTCAACCCCACTATTTGGTTCCACTTTAATGTTTCCTGATCTTATCTGAATTTGTTGTTGCAAAATTAACAGAAGAGGGCATCTGGCGGTAGGTTTTGGCACCGGCAAAAGGACTCTGTTGAGGTTGCGAGCACTATCCCAGACGATGACTATGCCCATGGTGGCACTCAATCAACTGGAGATGCTGACATCCATTCATGCTCTGATACTGCATGCTCAACCGCAAATTTGCTTCACGTACAGCCTTCTGCTCAAAATCCATGGAATGTAAAAGAGGAATGGGCTGCTACTGTTATCCAAACTGCTTTTAGAGGATTTCTGGTATATATCGATATCTCTCTCTCAGTATTATGTAATTCCATGTTTATCCCAAACTTGAGTGAGGTGATCTTACTTGAGGCCTAGAATTTAATTCGCTTACCTCATGAAGAGGGCTCATAGAATAGAGTTAGTGCATTGAATACAACAATTATGGGCATTGGATCGAGTGGCCTTATATATAGAAATGATGGTGTGCTGTTTACACATTAATGTCATGATCTCTCACAACTGTGAAACCTGCATTTCCAGGAATCAACAATTGTTACTGTCTTGGACGATCTGCATTTTATTTTTAGCAAGATGAATAATATGTCACCATTGATAGAATTTATGGCTGTGAATCATCCGAAGTTGTTGATTTTCAGGCAAAACGTGCACTTCGGGCATTAAAAGGACTGGTTAGACTTCAGGCTCTTGTCAGAGGCCATGCTGTCAGAAAGCAAGCCGCCGTAACTCTTCGTTGCATGCAAGCTTTAGTGAGGGTACAGGCTCGTGTCAGAGCAAGGCGTGTACGGATTGCATTGGAAAGCCAGCTGGAGCAGCAAAATCTTCAACAACAGCTTGTGAATGAGGCTCATGTTCGAGAAACAGAGGTACTAAATTTTTATTTCCACAACCTGGCAGACATCACCATCATCATGTAAAACCTAGAGTCGTTGAAGTGAAAAAAAAAGAAGAATTTTTTTGTATCTAATGAGCTGCTTAAATTTTCATGCCATATTTTTATGGCACTGCCAAAATTGGTTGTCATTTTCATATTCTATGTTTGAATAATTTTTGTGATTGGGTCTTTACTTTGCAGTCCTTGTGTTTTGATCACGTTTCTATTCCTTATGCATATTGTTGATGGTCAACTCATCCTGCTTGACATGTCAAGTGTACTCACTCTAATTTGTTTGTTTGTGCAGGAAGGTTGGTGTGACAGTATTGGGTCAGTTGAGGACATTCAAGCAAAATTGATTAAGAGGCAAGAAGCTGCTGCCAAGCGTGAGAGAGCCATGGCATATGCCATTTCTCATCAGGTAAATCCTTGTTAGTAGAATTTGATTGAGCACAATTTTTTGCTGAAAGACTATGAAGTGATGCATGGCAACCTAGGCGAAGGGTTCTTAGCAAATGCTTTGGGATTAACATTATTATCTCCTCGCCAGCATGGTTCTCCTCCATTTTACTCCCACGGAATGTTGCTCCAAAATGCTTTATTTAACCTTTGTCTTTGTCGTTGCTTCTTGAACCTTTTTATTTTAGCCTTTTGCACTCAACGACTTATTTCACGTTACTCTAGTCCACCCTTTAATATTCATACACTGTGAAACTCAACTGCAAACACCCACTCACTCATTGAAAAATATAAGCAAGTGTACAAATGAACATTTTTATATATAATCTTCTCCTATATCTGTTTTGTACCTGTCCATTCCCATGTAGAAGATATCGGATTATGATTGCTATCTATACTTCAGTGTCATACCTATATAATGAATTTCCATAAATATTAATATCATCGTTTCTTTTTTGCTGCAGTGGAAGGCAGGTTCAAGGCAGGCGGCAGCTCCTGTGGGTTTTGAACCAGATAAAAACAACTGGGGTTGGAACTGGCTGGAGAGATGGATGGCTGTTCGTCCATGGGAAAACCGATTCCTTGACACGAATATCAAAGATGGAGCGAACATCCATGAGAATGGTTTGGCAGGGGGGAAAGATGGTGTGAAGACTCCAAGCAAACCAGTCAGCAGGAAACCCATTTCTACCATTCATCCGAATGTAACAAATAAGAAAAATGGTCCATCTCATTCAGATGGAAGTGGCTCTTCATCTACTGCATTGTCAGGCAAGTCAAAATTGAGGCTGACCCCCGAAGTTGTGACCGATGAAGCAAACTCTAGGCCTTCTGGACTGGGAGCTCGATCCTACAGTAATCCGAAAGAAAGGATATCTCAACCGAATAATTCCCAGGTCCAGAAACGGCTCTCATTACCAAGCAATGGTAAGTTTACGTTTATTGGTTGCTAGTTCTTCATCTAGGTTCAGCATTTCCTCTAGGATGAAAAACCATCAGGTATTTTTAATGATATGTGAACTAACATGCACAAACTATGAATCTTCTGTGTTCTCCCAGCAGTCTCTCTATTTTTTTAAATACATGTGAGGAACGTGATCCATGTAACAAAAAACATTTATAAATGATGCTAATCTCCTACTTGCTGTACTAACTCTTTTTTCCTTGAATAGCAATTTTCCCCTGTTCTTTTATCAACCACAAATTTGTTTTATGCCATCAGTATTATGGAGATTTTGCAAAATTCTATTGATTTGCTGTTAAATTTATCATCTATTGCTTTAACTGATCATGTGTCACTAAATTAAGATTTTTGTTTCATTCTTTGAAACTAGTTGACAAGAAATTTATGTTGTGCTGCATTAATGTTGTAGTTTCTTATCATGGTATCTCCATGACAAAGTGTCATATGTCAAAAAGCCCTTAACTGTGCCATGAGGGACTTTCATAGCTCACTTAACTATGATGTGATAAAGTAAGATAGAAACTGAATGAAAATATAATCTAAATAATGGCATACAGTCAATCACAAAATAGGCTAGAATACATGAATACATGAGTTCGTCATTATTTCAGAATTGAAATTCCCCCGGAGCGTTAGTGTTCAGGACAGTAATCCAGGTGTCAAGACACTTACAAGATCTTGAAAAAAAAGTGTCATTTATCTGTGGTTGCTCACTTTGTCTTTCAGGTGAGTTGGGATCTTGTATATCTATCATCTGATGGATTATCTGCCTGACCAATAATTGAATCTTTCAATCATTAAATAATTCTTAATTTTTGCTGTTTTAATACTGGCTATTTATATGTCACATCCATGTTCTGTCGTGTTTAATATCCCCTCCTGTTTTGGTCAGCAGAATGCATTTATGAGCTCTGCATGCTTTCTGCATCCTACATTGCCATGTATTTGTCCTTATTTTAGACATCCCTTCTCTTGAACGAGTCTAAGTTGCTCTGTTTGGCATGCCAATCTCGAGCAGGTAACCGATCACAGGCCAAGGGACATTCGAACAGCAGGACTGCAGTCAGCCGGACGCCCAACGCAAGTCAGAAGTGAAGGCATGAATACAAACAAACGCCTCAAACGTGGAGCTAAAAACTGTGGCCCATAAATTTCTTTCTCTTTGGTCTCGTTGAAAGTTGAAATGACATGCAGTGATTCCAGTATCTGTACATATATTTATCTTGGTATAGAAAGTCATGCTATCTTGTGTGATAGCCAGGAGGTTCCAAGAAGGGGCAAAAAAAAAAGTGCTGCTTGCTGACATACTGTAGTTCCAGGGGTTGATTAAGTATGAACAGTTATCATTAACTTTATGACTCTGTGACATGTGAGATAATTCAAATTTTCTTCTAGTCTGAATCAAATCTATTGATATACTTGTGTTTTAGATTCCCTGCTCTCATTACATTCCTTGAAGATTTAAAGGAATGTGGGTTGATATTAGTCCAGTCTCTTTTTTTTTTTATGGAGCAGGTTGTGAGAAGTGAAGGTTTGCCTGCCTTGTTTGTTGCCTGTGATTCTATCCTGACAACCACTCTCCCAAATGCGGGGGAGAATGCTTTACCTTGGAGCCTAACCTCACAACCACCTCTTCATATTTAAATAAAGAATAATGTTAGGACAATTCTCTCATGTTTTGATCTAGATTCGAGTTGGGTTGGGGGGGGGGGGGGGGGTGTGGTTATGGATGCAATAATTGATGTGTTTCACATTAAATGTGTCTGTTTTAATTCTTTGTTATCAATGATTATATTTCAAAATGTACATGGGTAGAAATGTGATCCATATATTTTCTGATAATCTATACAATTTGTTGTTTCATGTTAGGTCACATAGAATAAGTGTAAAGCAAAGCTCATGAAATGATTTGTTAAAAAGGGACAACTATAATATCTCTTTTGCTTTTAAAAAAAAAGGAACTTGGGGGGGGGGGGGGGGGATTTTCTGAAAAGAATAATGTTTTTTAGGTCCACCATCATAGGCCCAATCACAGACCCGACATATGTTCAATACATCCTGGATGATTATTTTGTTTTTTGGTAACTGGTCCTCAAAAAATGAGGAGACAATTAGGTTTTACTTTTTTTCCATATGTGTAACCGCCTGTGGGACATTTATTTTCACTTTTTTTTATTCCTTCCTCGTCAACTTTTCCTCCTGTTGCTTGACGAAACTCCACGACTCTAATTTCTATTTCGGAGGAATTTGAAGTCACGGATTCATTTTTTTAGATTTGTATTTCATCTTAATGTCTGTCGAATTAGGTTTGACATTATTGAATTCGTAATCGAGATGTGTTTTGCTGATTGTTTTAAATTTTAAACATGAATTTTTTTATGTATTGAATATCATTTTTTACAGTTTGATTTGTTTTGCTCTTATATCTTAAATGTAACACTCGATACTGTTACATTTTATATATAGATAGTTTGTATGATGTTACTGTTACATTGTTAACAATGTAAATATTCATTTTTCATATTTTTGTTATTTTTGTTACATTTGTAAATGTAACAGTCAGTCACATGTGTATATTGATTTATATTTGCTACATTTATAAATGTAACAGTCAATTACATGTGTCTATTGCTGCGAAATAGATACATTTACGCAATATGGTTACATTATAATGTAAAAACATCTTCAATCCTATACCCAAACCTTTACTCAAATTTAAATTTGAGTACAAGTCACCAAAAACCTCTCTCCAACTATTTACTCATACCCATACTAAATCATTTTTACTCAAATTTTTACCCAAATTTTTAACATTTCTTTTTTTTCCTTTATCTCCACATTTTCTTCCAATGTCAACATTTTTTTATATAAAAAAAACTTTTTTCTTTCTTAAGTCTTTATCTTTGTTTTTTAACTTTTTATTTTTACTCCACTAAAAAAATATATTATTTTTACCTTTTTTTTTTCAAAAAATTGGATGACAATAATTTTTAAATTTAAATATCTTGAAGGGAAGAAAAATTGAGTAGTAAAAATGTTTGGGGAAATGATTTTGAAAATGTTTATAGGAAATAATTAGAAGAAGAAGTGAATTTTTTAAAAGATTTGAGTAAAACACAAAGTGGTGGTTGGAGATACGTAATATCAAATCAAGCTTTTACTCAAATTTTAAGTGAAAATTGGGTAGAGGTTTGAGTAAGGGCTGGAGGTGGTCTAACTAGTCATTAAGATCAAATGTTTATATTATTTTTGCAGGGGATAATCATTTTTTAACATGAATGTCATAAGACTGTTACATCCATATGCTTCTGTTACACTTATACAAAATTGTTACATTTATGTAACACTGTTACATTCTATTACAATTATAATTATATAAATGTTACATAATCATTTTACCCTCCCCCTCTCTCTCTCTCTTTTCATAAATAATATTTTTTTAATACGGAGAAAAACTATAATAAAAATCGAAGCAAATTTTCCATTCGAGCTAGCCATGGAGGATTGACGAAACGGAACGAAAATAGATTTTCAACTAAACGAATGGGGATTTTTTTATCTAAATGGGTAAATGGATTTCAAGAGTCACATAGAAGAGTCGAATAGAAAAAATGAAGGAATATAGGTTCATAGGACAGATTTTTAATGAATAACATATTTGTATCTTAATATTTTATCCTTTTTGAAAAGTCAACAAGCCAACCAACGAAATAATGATACCTTATGGGGTTTGTGAGTGAAACTTATATTTTGAAATTTGTTATCATCACTGTTCTGAAATAAAATTAAAAAAAATCGCACGTGTAGACTATATGGGCTGTTTGGGTAGAATAATGTGAGAATAGGAGGGAGTTAGAGTTAATAAACCAAAAAAAATGATTGTTTGGAAGGAATAGATGAGTATAGCTATGTTAGAATAAGTGAAAATAAATTGTTATTTGTATTTTAAAGTCTCTATGGAATTCTGTTATTCCACTCAATGATGGAAGGCTCTCATCAGTCGGTTTTGACTCGGCAAATTAAGCTTTTTTTGAGTCCCTTGAGTGATGGTAGGAACAAGGAAAATCCCCACTTTTTTGTGTATATCTTGGATGTCTTATTTACTATATTTCAAGCTCTATCTTTCCTAAACTTTTGGATTTATATTCTCAATTTGCTCCTCTAGGCGATCCAAGTGAGGCTTTCTTTTTTCGTATATATAGTGTATCCGCTTTGTCTACTTCTTCTTTTTGGTACCTAGGTATAAATGAGTCTCACTGTCAAATCAGCTTTCTATCACCTCTTATAAATCATGGACCCACATGTCAAATCATTTTTTTTACTTTTTATAAATCTCTATTCATGTCTTATTCACAACTTGCTAAACAACAAAAACTCTATTTTTACGTTTTCAATAAGAATAACTAAAAATACAAATTGCATTAGTACAGTTATTTATTTTTAGAATAGTCATAAACAAATTGTTTGTTTTATCTATTTGGGCAGAGAAATAATCATATAATAGATTGGAATGGGGTGAAATAGGGGTGACTAGTGTTTATTTGCATGGAATAATGGAGTATAATTATATCAGAATAGTTAGGAATAAGTTTATATTGATATTTTAACATTCCTTTAAAATTGAGATATTCTATATGACATAAGGTCATTTTTGTCAATCTGACGGATATGGTTCGGATGTGTTAATATCTATATCCTAACATTCTGATTCACATACTGATATTAACTTTCGGATTCAAATATTTTCGGATACGGATTGAATACAAATATTTTTTAGATATTTAACATGATTAAATATTAAAATTATATTTGATAATCAAATGATATATATTATATATATCTGAAAATTAAAATTAAGATTTTTATCTCTTTTACATGTCATACTTTGAAAATTTTGTAGTAATATAATATATTATAATTGTAATTAATCATACAATATAACAAATAAATATATGTGAGATACATATATTTTTTAGATCAGATACACTGATATCTATATCCGTACTCTAAATATTTAAATATCAGATATTCCTTATTTGTTGTATATGGATTCAGATCAGAATCCTTTTTTGAATAATTGACAGGTTTACATAAGGAGTGACTCATATGATAAACAATTTATCATCATTTATAAATGAGGGGCCAACAAATATAATCATTTTTTTATTTTTTCAATGAAAATAATTAAAAACATAATTAAATAAAAAATAATTTATTTTATTAATGTAAATATTTATGTTAGAATATTTATATGTGCCAGAATAACTTATCCTGCAAACCACCAAACGGAGGGCGGGGTCGCAGTGAATCCAGATTCAGGCGCAAAACGTGAACTCGTACGGATAAAGCGGTGAGGTTTAGTGGGCTTACGTTCACCTGCGAGTGAGGTGTTCACATGCGGGATTCACTGCGTTGCAGAATCCACAGCGTGAGCACGACCGTATCCGATGGCATAGGATGGGCTGTTATAATTGGACGGTCTTGATGGATCCATCTTAATCGTACCCGTTCATCATGAACCGTAGAAAAGTCTCTCAAAAGATAACAACTAAACCATTAACAACTCATTAAACTCCACTAAATTCTAAAGATGAGTAACTAATTAAAGCATTAATAATAATAAAAAAAGATTTAGAAAAAATAAATAAATAAATTGGAATGAAATAGACAGCAAAAGAGAGTGTCCTCCAACAAACCCAATCCCTCCCACCACTCTTTTGTTTATGTTATTTCTTTCTCTTTCAATCAATCCAAAACCCTTCCTCTCTCAGACAATTGTGAGCTTTTTTAAATAATGGCCTCCTATTGAGAATTGAATTGAAACCCTAATTTCTTCTTCTTCTTCTTCTTCTTCTTCTTCTTCCACCACCACCACCATCTCCACCACCTTCTCTGTCTCCAATCCTCCAAACCCAACATCCCCATTTTCAGTACCCACTTTTGGAGTTTTTTTTTTCAGTCCATTCATTCCTTTCTTTGATTCTTCCCCCAACTTTGAAATCAAAAGCAAAAACATTTATTAAACAAAGTCAGCCCTTTTTATTGCATCTTTTGCTCTTCTTTGAAGAAACACCTCTCTCTCCCTCCCAAAAGATCCTATCTTTCCAACAAGAACTAGAAACCCAAATCAGAACCTCATTAAAGATCCAATATTTTCAGCATTAGAAGAAGAACCCAATCTCTCAAAGATGTTGTCAACAACGGGAAGCCCATTTGTCCTCTCATTTGTGCTCCTCCTCTCTCTCCCTGTCGTGTTCTTCATATTGGCCCCTCACATACTCCCCCCAAAGACCCTCCCCGCCATCCCCACCTCCGACGAGCTCGACGACCTCAACCTCTTCCGCCGCGCCACCCTCTCCTCCTCCGACTTCTCCCTCCCCCCCAAAAACCGACCCAAGATCGCCTTCCTCTTCCTCACCAACTCCCCCCTCACCTTCTCTCCTCTCTGGGACCGCTTCTTCGCCGGCCACGACAACCTCTTCAACCTCTACGTCCACACCGACCCCACCAAGCCCGTCCCGCCACCTGGCGGTGTCTTCACCGCCGCGCGCTTCCTCGCGCGCAACAAGCGCACCGCGCGCGCCTCCGCCACACTCATCTCCGCCGCGCGCCGCCTCCTCGCGGCGGCCCTCATCGACGATCCCTCCAACGCCTACTTCGCGCTCCTCTCGCAGCACTGCATCCCCCTCCACTCCTTCCGCTTCGTCTACCACTCCCTCTTCGCCTCTGACCCTTACAACTCTTCCTTCCCCCGCAACCGTCGCCTCCGCTACAAGAGCTTCATCGAGATCCTCGATGGAGAACCCGGGCTCCATGACCGCTACATCGCGAGGGGGGATGATGCGATGATGCCCGAGGTCCCGTTCTCAAGTTTCCGTGTTGGGTCTCAGTTCTTCGTGCTTACTAGGCGGCACGCGTTGCTGGTGGTGAGGGAGAGGAGGCTGTGGAAGAAGTTTAGGATGCCTTGTTTGAAGTCCAAGGAGGATTCTTGCTACCCTGAGGAGCATTACTTCCCGACGCTGCTTTCAATGCAGGACCCCAATGGGTGCACGCATTACACTCTCACCAGGGTAAATTGGACGGATAGCATTGGCGGGCACCCGCACACGTATGGCTCTGATGAGATCTCAGCCGATCTCGTGAGGAGGCTCAGGGTGTCGAATTCCACTTATTCGTATCTGTTTGCGAGGAAGTTCTCGCAGGAGACTTTGGAGCCTTTGATGACCATTGCGGATACTGTCATCTTTCGGGACTAGAAGAAGTGGTTTACTGAAGGTGGTTGTGAATGCCAGGGGAGCTTTTGCGGATTCGGATGAGGTAAAGGAGCAATCTTTTCTGTTGTAGACTTTGAATTCTCAAATGGGTAACATTTGCATGGTGTAATCCACAATGAATTTTGCTATTCATCATATGAATTGCTAGTGATTGCTGAATTAGTTCAATTTTTTTTTTTGGGTGAATGGTTACCATTATAGACACCATTGTATCTGAATTGTGTTGTTAAGTTCAACTAGTAGCCCTTCACAGATGGATTGACATCTTGTAATGGTGAATTGCAGGCGAAAACTAGAGCCCAACCATATACGAAGTCGCGGATTTTTCAAGCCCCTACAAGTAAAGCAATGGGAGGAAGAGTTTGTGAGTCAGAGCTGCAGCAGCACTTGGAGGTATATATAAACATAAAGAGGTAGAACTAGAGAATGAGAGGGAGAGATGAATAAAAATGGAGTGAGAAGCCTTTTGAATGGGTGTTGTGTGAATATTTGAAAGGAGGAACACCCATAAGAGGGGAAGCCTTCTTTCATAAGGCCCTTGTGTTTGTAAATGTGAGTGTGTGTTCTGGATGATGCGAGCTGATGAAGGCACTACAAACAGTTGCTCTGTATGTTATCCTTTCCTTGTTCTTGCCATCCTCATGTTCTTTGTTGGGCGCTGATACACTCAGTCATTGCTACAACCATTTTTGCAGTCCTAACTGATACAGTGTATGATTTTCTAATCAAGCATACACTCGTTAGGGGAAAATGAAAGATGGTATTCATTCAATTCATCTGTGAAGAAGTATTACTCGATTATATACTTCATCCTTTATGAAAGTATATAGACAATCACGTGCCTTAAAAAAATTTCAATTTTAAAATGTGTTGACTGCAAAAGTTACTACAAGAATGACTGTCCCTAACATTTTTTTTATAGTTTAAATGTGAGTTTGTTCTGAAAGCAGTGATCTGACATTTTTTTTTATAGTTTAAATGTGAGTTTGTTCTGAAAGCAGTGAACTTTTAAAGGCACTACAAAGCAGTTTCTCTGTTATCCTCTCCTTCTTATGCTCAATTTTTTGGGTGCTGATACACTCAAATACTCGATCATTCCTGCAGCCATAAACAACCGTATGAAAATCCCTAATTGAGTGTGTACTTGGTTAGGAAAAATGAAAGATGGTATGCATTCAGGTCTTCTGTGAAGAAGTATCACCGGAGTATATATTTCATCTTTTATGAAAGAATATACTTCATTATGCAAAGTATATACATTAAAAAAAAAATCAAAATGGGTGGGAAATGCAATAGTCACTACACTTTAAAATTTCCCTTTGTTTGAGTTTTTTTTCCCTTCTCTCTGTTGCTTCATCTCCATCACTGATGCTTGCTTCTGCATTGCTCTTTTGTGGGCACTCTTTCTTGAGCTTTTTCACTTTATATATAGAGAACTTTTCATCACTGTTCCCCTTCTCCATATCTCTCTATACATCTCAATCTCATGTGAAACTTTCAACCTCTCCTTCCCCGGACCTTCCCTCCCCAGAACGTACAATAATAGGTCATGATCACTGCCATGTCGGTGCCTGTGCTTTGTCACTATGTTTTTTGGCTTTGGGTGGTTTGGAATTTTCTCATAGGACTGGAAATGCTGGCCCCCACCCAATGTTCACACCAAACAGAAACAAAAGTATGCAAAATCAAAGGCCAATTTTGACGTTTTTTTATTGCTTAATGGCTTGGCTTTCAATTTAGTTATGGGACTAAAAATGGGCCCGTCTAGCCCCACCCACTTATTTTCTTATCCCACCAAGCAATAAAAAAAAAAAAACCGGTATTTTGCTATCCCCACCAATTCGATCCGTTCGACCGGATTTGGTCGTCATTTCAGGTTTCGCGCGACCGGATTTGGTCGCCATTTCAGGTTTCGCACGACCGAAACTGGTCGAACATGATTTGTAATAAAATTTATAATTTTTTTTTTGAAAACATAATCTCACGACGTGTATCCTCCTTGAATCTTTCATATCACTCAAAGTCTGAGTTGTAATGTAGGGAGAATAAATCATTATTCTTAAATGTAGAATATAAGAACAATTTTTTTTACATAAGTTACAGACAAATTTCAAAAGTCAAATATAAAATGTGTTTGAATCAACTGATATTTTTTTTTGTTTTCAAACAAAAATTCATCTTAACTACGAATTCAAACGAAGCTTAAAAATGATATATATTTGTCTAATAAGATATTTTTCTATAAAAATTTGAATTAATTGAAAGTATATCTACTTACATTTTTTTTAATCCCTTAGTTGTTGTTTGGATGAAAGAATAAATATAGAATATGATGGATAAATCCAAAAATTTATTTGTTTACAAAAAATAAGTAGATATAATTCTGAACCATGTTCGACCCATTCCGGTCGCCCAAAACCTGAAATGACGATCCATTACGGTCGCCCAAAACTTGAAATGGCGACCGAATTCGGTCGAACTGAATCGGTGGGAACAGACAAACACCGTTTTTTTTTTTTTTTTTTGATCGGTGGGATTGGAAAATTGTTTGGTGGGGATAGACTGGCCCACTAAAAATATCTGGGCAAGTAGATGTCGCGATTTTCATAGATTCGCTTGACTTCTGCTACACAATTTAGTGTGAGTTCTTAATGTCTCAATCCTAAGGTGGGGCCTTTATCAAATTTCATTAAGTTGATTTTAAAAATGCATTGGGACTTTTTTAGTTTTTTTTTAATACCAAATGCATTTTCATATATCTTGATAATTTCTTCCACTCACTGTAACAAGTTATATATACCTCGTTCAAAAATTTTCACTTTCCAATAAATGATTCTATTGAATTCATTGGAGTATATATTTCATATTTTATAGAAATGCTTACACTAGTAGATGAACTATATTATTCTTAAGAAAATAAAAACATGAATAAAAACACTGAGTGGGGAGACATTCTTTAATGAAAAGAGGGCCTGATTTGTGGGTGGGTGGGTGTAATTGAATTGGACAAGAATTCCTGAATCCCAATATTGTCTTCTTATCCTTGGTGTTGGAAAATGGAGCTTGTTTGTACCACCTATGCTTGCTGTTCATATCCCTCACTCACACCACTGTATAATAATCATAATAATAATCCTGATTGCAAGTCACGGAGTGGCCTCTCACTCATATTAAATGACTTGTTTCATTATCAAGGCTATTGCAGTAGAAACAGATGTGTTTTTCATTACTTGAAAAAACATGGAGGTTCTCCAAGATTTGGTCTGGACAAGATTCTATATAAAATTCAGTCACAGCCCAGATCTATTGCAGCTGATAAAGAATTTATTGCTAAATTATTCACAAATGGTAATGGAGATGTGGGCAGTTGACTGAAAATTTGATTGTAGATTTAACAATTTCTTTTGTGAGGACGACATCACAGCAGCATAGGATGAGTAAGTTTTTTCAGCCTGTTCTTCCTAACCAAATGAGTTTTTTTTGTTTTTTTTCACTTTGTGCCTAATTCTTATCTACACCCCAAATGGGAGGCTTTTGTTGCAGTTCATGCCTACATCTACATGTCTATGATTTCTTCTTTCTTATAATGTTACCATCAACACACTCATCCATTCTTGAAATAGGTAAATAACTAAGGATAGACTTATTAATATATGTTATTGAATCTTAGTACAACACTGTGGAGAGAGAGACCTGGTTAATTATAAGAATGATGTGTTTTGAAAAAAATAAATATTGTTACTGTGATTTCATTTCTAAATTCGTAGTACAACTTTGAACAAAGAGAGATCAGTATAAAGAGTAAAGAAAAAACTAGCTAGAACAAATATAAAAAAAAAGTCTCGAATGTGCCTACAACCTCCGGGTTAGAAGAGGTATCTAACCCTTTGAGGATTGCGGCACAAACATGCATTTCTAACTGTAGTATAGTTTTTTTATGAGGTATGTATACACCAAAGGAAAATCAAAACACATGAGAGAAAGACAATCTATATGGACACACCCTTTCAAAGGGGCTTCCCGGGTTCAATTCTCGGTGATGTCAAGAAGAGAAAAAAAAAATGGTGTTTTCAGCCCTAGTTGGCTGTGTTTGTGGTGGTTGACTCACACGATCTTCTAACCAAGCCAGGGTAGGCTTTGATTTCCTGGGTTGTAAACTCATGCTCTGTGTGTGACTAGCCTTTGGGTTGAGTATGTTTCAATGGACTTTGTCCATGTTGTTGTAATCCCCCTAGGGGGTTTGTTAGTTTGTAATTGCCCCTACGACACCTTATGTACCCAAAAAAAAAGAAAAAAGAGGACAATGTATAACGCCGCATGAAACACTTCTAATTATAGTGTAAAATATATAACATACAAAAAGAGTGTGATAAATGCCTAAATGAGCCTTGTTTTTCACTCACTAGGAGAGTAGACAAATAGATAGATAGGGGCCAGGTCGCCAACCAGAGCTCCCATCTCAGGAGGATCCCATGTTGCCACCACCATAGCAACCACCAGGACTATCATCACAATCATCTCTATCACCATCAAAATCATTACAGTCACCACTGCAATCATCACCACAACCACCTCGCATGATTGCCAGACACTTGTTGGAGAGGGGTCAGTCGAGGGAGGAGAGATTAATGTCTTTCATAAAATAAAAAAAAATTCATTGGGTGGTATTAGTGTTTTTTCAAAAGAATATTATCATTGTGGGTTTTTTTTTTTTTTTTTTTGGGTAAAGGAATAGCAGGAGAATATGAGGGAATCTATGGATAGATCGATGTAGCTAATTAGAAAAAAGTGAAAATAAGTTAGTATTTGTATCTCGGGTTTTTCTTACAATTATGCTGTTTCACTCAATCAACCGTCATTATTTTTTATTTACTCATATGTCAAATCATTTTTTTATTTATAAATTCTTATTCGCGTTTTATTCACAATTTTATCTATAATTTATCCATTATTAACGTATTAAAAATCTTATTATTATATTTTTAAATGAGAATAACTAAAAACATAATTATATGAGAATAGCAGGAGAATATAATTATTTATTCTTATAATATTTTTTAACATTAGTAATTTATACGTATCTAATCACCTGACGACACGTTTCACCCCCGCCAATCATTACCACCCCACAACTTATCAACCCACCCCATTTTCAAACCCACCCAACAACTTTTTTAATTTTTTCAAACCAACCCCACTATATATACTTAGTCATCATTTCCCACCCCCTTTATTTCCCCTGTTCCTCTCTCCATTCATTTATCTATCTCCTCCATCCTCCCTCCACCGTTGCCTCAAATCCCGCCCCGATTTTGAAGCGTTCACCCAATCATTCCTCTAAAAATTCATCAAAACCCTTATGAGAAACCCTCTTACCCTATTTTGTTCATTTAAAATGAGATTATTTGATGGTAAGTTGTATGTATTATAGTTAATATGCATTATTTGACTTCTAATTTGTTGGGAGACATAATTTTCTTGTATAGAAATTGATGGATTGGTAGTTTATTTTGTATCTTGGGTCTCTCATTTTACATTTATGGAATCTAATTGTTCTGTTGTTACTAATCATAAACATGTTTGTTTTATTTTGAGTTTGTTTAATTATTTTATTAGTAGTAAATTGTCTTATTACAATAAATTGATGAAAATAGTAGCGTTTTAAATGATGTTTGGAATTTAATGATATCAAATATCCAATTTTTGCCCCTCCCATGAATGATTTTGCTTGTTTGAATTTCTTTACATTTTTTTTCATGTGACTTCAAAGTCATAATCAAATATATATTTGAGGGGAACAACTAATCACCATCAATGGTTAGTTTGTTGAAGCAATTAGCAAGAACCTGCAATACCCAACATTTGATCAATTCTTTTGCTTCTCATAGATGTATCATTATTAAACAGGACAGAAGCACTGATCAGGTAGAAGTGCTTATCACTTCTTACAAGAACAAAACTGAACCAGCAAAGACTGATTATCAAATTTAACGAAGGATTTTACACTTGAATATAAGTTAGGTGAAAATTAGTCTTTGTTGGATTCATCAATACTTTCTGCAAGGCTTGCTGATGGCCTTTGTAGCAACATAATTTAGTCTTGGCTAACAGCCCCTACATGTGAATTGCATTTAGTTATGCATGAGATAAAAAAATGCCATAGTAAGCATATCAGAGGGATGAGAAACATTTTCTTTTTACCTCGGTATCAAATTCTCGTGATTCTACTGAAATATTTATGTCAGTGATAATCTTAACAAGATCGACAAGCAGTTCCGGGTGATCGACAGCCTCAATATATAACAAATTGCAAAAGGACGACAATGAATTGATCTTATGAGTAAATTATTTAGAGTTTGGGTTTAATGGTTTAATATTAACTAATCATGGTGTGTGTGTGTGTGTGTGTGTCTGTGAAGGGGGGGGGGGGGATATGAAAACAATTATGATGTAAAAAACTAGTTACCACTTTACATGAATTCTTGAATATGAGGAGCTCTATACGCATAAGTAATAATGTTTTTTTCTAATGCAGTATGGATCCAAAAAAAACAATACAGTTAGCAAGTTTAGAGATCTTCATATGAGATTGGGTAAGTTCATACACATAATATTATTCAATCATTTTATCACAATGTGATTATTAATATGGTCAATTTCTTATTGTTGTAGCGTTTTGTGATAGCAGAATAACCACTAGTACAAGGGAGGTATGCTTTGGGCGTTTTACAGCTTCATATGCAACATGTAATTGACCAAGATAACACGCCTCTTCCTGCTACGATTACTTCAGGGGATTGGGTTACGTCGCAGTAAGAGAGGGAATGATCGTTCTTCACAAGATTAAGCCCATTGTGTCGACAGTTTCTATAGAATGTTTTTTTGTTCGAACATAATCAAATGGGCCAATCATATGTTGTATATAATATTTTAACTTTTTGTATGAAAAAGTTTCTTAAACTATTTTCTTCAAACTACTTATTCAAATATAACATGTACTTGTTTTTCATACAACGAACCATATGAATTTTAAATCAAGTTGCTGTTTTACTGTTTTGAATCCATGTTGGTCAATGTTGTGCTTATTTGAAACCATGTAAATTTATCAAAAATGAGTTTGAAATGTACTGGTTGACTTTTAAGCAAAAATCAAGCAGAACCAAAACAGTATATTAACAACTTACACTAATAGTTTATGTTCAAAACAGTTCCAACATGGACTTCGACATGTTCGATATTATACAACAACTTCAACACTAATAGTCGATCTAATCCAACACAGACTTTGACATCAGCAATATTATGCAACACCTTCGACACTCTGACATTAGGTCCACCACAGACTTCGACGACGACAACAATTTCGGTCGAACCCCTCGTCAAGTGATATTATACAACACCTTCGACACTAGTGATTTTGGCGTTCAAGACAGTAACGGGTCCAACACAAACTTCGACATCAGTAGTATCGATATTATACAACAACTTCAACACTACTAGTGTCGACCTGACGATATTATATAACATATTTTGAGGGTGGGGAAGGATAGGGGTAGGTGAGGTTTTTTTGGGGTGGGATGGGATGGGTGGTGTTGGTTTCTTATTAAACATTAAAAGTAAATATTTTAAGGGGTGGGGTGAATACCTAGTGGGGTGGTAATAACCGCACCCCCGCCAATGAGCCATGGAGTTCAAAACAGGGTCACTTTTCTTTTCCGATCATCGACTCGAAGATTTGGACGGTTGAGATTCTCCGTGTCGGTTTGATTCACGACGCAAACGAGGCGCAAAAAGCGAGAACAGGTTGTCCTTCGCATTTTAAGCCCAAAAAAAAAATTGCGTTTTTGCATCAACAAAAAGCGAAATCCTTTCCGGCGATGGGTGTGATTACGGCGGTTCTCCTGGCGGCGGCGATGGTGATGGCGGTTGCGGTGGTGGGGGACGACACGAACCACGTGTACGAACCGTGCGCGGACACGAAGATACAGAAGGACGACGGGTTCAGCTTCGGCATAGCTTTCTCGACGAAGCAGTCGTTCTTCGACGGAAACAACGTTCAGCTCTCCCCCTGCGACAGTCGCCTCAGCCTCTCCTCCTCCTCATCTGCTCAGTTCGCCCTCTTCAGGCCCAAGGTCGACGAGATTTCCCTCCTCACCATCAACACAACCCTCTACCCTTCTGTAAGTTTTTAGACTTCCTTCCCTCGCTTGGAATTCGTTTTTGTTTGATCTTTGGATGGGATGGATTGATTTTTTGTGAAAAAGGTGAGATTTTTTTTGTTTGGGTTGTTTTGGTTTTTTGAGTTTCTAGTTGGGTTTTGGATTCTGAGGCGATGTATGTGCGATTGGGGTCTCTGGGTATGTGGGGTTTCATTCAAAATGTTGAATTGATAAAAACCCACGATTGAACTTGATAGATGGACGTTTTGTTTGTTTTGGTGTTACATGTGAATGTGAGGGATATATTCCTTTGAGGAATGCTAGTGATGGAGGTATGAGAAGTGATTACTTCAATGCACTTTGACAAGCATATTTAAGTAGGTTGGGTTTACATGGAACAAAAATGCAAAACGGGTTAATTGAAAGTTGGTTTAGGGAAGGAGTTTATGCCAAGTAACAGATTGTAGGATTAAAAAAATATCCAGGTTGATGGTTCTGAAAGGAGAAGTAGCAAATCAGGCAACAGTTTGACTTTAGGAGTTTAGGTTGTATAAAACATAATAAAGTTTGAATGTCAGATGAATATTTTGCATTTATGGAATGGAAAGCAACATCCATAGAGCCAACCTGATGCTGCTGGAAAAAAAATTATGTTTTACAAAAAAATTCATGCTTCTAGGAAGAAAGAAGTTGTGGAATTTGACGGAGTATAGTATATATTTAGTGTCGCTTCATGGCAAATCCTATAATCATGCAATTCCTTTAATGATTTATATAGTAATGTGAGTGAAGTTTAGGGCTTGGAGAAATTTTTATCCATTGTTGGGGATTTATGGAGACTTAACGATAATGTTGGTAGTAGAATGAATACCTGCACACTATATTTATCCCTATATCGTGCTCTTTATCAACCATTTAGCTTTTTACCGTCATATTGATAAGGCATGAGCACCAACCTAACACGTTCTCTTTTTCCCCTTCTTTACTGATCCTTACGTATAGCATTTTGACAACATGATTTCATATTCCTTTCTTGTGCTGATTTTGTTTGAAAATTTTGCTTTTGAAGTGCCTGAGGGGTGAGTTCCTGCTTGCATGATTAGTCATACTTGTACAATGCAAATGAATTTTTCTTGTTGTATGCTGTTTTTTTGGATGCCCCACTTACATGCATATGTTGGTAGCATTTAAAGGATGATGGACTAAGAGAGAATCATTTTGGACAGATATTGAACATAATAAAACAGTTCTAGTTTATGCATTGCAAGATGCTCTGTCCAGAATACTAGTCCCTCTGCGAACCGATCTTTGGTTAAGTCAGCAAACACCTCCCACCTCTGTGAAAGAGGTCAAAGAATCAAATCTTAGGGAGCACCATTCTTCAGAAAAAAGAAAACTGGTCCCTCTATTTTTCTCCCTAAATATGTTGTCTTCTTCTTGTAGCGTGAAGCCTAATGAAGAGGAATTGAATGTGAGTCTACTTGTATATTGATCCTTATTTTGTTCACTAGCTGGACTGAGATGTGGAATCATCCTTAATGGACAGAACTTTTATCATCCACTTCTCACAGCCATCCAAAGGGCTTTGTTTCATGAACCAATTCTTCATTTGGCTTGGGTGCAAGAGGTTATGATGAATAAATCCTGAAGAATATGATCCAAAGCCTTAAAATAGAGAAATCCATAATTTGAAGTATTGATCAATACTGTTGTTTACAATTTTCTAAAAAATCGAAATGATGTGTCATTCTTGTGCAGGTATGTGGATTTTGATCTGCGTGCATAAGTTTAGAAATATGCTAATGGTCCTTCCTTTGTTGTTAATGCATTAATGATCCTTCCTTTGTTGTTAATGCATTAATGAATGGTTGACTATGTAAACATAAGTAGATTTTAATACAGCATTGTGAGAATTACAATGTAAACAGTTGTGACATTAGATTTTTTATTGACACCTTTTAATATATTAAAATATATGCAGTATATGTGCATGTATATAATATGATGAATGACCATACTATATGTCACAGGGTAAAATTCCGGACTAGAAATTTAGGGTGTGACACTATACTACCTGGCTTACATTCAAAAGGGAGGACAATACTAAATTTGTTCACATTTCCATGTATTTACTCTGAACTGGCACTGCTATTCTTTAAAGCAAACCATGGAATTTTCTAGGTTTCTAAACAGCCACTATTTATTACAAAGCATTATTCATTGGAACTTTTGGATCTTTTATTAGCTTCTGGATGCTTAAAACTTTTGACATCCAGTCCCGTCAAATCCATTCGGATTAAGTGCAATGTGCCTGTTGTAGAACTTGAATAAAATGATTGAATTTGGTTACCATAGCATCTAGGGGGATGCATAATGGATTTAAAAAAAATAATTAATTTCAGTTACATTGATTTTGCTCAATAATGTCACTGTATGTTAGTTGGATACCTGGATATATGGATTTAGAATTGGGATGCTACTTGGTAGCTGCACAACATCTCCTGACATTGTTGTTGAGTTTGGATCCATCTATGGTTCTAATAGTTGGTGACTACAGGGATTTTATACATGTTCTGGTTTTGAACAATATTTAACTATGGAGAAAATCCACGTGTTGAACGGTCTGTATGCTTAGTGGGATAGTGTGTTTCATTGAGTCCCGGTGATCCAAATGGTTGCTTAAATGAAGAAACATTAAAGTTCTATTCTCTGTGATGTATTCAATTATTGGATTGTCCACTGTAGGAAGCACATATGATAGAATGCTTCTGTGGGTCTGGTTCCATCATTCTGGAGACAAAAGATCATGCAAGATGTGATAAAATAGGACCTGAAAAGACCAGACCGTTTTAAATCAACTGTTAATTTCATTTATGCCCTGGATTGCCAATGCCTTCTCATGCAACCAGTGAATGTGTCAACATCACTCAACTTTTACCTCTTAGTATGCTGGGGGCTTGTTCCCCATCACGAACTCCATATGTATTTCTGTAAGCATAATTACCTGATCCCATTGACTATTTGAAAAAAAATTAAATAATTTGAAGGAGTAATATTGAGATGGTTTGTTGTGGCATTATGTCTGCTTTCTATTTACTGTGATCTCTTCTTGGCACATTTTAAATTCCTAAGTTGTCAGTTTTTCTTCTATCCCTCCATGTTTTTTCCTTTTGTAGGATTTTTCACTTTTGCTCTGACCTCCTGACTTCTGCTCCGCTGCTTGTTCTGTCCAATGGCATCCATCATGTTCCTACGGGTGGCAATTGGTTTTTTATCATTGCAAATATGACCAGTAGTGAAAGTTATTTTTATACAGTCATTCAGTATATTGTTAGGATTGATTGGGTTGAACTGTTGATTGGGTCACCATTGTTTCGATAATCTAGATATTCATCAGATGCTCAGAAAGCTATTCTTGGATCCGTTGCTTTTTGGCTTCTCTGGTACTTGCAACTGGATGAATTACATTAGTTTGATTTTATTCAGGTTACCAGTGGTGGATTCATGGTAGCATTTGCAGGCAGGAAATATGCTGCAAGGTCCATTCCTGCATTTGTTGGCAATACCTCTTACATTGTAACCAGCTTTACTCTGGTAAGGTTCAGATTGGCATGCCCTTGCTGCTTTACCCTTTCATCATGCAACCATACTGTCATAATTTGTATGCCTTTTGACTTATAGGTTCTTGAATTTAAGAAGGGCACTCTGCAAAACCTGTATTGGAAAAGAGATGCTTGTGCTTCTTGTTCGGGGAAGTCTTCTTTTGTTTGCCTCAACAACCAGGACTGTGCAATTAGGATGTCCAGTTGTATAAGCCAGGGGGGCACAGTTGATTGCAGCCTTGGCATACAGCTTGCTTTCTCCGGCACAGACAAAAATGATGCTGTCCTCAACTCGTGGTACGAGGTGTCCAAACTCCGCCAATACTCTCTCTATGGCCTTTATTCCAACTTAAAAGATTCGCTAACCGGCCAGTACAACAAGTTCTTCTAGCTGATCATCGACAGGCTGATTTTCCAGGTGTTGAAGAAACATCACTCAAACCCCAGACCCCTCATTGAAGAGGGGGACCCTCTACCGACTGTTAAAATTTGTGACTGCACTATCTATTTTGTACAGATTTTTTTTTTCCAACTGTAAAACTGTGTGAACACTTTCATGACAATCTGAGATCTTCAATGAAGGGCTTCTGTCAGCTGTTTTAGTTGTGTGTTGCACCTTGTAACTTTTTTTATTGGAGCTAATCTGTATGTCTAGTAACCAGTTAGCTCATTCTTTAGAATCTAATACAGGCTATTATGAACTAATAGGCCAATGATGAGAGGATGATTATATGACTAACCACACAACATAACCATAGAAAATTATGGGAGACGAGATGAAATGCTCCTGCCCATTCTGATACTGACAGTTAACCACGAACAACTATACTAATCTTATTCAAGTACTAACCAAACCACACTTCCCCAATTGGAAGGCAGTGTCAATCGAGGCTTTTATTAATATATTGGTAAGTGTTTTTATTTTCTTTTTCCATGTTGAATGTTAACCTATCAACAGGAAACTCTAACCCAGGATCCTTCAGCGAAGAGGGGGTACCTCTATGGCTAAGAGATAATTTGGTAATGTCTATTGAGCCCTACCAATAATAGGAGATGGCTTGACATGTTTAGTGGTCTCAATTGTAGGATCACATTTTCTGGCTTCTGACCCACCAGTAATAGGAGCCCTGCACTTAAAATTGGTTGGTCACTCAAACTTTAGCCTTCACAAGTCTTTTAAAAGTTCTCTTTCTCCTTATCTTTAGACTTCCCTGTTGGTTTCATATATAGAGCTCATCACTCTCTCACTACAATTTTGTCAGTTTGGCCTCAAACATTGGTTTCCACATCACTGGAGAGGATACTGGTTAAATGGAATTAACTTTCCACTGCAAGGAACATCTAAAGTTGCAATGTCCACTAAATCCATTCAATTAAAAGACTTTTTTATTTATGCTTATAAAGGAAGTTCTGTTGAAGGACACCTCAAACTCCTCTCTTTTTTTGTGGGTTTTAAATGCCTATGTTAGCAAGCACTGGAGAGGATCTTTGTGATGTGGATCCCAACTCCAATAGGACGCCGCAATTTGTTTGCCATGCGACGTAACTCCACTTGAACCAGTATAACAGAACATTCTCCTTTACAACTTGGCCAAAGAAAATGAAGATCTTAAACCAATAAAGAACATATAAAAAGAAAGCTAGTTTATACTGAACCAAAAGGTGGGCTCACCACTAGCCTTACACCCACTCATTAATCTCACTTCTAATGTTTTTTTCTTGGCAGTTGAAAAGTTGGATGAGAAATGGAGGTTTGGATTTCCTGTAATTATGATCTCCATCACCATAATAACCATCAAGAGACAACGGTATCCATCAGTTCGGGTTGACTCCCCAATTCTTGCATGCATTTCTATCAATCCACCTTGGGCATCACATGCAAACATATACATAGCTTCTTTTTTTTTATAATTTGTCCCTGTTATTTTTGAAGTCTGTTTTGTCTGGTTTCTTAACAATGAACACGGAAAACACCAGATGCCTAAGTATTGGGTGCTGCAGCCTATTAGTCAAGGCTGCCATTCTTGCAGAGTGTTTTTTGCAAACACTTATACAGAGAAATCATACCAATGTTCAGTTAGAAGGCTCTATAAACTGCTAAAAAATGATGCACAACTATAAAGAATAATTACAGCCCATCATCTTTACATAAAATTCAAGATCACAAGATGGTCAGTTTGAGCTTCTGCAAGTTGACTTTTCCCTTATGAATGCCCAACATTTGCAATGATGGGGGCAGGACAGTTACCTGTGTATCCTATTATTTGTTTTCTTACATTTCTGTACCAAAGTATACACGTGTTTTGGATGCAAGTGGGTAGTATACTATTGTGGATAAACATTGGACATCACATGAACTTAGGCAACCTGCATCAGTACAAGGATGGTGGGGGAAAACCAATAATAGCTTCTAAGGAGGGGTTGCAATAAAAAAAAAAAAAAAAAAACTAAACAGTTGAGTGGGAGTAACATAGGTAGACAAAGATATTGGAATAATAAAATACAACCATAAAAGGCATTAAAGCCTCCTCCCATTGGCTGTTGCTGCTCTCTCACTGCTGTTGCATTATAATATTACATATTGGAAATTCCCCCCTCTCTCTCTCTCACTTCTTGATTCATGTCCTGTCTTTACATGGCTTCTCTTCCCCTATAATGTATAGAGATAGGATCCGGAGCTCCATCATCTGAGTGACATGTAAGTACCCACTCTCTTCCCCCCTTCTCTCTTCTCTCTCTTTCTTTAGTTTGTTTCAGTCTTTATGATGGAGAGACTATGGTGATTCCAACAGTTAATTGCTTCTTCATATTGATCATCTCAAGATGGGTTATGATGTGATTTTTTATTTTCTTTTCTTCTTAAAGGGGTTCTTTCCTTTTTTGGTTCTGGTGTGATTTCCAAGTTGGTACTTTGGTCAGCTGATAATTGTCTTCTAAAAGTTGGATGGAATAAAAAGGAATAGAAGGGGGGGGGGGGGGGGGGTATGAAATGGCATTTGTTTGGATATAAGTGGTGGTTAGATGCCTCATTACAATAAAATTATCAGTACTATTTGCCTCCATTACCATAGATATGTTAGGTCAGTCTACATTTTTTTTTTTTTGAAAATTTGTAACCCAAGGATTTGATCTTGGTCATCCTTTACGAGGAGAGGGGGTGCTAGCTGACTTTCCCAAAAGCTCGGTTCGCCTACATTTTTTTTCTTGAGAGAAAATGATAGACCTTTTATAACTTAAGCAGAAGTTACAATTTGGTCCGAAGAGTCATAAAAACAGGGAGAACATAGAAAAGAGGCAAGAGGAAAGAAGGAGAATATTCTACATTAACCTTGCTTCATATGTTAATCTATACTAACTTAATCACCACTACTTTGGTGTTCTTGTTAAGATTAGGTGCAACTTTGGAGGGTAACTGAGTGGTAGTTAGATTTTTATTTGCACACTTTTTCTGTTCTAATTTGATTTTCCTACTGAGATGTATATTTCAATCTCATTAAATGGCTATTGATTTTGAACATTAGGAATTAGACGCAGGCGTGGCCTTCCGACAGTCTTAATCTCATGATCAACAGCACCGTCAATCAGTTGAGAACACATTACTTCTTTTTTTTTAACTTTAGGCCTCATATACACAAGATCTCTTTGGCTATTGTATTGTTGGATTCGCAGGGTAGCGCAATGCAAACCACCATGTGTTTTAAGGATCATGGAGGCATTGTCCTGAACTCCATCGCCGAGGCCACTTCTGGTCCTCTTGCGCCCCATTGGGGTGTGTTTGGTTCTCAGACTATCTATGATTGTGCGCTTGGCCAGTACAAATCCTCCTCTTTGGACAAATCTGGTTGGAAAGAGCACACTACAGGATGTTCCAATGCAGATGCATCATGATACTGAACAAGGGCCAGTGTCAACCATTCTCGAAAAAGATGGACAAGTGACTACTAAGTTCTCTCCTTTCTCAGGTATTGATCTATTTTTTCCTCTTTTAAATCATTTGTAATGATCAAGCATGCCAAGGCTTTTATTTGTGATCTGACATATTGATGGCTTTCTTCTCTTTTTTTTCCCCCCTGATGAAACAAGGAAAACTATGACTAATATGTTCATGAAGAACAAGAATGCAAAAAAGGATGTGGAGTAATTCAGTATGTCTTTGTCGTCTTATGAACTACAACACCATACCAGTGGGTTCATTGTTTAAGTTGTATTTCTGCATTGACATTATAGTACTTGTTGTGTGCCCTGACTGTCATCATCACAGTTGGCCAAGATTTATATGCCTTCATGGGGGAGTAATATTGTTTTTAAGTTTTAATTCTTTATTATGGGGGAAAATTAGTAATAAGTCTTATTGAAATCGATAATATAATCGGGCATTTGAATATAATAGGGTATGGTGTTGTAGTTATAATGATCAAGAGGCTATATTACATCCTTATGCAGGTGGATCAATAGATCTTTAATAGGAGAAATAATGACAAATTACAGTTCAGAGATTGCTAACACATCCATATGATTTTATGAGTGAATCTACACTATGGTTCATTATTCAGAAAACTTTTCAAATGCTGATTCATTTAACATATCACAATCATGTTTGGTGCATATTGAGGGTCATCAAGTGTTCCTTCCGATGAAAGTCTCTTCTGCTAACTTGAAGCTCTCCCTCACTGGAGATATTTCCGATTTTTAACAAGTGCACCAGGTTTCAGTGAACTCTTTTTAAGTGTTCCTATAACACCATATTATCTGTTTACATAATAAATTTTATTCCTGATGAAAAGTTAAAGTTGTAACTCATACTATATACTATCAGATTGTCATGATATGAAATTATTTGTTTGTCGCAAACTGAAGGCATATGGCAACTTTTGGCATGCTTATTTTGCATGGTATATTTGTTTGTTTAAGCCACCAACATATGCTTTGTGGCCAACATTCTAATAAGCTTTGGTGTATAATGGTTGAAGAAACTCTTCTTGAACGAATTCCATTATAGGTAGAATATTCTTGTTTCATTCTTGTTTCTCCTGGTAAAATAAATAAGAGAATGCTAATTGGATGTAGGCTGTATATGTATTTGAGGAAGTTATGTGCTTTATTGAAGTTCAATTGTTGAACTGGGTGTTCCATTTCAGTGATTACATTATTAGTTTATTACAAATGAAAGTATAATCATGTTAGGTATACAATGTCAAGTATGCAGTGTTCCAATTTTCTCAGTGAATCAGTCATTGGTTGTTATTTTTTAATTTTTTTACTTGCTGTGAGACATTGAAATATATATATATATTACGTAGAATATTAGGATTGTTTTTAAAATTCATAAATTTGAACTTTCTCCTATCACTTTGCAAAGAATCCTAGTGTTAACCTCAGTCCAGTCCTTGGAATCTGATTATGAATTTTTCACATATAATCAACTTAATAATAAACTACTATATTGATCTTACCTCATTATTGAAGTCAATTAATTGTGTATGGAACCAGTGAGTTAAATCCATTTGCAGGTGCAATTATAAAAACATGAATGTACGAAATTTTTCAGAGAGACAGTGAGACTATATTACACTTCTTTGCAATCAAGGATAGATCTGAACATGGAATTAAAGGATTCTCTTATCATAATCTTCTTGATGTCTATCTTTTTTCTGGACTAAGTGATATTGTTTGTACCTGGAGATATTTTTTGTACATGTTCTCAGACTTGGGTTGAGTTTAGTACAACGATGAATGCTTTCTGTCAATATATGCATGTACGTCTTGATATCAACTGTTAGAGACCCACACAATAGTGAAATGTTTCAGATCATAGGGATTCAAGCAAGGGGCAAAAGACTTTGCAACATGCTACGAATATTGTTATGCTGTCCTCAATCGACGAATTCCAAGGTCACTCTAATCCTGTGCTAGGTCATTCAATGGTATAGTTTTAAATCCTTAAAATAAATTAACTGTACTAGAATGATTATTGGTCATCTAATTTGATCAGGTGCTCATATTGCCTTGTATCTTATCAATCACTGCTTATGACTGTAGATTTGTGTGAATTATCCTTGTGGTGACCAATGTCATGGCATGTTTGCAAGTTATAGACCTCATGTGATGGTTAGTCTCCTTCTCTCTTCCAATGCCAACATTTCATATATGTCCAGATCTCTAAAGCAACGGTGTCACTGTTCTATTGTGACTTTTTGAAATCTTTTCCACATTCTCTAGTTTCTCGCATGTTGCAAATAATATAGCTTGTAAGATGTTCTAGTAGTATGCTTTAGACTTGTGCACATGTTTTTTCTTTATTTATTTTTACCAAAAAATTGCATTTACTTACAAGTCCTCTTTGTTGTGCACATAAACTTGTTGCTCTATTTGTCGGTATGCACATGTAGGCATGTTGTTACAAGCATATATCGGTATGCTTTTATGACTGGATGTATAAAATGCGGTTATGTGAGTTGGACATAAATTTATGAATTATCTGTGGTAGTTGGATCAGTCTTCTCAGAAATCTTCTGATTGTTTGTTCACCTGTCAGAAATGTATATCAATGAGAGCATATAACACAGAGCTACAGGACTTTCATTTGAGTCTATCTCGCGTATATTTTGATTCAGGACCTTAAAGGAGTCGTTAGGTTTATCAACCAAAGATAATTTTGTATTACATATTATATAACTTATTATTAGCATAAATCAGAAATATTAGTATCTGTTTCCATTCTCAAATACTACCCAGGTATAAAGAATTTGTTTAGATACTGTTTTGAACTCAACTTTGTCTTTGAGATAGTACTGATTAATTTGAATTCATGAAGTATGCTTTATGATCCATACCTTCCTCTTCTATGATGAAGCATGGCCGAATGTTGTTACCGCTGAATATGACGGAACATGGATCAATCTATGTCAATGCTAAGCAGTACCATGGCATTATTCGTCGTCGGCAGTCTCGAGCAAGGACACAGATGCAAAATGAACTGATCAAAGTTAGGAAGGTATTCACTTACTGTATATACCTTCTTTATTTGAGTCCTGATTTTTGTGCTATGTGAAAGGCAACCTGTAATTTCAATTATTCTCATCAGCCATACCTGCATGAATCGCGACACCTTCATGCATTACGCCGAGTGAGGGGATGTGGTGGCCGCTTCTTGAACACAAAGAAGTCCGGAAGTAACAATCAAGGTGTGATCAACAAAAACAACAACAGAGGGAGAGATGGGAAACCCCTCCATGTGACGAAGTCTTCGAGTTATGAAGCTATGCAGTCAGATAATGGGAATAAAGACTCCACAAGTGGTGGATCAAGTTTATCTGGATCAGAGGTGACAAGCATGCACATTCATGGAGATGTGGATCATTATCCAATCATCAAGCATCTCACGAATTCGATAGATGGTGAGAAGAATAGTAGCACCACTGTCAAGTGGATCACAACAGCAGATAGTCTGTGTGATCTCCTCAAAATCGGATGACTGGAACACTTGCGGGTGGATCCTCATAAGTAGCTCGCATTTGCTTCATCGGCTTATGATGACCCCCGCATTTGTTGCAACCAAATGAGGGAGCTTGTCATGCTACTGTTTTTGCATAGCTGACAGGTTCTCTTGGTTGAGGGATCATCCCCACCTCCATTTGGTTGTCAACTAAAGGCAATTCATTCTTGGCTTGTTCGCATCGAGGCCTTTCTCATTATTGTTTCTAGAACCCAAAAAATTCTGGAAATGGTTCTGATGTCAAGGTTCTTGATGTGTTGTTAAAAAAACTACTACATCGTATTAGAGAGGCATGACATACTTTCAGTATTGGTACCTGATGTGATTTGGGAACTCGTCATATTAGAGAGGCATCACATACTTTCAGTATTGGTACCTGATGTGATTTGGGAACTCATAGTATGAGTTGCTTATGCTGGTGTGATTGGTGTGCTTCAATAAACATTGGTGTGATGTTTAAAACTTATGACTGTTATTATGTATTTGAATGCATTTATGTGTGACTATCTAATTTGCAGAATATGCTATTGCTTAATGAGTGGTTTCTCCTTTCCTCAACCCTCTTTACAGTATTTTCATTAATTTTTTAAGTTTTACCCCATTATGATTTGATTAATAACATAGGTTAAAGTTTGACTCACATAAAAAAAGCTTGTTGAAACAGTGGTTGCTAGTTATCACAGTTTATTTTTATTTTTATTTTTTTTGTATATTAAAAGAAACCTTACTGATGCACCTGGAGATAATAGTTATTCATTCCAGTAGTTTTTTTTTTTTATCGATAAAGATTCCAGTAGTTAATGTGTATGCTTTTCTTTCCTTGAATCAAATCTGAATTTTACTTTTTGGTTGTGTTATTTAAGATTCTTGACAAGCACTACAAAATTGTGGGAGCTGATCACTCATGCCATTCCTACAGTCCCCACTTCTTATCATAGGTTAGGAAAACATTAAAAATAATGTCATATAAATTCTCAACACTCTTAACAAAGTTAAAAAATTATCTAACACATCGCGTTTGAAAATTATGTGTGTTTGAATTATTCTGAAATTTATGATTATTCAACTTTGCTCCTGGAATATAAATAAGGATAAATAATTTTGTGTTTGGTTTTAAATAATTTTATACAACTAATCAATTAAACTTGTGTTTTGAATTATCTCATTGAAAAATGTAATAATAAAGTTTTTGTTGTTTTGATCAAAGGTGAATAAAGTGTGATAAAAATTTATAAAAGGTAAACAAAATGATGACAGTTGATTTATAAGAGGTGATGGAAATAATATGTTTAATGAATTGAATAGTATCAATTAATTTGAAAATTTTCACTATATGACCCACATATTTTGATACTTTTGATGAGAGGCGACTTGAATAATCTGAAATAAATAAATTAAATATTCTTAATTCTAATTGGTGGATGGAATCTATATATCACTTTATACTAGTTAATTTTGACACACAGATTTCAATTTTCATAAAAATATTTAATTCATTAAAAAAAAGGCCTTCAACAAAATTTAAAATATGCTAGGAATTACTAACAGGGTTTTACATGTAATGAAAGTCGCCTCTCACTCAATCTTATTTACAGTATCAAATGTACACCCTCATAAACGTGTCATGTATCTCATTAGATTTATTCTTATTGTAACAAGATATATCCTTCGTGATACATGTTAAGAAAATTTTAACATAACTATAATTGATACTATTCTTCATTGAATATATTATTTCACATTTTATAAGATTACATACTTTAGATGAGATACATTATTTTAGGAACTGTGTTTTGGACTTTCTACCTTAAATGGATGAGTTTAACATTTTCCTTGAGGAGATATGCGATGGGCTGTCCCACGTCATTGTATCGGACCCGGCCCATCATTAGATCGGATTAACAGATCCGGCACGGAACGAACGCCCTTTTTTTCCTTCTCGTATAAATAAACAAAAAAAAATAGTATACGAGAGCCTCTTTTTCAAGAAGAGATTGATCGATTGTTCTCTCTCTCTCTCTCTCTAATTAGGGTTTATTCAGGGTTTCAATCATAGTTAATAACAAGATGGGGAAGAAGGAGAAGTCATCGTCTACGCTGGGACGGGCTCTGGTGCGGCAGCACAACCAGATGGTCCAGCAGTCCAAGGAGAAGGGCCGGTTCACCCGTCCTCCACTCGTGTCCGTCACAGACGTCAGCGACATCGACGCCGTCATCGAGCGGACCGAAGAGGCTGACCGTCTCTTCTCACTCCTCAACTCTCCTCCCCCGACCTTCCAATCCAGCTGTAAGTCGTCCTCTGATTTTCTTTTTGTGTTCCATCGAAATTGTCATTTGGGTTCTCGGTTTTTCAATCGATTGGACCCGATTTTGTGAGAAAGTTTGCGACTTTAACCTTTCAATCATCGAAATTTCATTTGACTTAGTTTGTTTATCGATTGAATATGACTACTCGGTAAAAATTGCTTTTTGAAATTCTTTGAAATGGAAATGCCCAAATTATCTCAAAAAAAAAATTGCTTTTTTATTGTTGTTCCAAACGTTTGAAGGGATGGGTGAATTAAGTGCTTTGTGGTTTATGTGGTGGTGGTTGTTGTTTTGCACCACCCAGAAAGAAAAAGAAAAAGAATTTCTGCCATTGTAATTTTAGTGTTGAATCATTGATTCATTGGTGATTTGATTATGTGGGCAGGGATGAGAGTCAAATGACACCTGACGAGAAGAAGGAGCAACGTAAGGAGGAGGAGGCGCTGCATGCAAGCAGTCTTCGTGTCCCACGCAGGCATGTCGTGGTCTTTTTATCTCACTCCCTTTTCAGGATCATTTATGTATTCCTAAACTGTGCATGTGTTGCATGTTGGATTGTGGTGTCGCTGCAGGCCGCCTTGGAATTCCAGCATGACTGTGGAACAACTTGACGTTAATGAGAAGCAGGCCTTCTTGGTCTGGCGTAGAAGCCTTGCGAGGTTGGTTAGAATTTCACTTTGTTTCTGATTTGGCTTGATGGGCTTATTGTTTGGTTGTTCATGTTCCCTTCACATAAATACTTGCTTGAAAAATGATAAGCGTCAATTGAGATGGAAAACACGCATTGTGGGTCAAATTTTACTAATCTTAAGCATAGTAAGTATAGAAATACAGATGTTGATGGATGATCGTGGACGACATTTTCTTTTACTTGGAAGTTTCTTCTATGTAAAATTCAAAAACTAGTTTTAGAAAATGAAATAAAATAAATTATGAGTTTATCTCCCTCGGTTGATTGATCAACAATTTATTTACCACAGGCTAGAGGAGAATGAGAAACTCATCCTTACTCCTTTTGAGAAGAACCTGGATATCTGGAGACAGCTTTGGCGGGTGCTTGAACGAAGTGATCTGGTACTCCTCTCCTATTTAATTCCATGATGTGCTAAAATAATGCTCATGTGTGTTGATTGAAGAGGCTTTGATCAAGCTTCCGTTGTATATGATTGGAATTTGTACGTTCTAATACTTAACAGATAATGATCTTTTAAGAAACAGTAACACAATTTTTGGGACTAAGTTTTCCCTTTTTTGGTCGTTAATCATTATATCATGCATGGTTCCTTCTTTGAGAAGATTTATAAAATTGTCATGCATGTTAGTGATGGTCTTGCAACACAGACCTTATAAAGAACAATGGATGATTCAGTTTAGGTTGAGAAGTGAAGCTTGTCGAAAAAATTGTTGATCATTCTTGTCCATGTTCATGACAAAAGAGTATATTTGCTGGTCAACATGTATTTTTGCAAGAACTGTTTCTTGTGTTACATTACATTATGTGGAGCTGCAGTTCTGATGCATGGCATGTTCATGTTATAACATCTAAAACTGCTTTTACCTTTTCTTCTTTCATATGCAGGATTAATGTATGTTAATTTGATGTAGTCAGTCTAATACTGCTCATATGTTTTATCTGTAGCTGGTTATGGTTGTTGATGCCCGTGATCCACTGTTTTACCGATGTCCTGATCTTGAGGTAAACCCTTTCATGTCCTTGTGTCACAACTGCTGCTTTATTTCTATAGTTCTTCGTAGAATATATTTTCCTATATGATTCTCTTTTCAATCTGATAGATGACATTGATGTTTTTTCTCGTAAGTGTTGCTTTGTTGTATTAAGATAATATATACTTGTATAAAAAGTAGACTTAGTTTTGGAGAACACCCATCTCCTAAAGAGGAAGGGAGGTCAACAGGGTTGTGTGCATCCCCTCTCTAGGATTCAGGGGTTTCGAGTACATCAGAGACTGAGGTCTTCAAAATGAAGCTAAGAAGTCAAGTAAACCTTAGATCTTTAGAACGATTACTGGCTGCCCGTTTCAGGGCAGGGGTTAAGCTTCTTTTTTTTCTTTTTTGTGGACTCTTGCTTTACTCTGTATGGTGGTGGTCTTTTTGTGAAAGTAGTTTCTCTCTCTCTTTTTTTCGTTGTCATTGGTATAGCAGCTTTTTAACTCGGTTTGACAATCTGTTTCTTTGAATTCTCCAAAAGCCAGAGCATTATGATGCAACAATGAAAGTTGTATTTGTGAACTGTAAATATCACATTCTTTACGAGAATGATGTTTACTTCAAATCTGGAATATGAGAATTACTTTCAAAAATTGTTACAAATAGCTTCTTTATGTCATTCAGCTTTACAATTTCCTTTAGATAGATGTGCGAAGGCACCAAGCCGTTTTGGTGGCCCTCTCCTCAACCACCACCACCAAAGACAGACCAAACAAAAAAAACTCTCATTTAGCATTGTTGTGTTATATCATAGCTCTCTTCTACAAGCCGTTATAGAGGAGCAAGCCTCTTAGCATCCATAGATATGGTTGTGTTATTGTGAAGCTATCCAAGCACTAAGAGTTAATGAATACTGGCGTGGATTGTTACAGTGGAATTTTTCTTGTGCTTATTTCTTGGTTTCATGTATTCAGGGATTCACTTCTCTGTTAATAAAATTAGGGTAGGATGCCTACTGTTTTCTCAAAAAATATTAGCAAAGAATACTGTTTTTTCTTCGGCATGTATATATTTATTGAACATTTTTAAATTTTGATGTACAAATAGAAAATATAAGAAATGTCAGATCATGGTTTCAGTTCTTGCATATTATGGAGTAGCTTTTTTTTATTGTTAGGCATATGCAAGGGAGAACGATGAGCACAAGAAAACGCTGCTACTTGTCAACAAAGCAGATCTTTTGCCATTTAATGTCAGGTTGTAATTGCAGCTCCTTTTTAACCTTTCCTTGTTATTATATTCATACTTTCTATCTGCCATTTATTCTCTACAGACGCTGATACACTAACCTCTTGCAGACAAAGGTGGGCGGAGTACTTCCATCTCCATGGGATACTCTATCTGTTTTGGTCTGCGAAAGCTGCAACTGCTGCTCTAGAGGGGAAACAATTGAATGTAGCATGGGAGGATCAGAACAGCAGGCACAAACCTGCACCTCCCGAAATAGATACAAAAATATATGGCAGGGAGGAGCTTTTGGCACGCTTGCAGAGTGAAGCAGAAGCGATCGTCATCTCCAGTAGGGGTTCTCATCAAACTCAAGACTCACCTGTTTCTCGTAATCCAGCATCTAAGCACGTTGTGGTTGGATTTGTGGGTTACCCAAACGTGGGGAAGAGCTCAACGATCAATGCTTTAGTGGGTGAGAAGCGGACCGGAGTCACTTCGACCCCAGGAAAAACGAAGCACTTCCAGACACTGATCATATCAGAAGAACTCACCCTCTGTGACTGCCCAGGTCTGGTCTTCCCATCCTTCTCTAGCTCTCGGTATGAGATGATTGCATCAGGAGTGCTTCCCATAGACAGGATGACCGAGCACAGGGAGGCTGTGCAGATCGTGTGCAATCGTGTCCCAAGGCACGCGTTGGAAGGCATCTACAAAATCTCCCTCCCCAAGCCCAAGCCCTATGAGCCGCAATCAAGGCCACCACTGGCTGTGGAGCTGCTGAGGACATATTGTGCCTCTCGTGGATATGTCGGGTCTAGTGGGTTGCCAGATGAGACAAAGGCTGCCCGGCAGATACTTAAGGATTACATCGAAGGGAAACTGCCACACTTTGAAATGCCTCCCGGGGTACCCGAGGAAGGTAAAGAGGAGGCCGAGGTGACAAGTGCTGACTACGATTCGGATGATTGTGCATCGGATGACCAGGCAAAACCACCTGAGCTCGAGCACATCCTTGATGACCTTGCATCATTTGAAATCTCTATATCGTCTCCTCCCGCCGGTGCCAAGAAGAAAAAGGCAGTGGTGGCTGCCTCAACGCATAAGCATCATCACAAGAAGCCACAGAGGAAGAAGGACCGGTCATGGAGGGTTGGGAATGATGGTGGGGACGGGATGCCAGTGGTGAGGGTGTTCCAGAAGCCGGCGGTTGATTTGGGTGCCATCAAGGCTGGCTGAGAAAAGGATTCAGATAACACAGATCTTCCCCTGGTCACCTTTTAACTGAAGCTGTTCCTCCCATGTATTATTATTATTGGTCATAATTTATATTATTATACCCTTTCAATACAGCTCTGCTGTTGTTGGTTTGTAACATGGGCATATTTAAACAAAGATAGAGGACAGCCAAGAGCACAATCCTGGGTTAATGATCTAGTTTGAGGCCAGAATTACATTTTATTCTATGATTGAAGATTCCTAGTATGCCATGGTTTGTTGTAAATGTAGCATAGTGGACCATCTGAAACAAATCCTAAATTAATGAGAACATGTGATTGTTGGAGGATCTACATGATTCTCTTTTGAAATTGCCAAAACATATGCGGCTGCATGCGGGGCTTGACATTTCCTTTTTCATCTTACTTATCTGATCCAAGCAAAACTTGCATATTTTCGGATGGATCTACCTTGTATTTTGAACTGTTCAAAAATCAAATAAATGCCAGGAAAACAAAGAGCTTTTAGGTGGTATGCCTAGCAGGATTGCACTTCCTAATAAGAGCTGGGGACAATTTTTAGTAATGTTACACATGGTCCTTAAATGCAACCACGCTCCACGCATGCCATCACATTTCACTAATGTGGTATGCTTTGCTAGATGAAGCATGCAATTTTTACTTTAATGCATAAATGATATATATTTATTGGAGTATATTATCCCCCTTTTTTTTTACAAAGGTACAAGTTTCACTATATGATATAGAACTTCAAAAAAAAAAAATCAAAGCATGCAATGACTCCCCTACACACGAAATGCCATTCTCCTCTCTCTCACTCAAATGAATGGGTTTGGAGAGCAGTTATTTCCTAACATTATCCATATTTTATAGGCTGTGCAGGATTGCTTCCTAATAAGAGTTCTCTCACATCCCTTCACTATTTGTTTTTCATAGTGGACTATCAATATTTCATTTTTGATTTGGTTGTTCTATGATAGCCTTTCATATTGGGTAATATGCAAAGATCTGACTTTCAATCTGGAGGAATGTAATCTTTCAGGCTTGTTGCACTTATTGGTGTTTCAATGAGTCTACATAGGGAAAAAAAAACATGGGGTCTATTGTTTAGCTAGAAATGTTTCTCATCAAGTATATTGGGTGATTTTGTGTGAATTCGAATTTTATCTAGAATTGTCATTAGAAGGTGCTATCTTCTTGTCCATGAAAATGATGCCATCAAATGGTGACCATAGTATAACTTGCAACTCCAAACTAAAGCAATTCTCTGGTGCAGTTATGTAAGTTGCAGGTTTCCAGTTCTACATCCAATTTATTCCTACCTTTCTGAATTTAGTAAGACCTTATCATTCGTATGTTGATTCAAGAGAATAAGGAAAAGGAAACAACGAGGAGAAAGAAGACCTCAAATTCTCTGTTTCAAAAAACTTAGAATTGTAACAATTGCAGATAAATAATACATTAACACAAAGACGGACGATATAGATTTTGACATAGAGCATACTAGATTGTTCTTTATTGACCTTCAGTGCCACTGTCGAGAAGAGCATCTGCCGCTGAGTCCAAGTCATGAGGAAAGAAAACCCTGCATCCGAAGTAATTTTCAAAGGAATCAATTTCTAAATCCTAGAACTTTAAATATCAAAATGAAACCACATCCAAAAACAACAATGAAAGTTCAGTAGCTAATCCCAAAGGAGAAATTTTGGTTGATTCTGCGACTTTTTAAAAAAGTTGACACTGATTCCTCAATATCCCCAGAAGCATAGACACTATTTTCACATATACACACCTTCATTCCTCATGTACAAGATTCATGAAAGCATTTTGAACCGACATGCTCTTCAGCCAAATCCTATGAGATTATATCTGAGGTACCAAAATTACCTGCAGGTGTTATGATATAGAGTCCTGCTCAGTGGACCTAAGTCACTGACACCTTTACACCCAGCCACCACCTCAAGCACTTGCCTGGAGAGCAGTAGCACATGAAATATCATAATTTAGAATAATGACCTTTTGAAAAGCAACAAGTTGGTTTTTTATCATAAATTTCCATAATGAACATGCTGAAAGCCAAGGTGAACATATATTTATAACATGCTGAGAATAGGACTTTATCTGTGTAGCAGTAGTGGAAAAAAGACTAGGACTTTATCTCTTTCTACTATGGGTATATGCAATATACATCTTGGAATCCTAAACCCTAAACCCTAAATATAGGACAACGAAGGATCGACCAGAACTTTGACAAAGAAGACACGATCAGCAACAGGTCAGGGCCAGGGGGATCTACGATCTCTAACAAAGGCTGAAATTATAACTACTTTTCATGCATTTCACCACCTTGGTTCATTCACAAGCTGGCTAAAAGCTCACTGCCTTTGAAAAAATCAAATGTATTTGATTCCATAATGGTCGTGATAAGGTCTTGAATCAGGTTGGTAGAGGATGGAAATTAAATACACAAGCTTCAAATATTATAAGCTCATATATTGTAATATATATTCACATGAAAAAAGGATTTATGACATTACTGTTCTCTGAAGATGGCATGAGGAAGTTGAAAAATGAACCACTTAAATGCAAGGAAAAAAAATTGAGGGATACAACACAATATGGAGCACAGCAAACACTTGTGGCTGTAGCATTGCACGTGTACTAGTTGGGGTAAAGAGCGTGACAACATGGAAATTTTCATATTAAGTCAAAGAAGGAATGGCACATATATGGTAAAATACAATGTGATCTTAAATCTTTGATGATGACTAGAACGGAAAACTATCATCCAACAGAAAAGTCATGAGAAAAAAATTCCAATCAACTAGGCAACAGCACACACATGCGAACAGCATGAAAGAAAGAGCAAATGTTTCAACCCATTTGAGTAAAACATAAAGCCAGTATATGAATAATGGAATATTTCTCAGTGGCACTATACTAAAACAAGCTCAACTTACCTAACAAGACAGGGTTCATTTCGGCCTTTGACAGTTGAGTCAGGATCATATTTCTCCTTTTTCTTAGAAGACCACACCGATTTGACAAACTTAACCCCAGCATGGGTGTTTTTTATTTCACAATATGGTGAGTCGGTCTCTATCATCATTCTTTCAACTGGAATGCTGCTTAGTACGTGAAGGTTATCAGCTGTCTTCAAGGAGCAGCCATTTATACCTGTTTGTCATTTGTCATAGTGCGTACACTAGAATCAAACAATATTATAATGACTAAGGAGATAGACAAATAAATTATACATACTATATGAAAAATAAAAAAAAGTCTAATCTGACATGTTATATGTAGACTAGAAGGAATGGAAAAGACGAAAAAAGCTTCCAATTTAAACTCAAATGGTTTGGTTTGGTACAGAATTTTTTTGGTTTAGTACAGAATTTGGCATTAAAGAAAGGCATGGTGAGGCATTAAAGAAAGGTATGGTGAGAATGTGCCATATGCCATGAAAAAATTAGAGCCATTTTCAGGATTGCATGCCTTATTTTGGAACAGAATATGAAGTGCAAACCAGAAATAATTGGAATAAAGATCAGTACCGAGAAAAAGATTGTCAAAAGATAAAAGTTTATCAAGATCTTCCATGCTGCCAGTAAAAGAATGGGCAACACCACCATTGAACCTGTCAAAACAGAAAATTATTCCAGCAACACACTACTAAAGGAGTTACAGAGCAATGTCAACTTCATTATAATCTAAGGACCACTGATACATAGAATGACAGACACACGTGATAATGAGATTCAAGAACTTGAAGGGATTAGATTTCAACAGCTAGTCCCACTAGTAGAAGAAGTTCATTCTGTTTAAAGTCAACAACATAAATTGATTTTTCTGCAGCTTTCAAATATATTACTGAGAGATGGCATTTTTAATTTTCCACTAACTCGAAGGAATTGGTAATCAGGCAATAGGAATGGAGTATGAGTTTGAAAATCACCACTAAACTTAAATTTCACCATCAAATGCAAGGCTATATGGTTGAGGTGGCCTGTAAAACTTACCTGTGCTTATTTCGGGCCAAAATGTCAGAAAAATCCTCAGCAGCAGCACGCATATGAAGGAACATGGGTAGTTTCACTGCTTCTGCCAGTTCAAACTGCTTTTCAAAGTATCTATTTTAAAGAAATGAAAAACATCACCTACAAGAAAGCTAAAGAGCACTCTCTCACACCCTCTCCCTGGCTTGGTTTTATAGGGAGGGGGAGAGAGAGAGAGAGTTGCATTCAAATCAATACATACTTTTTCTGTATTTCTGCTGGACAAAAATGAAGCCTGTCATAGTCCAATCCGCATTCACCAACTGCCACCACCTGGATAAAATCTCTTGATGTCAGAAGTTGCTGAACAACTCATATTGAAACTTCAATAAGGACCTTAACTCCTTAAGTCATGGAACGAAACAAAGAAAAAAGATATATTGATAGAGAAGTCATAATATGCTTGGATGATTTAAGTAGGGTGACAAGAATCATTATTGAGACTTGGACGACCTCATGCTGATGCAAACTTTAATCAGCAGGCAAGATTGCATTTGGGTAGCTTGTTGTGGTGTTAAAAATCTCAATTAAAAAAGTTCACTATGGGAGATTTTGCGAGATATCAGTGCTTTGTATTGATCTAGATAATCATATATGGGTTGCAATAATTTGTTGTACAAATTATCTCAGGAAAATATTAGGAGCAGTCATTCCTGAAGGCACTTTACATTGCTAATATGTTATGATTTTTTAGAAAGTATATACTTGTATAATGAGGTATATACTTTCTCAAAAAATATACTAGCCTAAAATTAGTGAAAATATATACTAGGTTAGGACTGTGGGAATGAATGAGCACCCACTATCTCATGTTCATCATGTTCCTTTGTCAGTCTTTTAAATTTTGCAGATTAATGTCAAAGATTATAAGATTGTCTTGTCAGCCTTT